>VONZ01000192.1:0-600000 GCA_012976165.1 Labeo catla
TATCAGACGATTCTAAAGTTGTAGGAAAAAATAAGATGGAGTTTTTCAGCATTCTCTACCTTCTCTAGCCGGAGTACACAGGCGATGAACTTAGACGTGATTTGTAGCATTGTGGTCACGCATCAAAGAGCCTGTGCTACACAAGCTTTTGTGTTTAAAATGTATACAAATTTGTATATTCCAAAAAAAATGACCAATTGTTTCACTAGATAAGACCCTTCTTCCTCGGCTGGGATCATTTAGAGTCCTTTGAAGCCACGTTTAAACTACATTTTGCAAGTTCAAAATCGGGGGACCAATGAAGTCCATTATATGGAGAAAAATCCTGAAATGCTTTTCTCAAAAACCATAGTTTCTCTACAACTGAAGACAGAAAGACATGAACATCTTGGATGACAAGGGGGTGAGTAAATTATTTGTAAATTGTTGTTCTGGAAGTGGAGTTCTCTTAACTTTTAGCGACAGTCCCCGAATATTCGAACTCTGAACCGCCACAATACGTACCTGAAGCAACGTAATAAAAACAGCAATACTTACCTATATCAACATAATAAAAATGTGCCAGGGTTCACATATTGAACCTGTATTTTAGCGCCACAGGTTCGCACATTTCTCTTTGAAATGTAAAAATGGTGCTGCCGAAAAGTTGTACCCAGAGGTACATATTTTTATAAGACTGGCTTGACTTTAATCTAAAAAAAAAAAAAACATGCTTACGCAAGCATTGACTACACATTTCCAGAATAAGGGGCATTAAAGCTTAGATAACCCCTTATTTACACTGTACAAGTCTGTAGAGCTGATCGTGGCCACTCTAGTCAATGCTTGTGTTTATACCAGGCGAGCTGCAGCTTGTTTCAGTTTCAAAAGCATCCAAGAAGTGGCTCTCTGCACTGCTTCTATAAAAATAGATGCCTATGTGAGATGTGAGGTTTTTTGATGCAAATATCTTGATAACATTATAAATGAACCTCAGAGAATAAAGGTTAGTAAACAGAATGACAGAATTCATTTTTGGTCAAACTGTTCTGTTAAAAACATATTACTGCAATACACAGGATACTGCACAGTGTAACTACAAATATGCAGTTGCACACATAGAGTAAATTAGTCCATGTAGTTACATGAAAAAACATTATAAACAAGTGCTCGAAATAAACTGAAGACTAATTCTAGACACTTACAGTCTGATCTTTGTGACAAAGCGGATGACTCCTGCTGTGTAAACCAGCTATTTATATAGCATGTTACCACATCTACCATAACAATCATAATATTAACGTCAATATGAATGTTGTCCATATGCAAATCATTCAAACAATGCAAAAATACACTACCCTTCAACCCACACGTCAAACCAGACATTTATATAGATAGATTAATGCCAGAGAGTTCCTTTAAATATCCAGATTAACTCCCGCCAGACAATTTTGCAACAAGACAAACTGTATTCAGTCTGCTTAAATTACATTTTATAAATTAGCCCCAATTTCTTCTTGTATCACTGCAAAATAATCCTTTCCCTTTCAAAGTGTTAATAAAACTTTATCTTACCTCCTCTACTGTATAAAACCGCAGCGGTGACATGAGTGTTCACAGCCAGCATGCTGTGCAACTAATGGATAAATGTGGAATGCTGGGATGTAAATGTACATTCCAGGACGGCCTTTGGTCAAATGAAATCAATATTATCGGCCAGAGAATTGTATTGTCAGGGCACCAGGCTGTAACTATTACTGCCACCTCTGGAGTACAATAATTATACTGGGCATGATACAGCAAGGCTTTATATAAGAGATTGATGGATAATTATTGAACTAGTCTTGCATATAAAGTTGGTTACCGGTTAGTACTGAATGTGAACAAAGGGTCAAAACATGACCCATAAAAATGTCTAGAACAACAAGGCAATATTAAAGATTAGTTCATTTCCCGAATTAAAATTTCCTAATATTTTACTCTCCTCAATGTCATCCAAGATGTTCATGTCTTTTATTCTTCAGTCGAAAAAAAATAGGTTTTTGAGGAAAATATAGTGGACTTCAATGGTGGCCAGTGGGTTGAAGGTCCAAAATGCAGTTTAAATGCAGCTTCAAATGGGCTCTAAACGATCCCAGCTGAGGATTAAGGGTCTTATCTAGTGAAACAAGCAATCATTTTCTTAAAAAAAAATTAAATTTACATACTTTTTAACCACAAATGCTCATCTTGCACTAGCTTGACCTCACGCATTATGTAATCATGTTGGAAAGGTCACGCGAAACGTGGGCGTTGACTTTCTTTGCAAACCCAGTGTTTGTAAAGAAAGTCAAACGCTCTTTACAAAAACAACGATGTCAGGCAATTTTGAAGTTGGAGAAGAAAATAAGATGAGAGTTTTTCGCCTTACCCTACCTTTTATGAACCAAAGTACACAGACGAAGAACTAACCACATGTGACCTTTCCAACATGATTATGTAAGGTGTGAAGCCGCTGATGTGCAACGCAGAGCTTGCACTTGTGGTTAAAAAGTTCATGAAATGTTTAATTTTTTTTAGAAAATTACCAATCGTTTTACTAGATAAGACTCTTATGTGTGTATAGCCATTTGAAGTTGCATTGAAACTGCAATTTAGACCTTCAACCCCTTAGAAGTCCAAAATCATGGAATGTTTTCCTCAAAAAACTGAATTTCTTTACAACTGAAGAAAGAAAGATATGAACATCTTGGATGATATGGTGGTGAGTAAATTATCAGTACATTTTTATTATGGAAGTGAACTAATCCTTTAAGAGATTTAAAATAATGAACCAGAAAGAAATCAGGATAACCAAACCGTAATGCTTTTCTTGTAGTTCAAATCTCAGATTACAATACTAGCCAGTCTTAAAATGTCTCACCTATCCCAGAGTGTGGGCAGTTCATCTTGCAGGCCAACGTTGAGATCATCAAAAACCCTTTGGGCCTTTTTCAAGTCTTCCTCTGCCTACATGCACACAGATATGGACATATGTTTAAGCAATTTCCTAGAACACTGTATCAGCAATTGTATTAAAGCAAAGTTGTGATTCACAAACGGAAAGGCGTTGTATACTTTTGCTATCTTCTTCTCATTCCTCATTGTTGAAGCCTGCAGGGTCTCAAGATGGTGCCTTGCACTGTCATAGTCAATTAACTTCCTGCTTCTCTTTGCAACACGCATCTGGAGGGAGGGAAAACACTTGTGGTTACTATGGTAACCTTTCAGCTGAATACGTTTTGCATTTATTCTCAGCGCTGCGCTGGCACACGCATCAGCTTAAACAATATGGATGATGATGATAGGGATATTACCCATCCCTAAAAACCAATTCAGCTTGAGAAAAAATGACATCGCCACCTTGAGATCTGGGAACTGAGTCAGATATGTTTCCAGCGTGTTGATGGTAGAGTCTACCAGCTTCTGATGGAAGTCCTCCCACAGAGCGTCACAGTTCTGCAGAGGAGACAGGACAGCCATCAGCCAGATTAACCGAAAGCATTTGACAAGCATGAGAGATTTAACAGAGAGAGTCTACTGTATAACCCCCTTTGAATGTTATTCTGCGGGTACTGCAACATAAACACATGAGTTAGGTGTTGGATTTATGATTCAGCAGCAGAAAAATTAAAATCTAATTAGGCTCTTACTCATTCACAGAGGATGCAAATCAGATTCAGGAAGCTGAATTCATCGCTCCCCCTTGGTGAGGTGTGAGTAAACAAAAAAGAGCGTCCTTGGGTAAATGAAATTGAAATTCTCTGAGACAGGGTTGAGTCACTGCCCCACTCCCATACTAAAAATGACATATGCCATTATCCACTATTAATAACTCCCTCCCTCAAACCACATCATCTGTGTGCTTGTGTGCAGAAGGACAGATGGGATGGTTTGTTTTTTTTTCATCAGTTTTATGACACATTAACTTTCTCTGCTGCTTGTGTAAAAAGTGATAATAAAAACAATATGCATTCTGATATTCAGAAAAACAGCAGTTTTGCTTGTGTGATACTCAAAATATAAGTAAATAATAAAGTAAAATGATTTAAAGGGGGCATCGGATGCAAAATTCACCTTTACATAGTGTCTGCATATAAATGAGTCTTAACAGTGTGTGAACACAACCACTCTACAATGAAAAAAATCTATTCACTTCTTTTTTTATTCCCCAAAAATCAAGCCGTTTAGATTTTCTGGGCCCAGCACATGACCGCTGATGGACTGTCCCGTATTAGCATATTTCCACCCTCAGTCAGTTGTATGCTGTCCACCATTTTCTTCGCTCACAAGCAACTGTAGCAACAATGTCTTGTAGTTTTGTAGTTGAATGTAAAAGTGAACATAAGAGTCTACATTTTCCCCTGACATGAGAGCCACTGAGGACACAGTGAATTAGTTTTGTTACGGTAACGCGCCACCAAATAAACAGAGCTGCTTTCACATTACACAGACTGTTGCACCACACCCCGGACTACATTCCCCATCATCCATTGCACACCCACAGCTGCAACCAGTCAAACACACTGTATAAGCCTTGGACTTCCTCTTCCTATTTGCCAAATATTGTATTGCGTTGTAGCACTCGTCTAGTGTTAGCAACTGTTAAGCCTTGTTCCTGTATCCTGTCATTCTAGTCTTGTATTCTTGCCTGGTTATATCGTCTTGTCTGCCTTCAGCCTTTCGCCTGTCGTGGATTTAACCCTTTGCCTTGTCGTTTTGGACTCTGTTTGCCCCTCGAATGAACTCTAGCCTGTCTTTTTGGATTACCAGTTTTCCTCGTCCCTTGGATTACGTTCACCACTGATCGACCCTCGCCTGTTTTACGGATTGCTCTTGTGTCTTTCCCCAGTATGCCTGTTGCCAGTGTTCGACCCTGCCTATGTTTGACCATGTTTTTGTTTCCGATTAATAAAGCTTTGCCTATGGATCCGCCTGCTTCCCGTCTCCCTCGCTCCGTTACACATATGCTATAATTCCAGCTATTAAATTTGCTGTATGGGATTTTAAACATCCTGAGGATTAACATGACCAGTTGACATGACCGCTTCTGAATCCATCTCATAAATTGTCTGTGAAATGCATGTGCATTGGCTGCATAATAGACCTTAATGGCTCAGTGACTTGACCCCATTTTCCCGAAAAGGCGCAGCATTTTAGCTTTGGCTCAGGTACTGAGTACAAATCCCTCAGCTGAGTGGTGTGAGAGTCTGCCAAAACCTCTCGCCTGTTCTTAAACCTCAGATCAGACCAGAACAGATAAGAATGTTCTGGAGTTGGTGAGAACGATCTCCATTTTCACCACCATCTTCAAATAAACATAATGCTCAGGTTACCAGAGGTCACGTATTTAATTTTCACCTTCTTTCACAACAGTTCCTGAGCATATAAAACTGTGAAGAGAAATCAACACCTATCTTTGATCTTTAGCGGCTCTTTTGACGCTGTGTTACATATGCAATTACTCAGCATTTCCCACAAGCCATTTGTGGATCTCTTCGACTTGATGGATGTCATCAACTTGTCACTAATATATAAGCAGTAATCTATTTTATGGTCCTTAGAAAATATTCTTCCATGTAAATTTGACAATTTTCTGTTTACACCAGTATGTCAGTATTTTAAATACACATGGACAATCACAACTATAACCCTGGTTACCTTTCCAATGGTCATGACGTCATCTTTGCCGTGCCAGTCAGGCTCATATACTTCATGTAATGACTCTGTCAGGTTCCTAGAAGCTTGTTGCATCCCTGCAATCATAACAAAAACAGAAACCAGTTTAGTTTAGAGCAGGCACATGTATGTACTTGTATGTGTGTATTTTGCAATGGCTTACCTTTCACAGCTGCTATGTAGGCCTTCATCTCCCTTTGTAGCCTAGAGCCCTCAAACTATGGAACACAAAACAGAAGATTTATTGTCATTTTTAAGGTTTGTCACATCAGGCATTAAACCACACACACTGATAATGTCAACATTAAATAGCCTTGATATACAGTTTCAAGACTGGCAGAATCTGCAAAATGTTAATTATTTTACCAAAATAAGAGGGATCATACAAAATGCATGTTATTTTTTATTTAGTACTGACCTGAATGAGATATTTCACATAAAAGACAGTTTGTCCTGAACAGTTAAACTGCCCGCTGTTCCTCAGAAAAACCCTTCAGGTCCCACAAATTCTTTGGTTTTCCAGCATTTTTGTGTATATGAACCCTTTCCAACAATGACTGTATGATTTTGGGATCCATCTTCTCACACTGAGGACAACTGGGAGACTCAATTGCAACTATTACAGAAGGTTCAAATGCTCACTGATGCTTCAGAAGGAAAAGCAATGCATTAAGAGCCGGGTGTGAGAACTTTTGAACAGAATGAAGATTTTAATTTTTCTTATTTTGCCTAAATATCTTTTCTTTTTTAATTTAGTACTGCCCTTCAAAAGCTACAGAAGATACTTACATGTTTCCCAGAAGACAAAATAAGTTACATTTACCCTGATCTTCAAATTCAAAGTTTCACTCCCCGGCTCTTAATGCATTGTGTTTCCTTCTGGAGCATCAACGAGCGTCTGAGCTTGTATAAACCCTCCGATTTTGGTAAAATAATTAACATTTTGCAAATTCTGTAAGGTCTATGTAAACTTTTGACCTTAACTGTACTAGTGAGGTTTTCTTTTCAGATCTGTGAATGAATTTCTGAAGAAAATGACAGTTGTTTTGTACATACCCTAACATTTATTCTTAGCATTCATTCTTAAATTCATAGCTGAAGTGAACTGAATCACAATAAAAAGCTCTTCATGCTGCAGTCTACATAAGTAGAGTTTCAAGCGGTGGAGAATAATTGCTGTCCGTGGTGCTGAAATCACAGCATCCCACTGAAAATCACAGGCAGTCATACAAAAGATGTGCTCACAATGAGCTCTCCAGTCAGTGCAGCAGATGGAAGTCATTTCATTCTCCGCACAAGCAAGCAATCCTGAGACAGCAAAAGGCTACAAGGAGAATTAAAATGAAAAGCCCAAATGGCCTCTATCAGCTCTGATAATCTTTCTCTACACAATATGCTTGAATAATGCTCCTTTAGATGCAGAAATCTGAAATATGTCAGCATTAAGCATAAAATAAATATTTGAGATGAGTGTCTTATTAGTTTGATTAAATACACAAACATTTCAACAAAAAGGGTTGTTTTAATAGACAACTTTATTAGTGGGCACTAGATGCCAATATGTAATTTTGTATAAATTATTATTAAGGTTATTTTAGCTCGACCAAAGGAATAGGATGTGGTTGTTTAACATTTAGTGAGTCTGGTGTCTTTTACAGTCTTGGGTAGCCATTACAACTAGCCAGTATCAGATTGACAGTATTTTACAGGCCCTGATACACAGAATTGATTTGTACGATATCTCAGCGCAGTTGATGGCTCTATGTATCTGCTCCAGTAAGCGTTTTATGACAGACTGCCAGCATATGGTGTGTGGGTTCAGTTTTGGCTTGTGACTGGTATCCTCCAGCTGTAGTGATTGACTCTGACTCAGCAAATTTAATATTGGACCAATTTATTCTGCATGCACTTCACTTAGCACAAACCAATTTATCACATGGTGATGACTACAGGAAGTACAGAGCAAACAGTCCTTGGTGTAGCCGAAAAGACTGAAGAGAGAGGGGTTAAATGAGAAGAGATGTTTAGAGGTGAGGAAAGGAGAGTGTTTCTGGAAGCACTGGCACACTGGAGCATAAAGCAGTCTAATCAGGATTAGTGAGGACAGGTGGAGAGGGTGGGATTAGACTACTGCTTTTTCTTCAGCAAACACACACTTCTTCTGGAACTACACTTTTCTCTTCCTATCTATCCTCACAGACACTTCACCACAACTCTAAATTTAATTGCATAGCTTTTCATCATCAAAGTAATCAAATTATTTGAGACTAATAATTTAGTATTAAATATGGAGCTGTTAAATTCCAGTTAAATAGTGTGCGGTAACTAGGCCAATAAAATGTATCCAGCTGTGTAAACTATGGCATATTTGCAATTGTGGTTATATATAATATTAAAGGAGAAGGCCACTTCCAGAACAACAATTCACAAATGATTTACTCACCCCTTGTCATCCAAGATGTTCATGTCTTTCTGTCTTCAGTCGTGAAGAAATTATGGTTTTTGAGGAAAGCATTTCAGGATTTTTCTTCATATAATGGACTTCATTGGTGCCCTGATTTTGAACTTCCAAAATGTAGTTGAAATGCAGCTTCAAAGGGCTCTAAACGATCCCAGGGTCTTATATAGCAAAACGATCGGTAATTTTTTTTGGAAAATAAAAAATTGTATACTTTTTAAGCACAAAAGCTTGTGTAGCACAGGCTCTGGGATGTGCGTTCACAATACTACCTACTATTGAATCATGGCGAAAGGTCACACAGAACGTAAGCGGAACTACAGACTCAGTGTTTACAAAGCGAACGCGCAAAGACTAAGAAAGTGCAAGTAAGTCAAATGCTGTTTACAAACAAAAAGGTACAACGATACCTTGTCAGACGATTCTGAAGTTGTAGAAGAAAATAAGATGGAGTTTTTCGCCATACTCCACCTTTTTGAGCCGGAGTACACAGACGATGAACTTAGACGTGATTCGTAGTAGTGATGGGAAGTTCGGATCATTTTACTGACTTAGACCTTTGAGTCTCGTTCAGCAAAATGAACAAATCTTTTTTCGAGTCATTCCGTTCATTTTAGCTAAATATAATTAAAATGTTACGTGTTACTTCCCTACACATCTACTACTTACACAAACATTGATCACACTACAAACAAGACCAGTACATTCCAGTACAGAACCGGATGACGGGGGTGAGTAAATCATTTGTAAATTGTTGTTCTGGAAATGAACTTCTCCTTTAAGCATTATTGTGAATATAATGATGATTACGTTTCATAAAGACTTGTTTCGAGATGTCTTGTGACTCACTAGGGGAAAAAAAACATTAAGGCAGAAACACTTGTAACACTTCTTTGATTTAAACTTTAATAGTAAAAGTTTGATTCATTGTTGTGAGTCAGTTCAAATCATTAATTTCAATGAATCAATTCAAAAATCTGACTCAGTTCACTTCGTGTCACTCAAAAATGTTAACGGAGGTTCCTGTGTGACAATTTTGCTATTATATTATATGACAATACCATATTTTAAATTTATTATAATATTTTCTTATTAATATGTTGGTAATGTCAGGCATTCACCACAGCCACCTCCATCTGCCACGTCACCCACAGCACCGCCCACTCGTTCTGCCTCACCGGAGTTCTGATTACGATCACCTGACTCTCATTACCACGCCCTATAAATAGACTTCTCATTCATTCAGTCTTTGTCTGGTCTACCGTTCACTTCCCCTATGCGAGCTCCAGACCCTCTGCTTCTCAGATTCTCCAGTGTGTGCTACGACTGCTCAACTCTGCTCCTAGGACTGCTCAAGAACTCTTTATACAAGGACTGTCAGATAAGCTACTCGTTCACCATTACTTCATGCACTCTGATATTTACCATACTTGTTAATAAACATTCAACTCATTCTGTTTACTCCCGTCTCTGGTCTCATCTCTGTGCAAGCGTGACAGGTAACACTTTATAATAAGGTTCATTAGTTAATATTAGTGAACTACCTTAGTTAACACGGGCTAAGAATGAGAATTTATTAATTTTAGTTCATGTTAATTTCAGCATTAACTAATGCATTATTAAAATAACAAGTTGTTTGTTAACATTAGTTAATACACTGTGAACTAACCTGAACAAATGAACGACTGTATTTTTATTAACTAACATTGACAAAGCTGAATAATATAATAAATGTATTGTTCATTGCTTGTTCGTGTTAGTTCATACATTAACTAAAGTTAAGAAATGACACGTTATTGTAAAGTGTTACCAATATGTTTTAGTAAGAATATACCGGAAGTAGGTGGAAGCAATTTTTAGTAACACTTTACAATAAGGTGTCATTTGTTAACATTAATGTATTAACTAGCATAAACAATGAACAATACATTTATTACAGTGTTTATTAATCTTTGTTAACATTATTAAAAATACAGTCGTTCATTGTCTATTCATTTTAGTTTACAGTGCATTAACTAATGTTAACACACAACTTTTAATTTTAACTTTTCAATTTTAATAATGCATTAGTAAATGCCAAAACTAACATTAAGATTAATAAATGCCATAGAAATATTGTTCATTCTTAGTTCATGTTAACTAATGTTGTTAACTAATGAACCTTATTGTAAAGTGTTATCCAGTTTTTTTACTAAGGTTTTTTTTTATTGTTGTTATTATTATTATTATTGTTGTTTTTAACTTGTATTCTGAATCTAATTGGCTACATTGGCTATTTGTTTGAAATGACTATTTGTTTAATTGAAAACATAAATGCTGCGATATATAATCAATGGGAAAAAATATTGAGATGTTGAGTACCTAATGCAAAGTGTACTGCATTAGCCCACAGATTTCTAAAGAAAGAGAGAACAGAGAGAACGTATCTGTGCCGAGCATCCTGGCAGCGCCTTTGTAGTACTGTGGCATTGAAGTGCTGTAGTGACAGCAGTAATGAGAACCATTACTGCAAAGACTTTTCAGACAAAAGAGACAATGTGTCTACACCTTCAAAGTCTTTATCTTATTAGCATAGAGAACTCTTATAAGATAAAGTATGTCAATGGATGTTTTCCTACTAATATTGACCCTTCACATTTAAAAGTGATATATTAACACAGAATGAGAGACAATAGAAGTGTATGCTGGTTAAGCACAACTTGGCTCTCTGCTGCTGGTGGGAAAATCAATCCAGCATCACAACGACCCAAAGAGCCATTATACCACCCAAAACAGCATCACTCTATAGATCAGACTCTGACAGAAACTTACCTCCTGTCTTTTGAAGTTCTGCACACACTGCTCAAACTGTTCATCTTTCGTCTCATCTGCCTTTCCCAACTTCTGCAGAACCTGAAAACAGAAACACAAGCAGTCAAAATATATTGTCAGAAATTATGTTTTTGACAAGATGCAACCACATGAAACACATTTTCCTTACAAAAAACATGAGACATGATTCCCAAACAATTCCAAACATTTTGTAGTCTAAATAAATGAGATAGTTCACCCAAAAATGAAAATGATGTCACATGGACTATTTGTGTTGGTGTCTATGCAGGGTCAGAAAGCTCTCAGATTTCATCAAAAATATCTTACATTTTGTTCTGAAGATGAACAAATGTCTTACAGGTTTGAAACGACATGAGTGTGAGTAATTAATGACAGAATTTTCATTTTTGAGTGTACTGTCCCTTTAAATGAATTTTAAAGCCCAGCATATACATTGAGAAGCATGACGTTGCAACCAGTTCCCACAGCATTCTCATTGATTCAGCTGAGCCATGACTGAATTCCCATGAGGGGAATCCTCTAACAGTGACTGAACACCCTGTGGACAGTATGACATGCACACAAAGAAAGGGCTAAGCAGGAGCGGGGGAGGAAGAACGGGCATAAATTACACTTCCTAGTCTGTCAGGTCGCTCTGCCAAAAAGAGGCCTTCTGTCACATGACCACCTCACTGCCTACCCATAGTGACTAACACATGAAAATGGCTGTCATCTGTTACACAAACACCGCATTTGCTGAGAACAAAAAGGGGTGCCTGTTTCAATTTTAACGGTGTACCTTTCGTTATATCCATTTCGCTAAATGTTTGCACAGTTTGACTCAACATGAATAATATACAACATACATACAATGTATGTAAGCAGGTTCTATGCAAACAATAGTCTTTATAGTCTGTTACAAAGGATGTGGATGTTTTGCTTTGGCAAACACACACATAGTGCTTCACCAACAACTTTCTGTTTTTTTCAACCAGTACAGCAAAACCAGATGGTAGTATGTTCTTCTATAGTACAACTATCCTGTACAAATGGTTTGTCAGGCAACCTAAAACATGCTTTATGTGGTGTAAAAATGAAAAGGATAGTTCACCCAAAAATCGAAATTCTGTCATTAATTACTCACCGTCACGTCGTTCCAAACCCACAAGAGCTTCGTTCATCTTTGGAACACAAATCAAGATATTCATGATGAAATCCGAGAGCTTTCTGATCCTGCATATACAGCAACACAACTGACATGTTCAAGGCCCAGAAAGGTAGTAAGGACATTGTTAAAATAGTCCATCTATAAGAATACGTTTTGTGCACAAAGAAACCAAAAATGACAAATGCGTTTTTTGTTTGTTTTCTTTGCACACAAAAAGTATTCTCGTAAAGCTCTCGAATTTCAAAAATATCTTAATTTGTGTTACGAAGATGAACAAAGGTCTTACGGGCTTGGAACGACACGACGGTGAGTAATTAATGACAGAATTTTCATTTTTGGGTGAAATATCCCTTCAACTACTTTAATTCCATTCTATTATGTAATATTCGATTATATAATCTAATGTCATCCTAGTGCCTTAAAGTAACTCCTTTTCTCAAAGTGTATTATTCAGTGAATTTCAATAGTGAACTCTCCATAAAATATGTTAGATCGCAACATTCCCCAGATTTGTCTGAGCAGTCAACATAGTTCATATTGAGCAATATTGCAGATTTACAAGCATGCACTGCAATATGAATAAATTATGTGGTCGTTGTTAAATACTTGTTATTTTGTTTATTTACTGCATGCTGTCAGCTCATTTTTTCACTTAATGATCTTTGTTGAATGTCATTATTGGGATTTATGTTCAGTATTAACAAAAATGTAAACTGGCTATTCTTTTTAGAAGCAAAAAATTTGCTAACTATAAACCATGTGAATATAAAACCATAACAATGAAATGCTGACAAATTTTAATGTATTACTAGTTGATATTTTGCTGAACAAGAAATCTGTGGTTGCTTTGACAAGAACTTATTGCTTGTCATTTGCAAACACATCGAAGGTTGCAAAACATCTGTTAAAAAACAAGTGTTATGTGTAAGTAATCGTTACAATTATACTAACATGTTTGATGTGTTTAATATGTACAGTAAACTGTAAGTACAGTACAGTTCAGTACGGACAATAACTGTGAGGCTGTTACCTCCCATCACATGTGAAAGTGAGAGTATATGGCATGGGTCTCGTTCAGTAAACCACACAGACGCCCCCTGGGAACATGAATAATGTCATACAACAGCTCCGCTTTATTCCTGGGTGGTAAGAACGTGCCATCTGGATGTTTCTTTGTAAGACACTCATACACTGGAAGAGGCTTTGATATGGATCAATAGATAACATCCCATCATTCATATATTATGACATCAGGAAATCATCTACATCACAAAGATACAGTTTATTAACATTCAGGCAATACTCTGTAATCAGAAACAATACTTAAAATGCACAAAAATATTAATATAACTGACAAATAGGAAGAGTTCAAAATGTTTTTATTCTGGGAACAGTAATAAAAAAACAGATACCTCCTTTTGTTTTTAGATATATTTCAAACTCTGCCTAAATATAGAATTATTCAAAAGTGCAAAGTAGTTAAAATATAGCACTGTACCACACTATACCTTTTCTAGTGTGATGCAGCACTATATTTAAATTACCTTGCACTTTTACATTTCTATTTGTCAGTTTTATCAATATTTTTGTGCATTATAAATATTGTTTCTGATTACAGAGCATTTCAAAGACCAACATCACTCATCTGTGTGTTCATCTGTGTGTTTCAGTTCTTAACAAATGTCCTAAACCTCACATCTAGAGCCAGAAAATCAACACTGAACTCTCCAGAAGGCAAACGGCACTAATCTAAGGCACAAAGCCCAACCTGGAAACACTATACAACAGAAGCAGCCAGCCAATAAAATATTAACACAACTACGGCCTTAAAACACACTCCACCCTGCCTCATTCACACACGCAGTGATGTCCTCTAGTTTATGTTCACAAATAGCCTTCATAAAGTGTTTGAATGTAAAACAATAATTTTGGTAATGCTAAACAAAATGGAAAAGCAAATCTTTTAAAGAAAACTGAACAGTGCCAACAATTATAGTTTAATTATATACGATTTCCCAAGATGTGGATGCTAATATCTATTCTGCAATACACAAGAGTGCAAGACAAATCAATTTGCATACATATTTTTGTTGTTGTTGTGATGCTGCTTAGCAAAGGCATCCAAATATTTGTAAAACATTAAGTCACAGAGCTTAGTTCAATGCGGCATTCATTTCACTATTACATTGTCACGATGCTGCAATCTTCCTGTGACAGTAAGCAACAGGATTATGAGTGATTTCAGTTGATTGTAAGGTATTTTCTCCCAACTGGGACCCAGATTAAAGGATCCCTTACACCTCTTATCGTGTTATCTGCCCTGGTCGGGATCTTCTGTTCCAGAGGCAGTAAATTGTATACCTGTTCCTAAATGTGCAGGTCTTAACCCTTAAGGGAATCATATTACATTGATAGACATTGTGAGCAGCCAGATCGAACATTCTTGAACTGTGTGTCTTAACATTGCTCTTACGAAATCAGAGATATATTTGAGATCTGATTAGCCTGGCTTCAAAACTGCATCCTCAAAATTTTGAAATCATAAATTATAGGACCTATAAATGATACCTGAATATGACAAACAATATTACTCTGTGTTGGCAACAGACCAAAGTTATGATTTTAATTATTACAATTAAGCATGATTCATCATTTAAAAAGTAAGAAAGTAAGTTTCATGATTGACTGCTTTTTAAATATCATGAGGCAATCAAATATAACAGTCATTAATAACTGCCACATCTTATCATTATGAAACTTCTCATTTCATTTGCCTGATGTCATTGTGGTGGTTGTGGTTTTGATGTCAAAATGATCTCCAGAAATCATTCTAATATGCTGATTTGCTGTTCAAGGAACATTTATCATTATTATTATCAATATTTAAAACAATTGAGTACATTTTCTTCAGGATTCTCTGATGAAGAGAAAGATCCAAAGATCAGCATTTTGTAACATTATACACTATACCATTCAAAAGCTTGGAGTCCGTATTATTTTATTTTATTTTATTTTATTTTTTAAGAATTAGGAATTAATACTTTTATTTAGCAAGGATGCTTTAAATTAATCAAATGTGATGATAAAGACATTTATAATGTTCTTCTGAACTTCTATTCATCAAAGAAACCTGAAAAAATTCTGCTCAGCTGTTCAACATAATGTTTTTGAGCAGCAAATCAGAATATTAGAATGATTTCTAAAAATTTAGCTTTGAAATCGCAGCAATAAATCCGACATTTTAAAATATATTCAAATAGAAATCAGTTCTTTTAAATAATAAAAATATTTAAAAATTGTACTGTTTTTGCGGCAGAAGAGACTTCTTTAAAAAAATATTAAAAATCTTACTGTTCAAAAACTTTTGACAGGTAGTGTATCTGTAACAATTTTGAGTACATTTCGGCAGTACACATTTTATTTATTTATTAATTTATTTTTAAATGTTATGATAGATAGTGATCACTAATAATTATTATCAAGAGATAACATGAAAGACAACAACTAAGACGTCCATCAAGCTGGTTAGTCAAGTCTTGCACCAGTGACCAACCAGCTAAACATTATTTGGAATAATGTTCCAAAAGCCAGCTTGACCACTTGAATCTGGCATGAAACATTACATGTTTCAACAGTAGAGGCATACACCTACTTCAAAGCAGGCATACATGAGATAAACCTAACATGAACATGATATAAACACAATCCCACGTTTGCTGATGATCTTTCCCACTTTCACCTAAAAAATGTGAACACAAATCTATTGTTTTGATCTATTTACAGTGTTTTGGCATTGCAAAATCCCAAAAGGCAGAGAATATAAATCTTTCATCCACCTCCCACCACAAACTGTGCCACTTTTGCACAGTTCACTCTGAAAAACACCACCGCGATGTGCCCCCCATAGTTCATGAAAACGTGAAACACGGACCTCCAGGGAATCTTCACTTTCGATGTCTCATTACAGCTGGCCCTCAGTCTGTGGGTGAACCATGGGTATTAAAAGAAAAACAATCCTCTTACTGCAGCTCGGCTCGGGCTCGGGAAAACCACTACCGCTCTGTTTACCAGACGCCTTCAGTTGAAAAGCTGACAGACATTTCATATTCAGCTCGCTACCAAGTATTGCGCAGACTGCCTAAGCAAAACCATGAAAGCCAAATCGCATTCTACAACTAAATACCAGTTTATTGTCCAAAACATCAGGAGAATGCGACATAGACTTACTAGTCTATTTATATCTCGTTTTGAACAGAGAAAGACGCGTGTCTCTACAACCACATTAAGCGGCCTTCACAATCTCGTGGTCACTCGGAAATCCTCCTGCTAGTATTCATACCGCATAGACGAGGGCATCCCCCACCTCCCCTTCTCCTGACCTTGCAGGAAAATGACAGCTTCAACCAGCATCTTGAGTAATAATAGATTACACAGTCAGAAATGTAAGGAAAACTGATTTAGGAGAAAAAAACTGGCAAAATGAATGACGAGACAAACTAATACGCGTCACTGTATCCGTGACACATTATGATGTACCAGTCATCCAGTGCTTTCAAACTGAGATTAATCATTTCTCATTCAAGAAGGTGTATGGAATAAATTTACATTACAAATGATCATAATTCCTCGTGGTTTTAAGTGAGATTTCTGTCATGGAGCAGCTCCTCAGTCGCTTTTTAATGGCAGTGCTGGCTAAGATTGCAGTCTGCGCATTTTTGTCACCGAGAATGATGTTTAAGGTGTGATGCAGTGAAAATGTTAACTATGCATGTGAGGAAGGAGACAAGAAAAGACATTTTTCTCTAACCTAAAATATTTCAGGTTAAATCGCACACCTGAATCTCTTTCCCCCTGCCCGGAGGATCTGCTGGACAGCTCCACGAACACAAAATGCTGTCTTTGGCTTTATCAAACGTCCTCTAACAATCAAGTCATTGTTGATCTATCACAAATAAGCAATTAATTAAATTCATACCTTTTCCTGTGCCCGACTGAGCCTCTTTTGGACGTTTTTGGCAAATATGCCTGTCTTTATTTCAGCCATGGCTGCTAGTGCTCTGAAACGAGAAAGGCGACGTTTCAGCACCTCCAGAGCAGAGGAAAGCGGAGGGGGAGGAGCGCCATTTAAAGCCACAGTACGCACCACACAGAGCCCTTGCTGAACGGCTGTTTATCAATATTTAAAATACAGGATATTAAATACGCTTGAGAATTGAATCTGTGATTTTTCGGTGAACAATGTAACACGGATCAGCTTGTGTATACCGATGTGGATACCTAGAGAGACTGGTAGAGCGTCGCAAATAAATGTGCTCGACTGCATCTCTTGTGGTTGAATGTATTTGTACACTCTCACGTTTTACGCTCCAGTCCCTCCCTGTTGCCTACTTTTGATGCCCCCTCATTGGCAAAGGCAAAGCAGGCGCAGTGTAGTCACGGACGGTCACCCCTACAGCCACTAGCTCTATAGTCATCTTTTTAAAGTTAAGACTTTTAATAAACTGCATATTTTTTCCTTTTTGTTCATAATGGCTTATTTTATCTTACTTAAGTACATACTATATTCTATTTACATACTTTGAAATCCGTGCATATGCAAAATAATTATTTTATTTATTCATTCGTTCATTCATTTATAACCAATTTAATTTCCAAATAATTTCATGTTATTACTACACTCTAAAAAATGCTGGGTTAAAAACAACTCAACTTGGCTATTTGGGAACCCAGCGCTAGGTAAATATTGGACAGAACACATGGTTGGTTATTTTGACCCAGATGGTTGAGTTAAATGTTTTTACCCAACATGCTGGGTTGTTTTATTTAAGTCAACTTTTGTTTAAAAATTATTATATTGCTGGGTTAAAATGGGCTGGAAATTAACAATCACACACAGAATTATAGATGCAGAATTATAAAAGCAATAATCAAAAGAAGAACAGTTATTATTAAGCAAAAACACCCATGAACAAAAATATAAGACAAATTGAATTTATTTGGTTGGATACAGAAAAGTTTACAATATTAG
The DNA here is from genome assembly GCA_012976165.1 of Labeo catla. NCBI lineage: Eukaryota > Metazoa > Chordata > Actinopteri > Cypriniformes > Cyprinidae > Labeo > Labeo catla. Next base: position 18,142 of record VONZ01000192.1, read on the forward strand.
ATACCATTAAACTCATTTAACAATCATTTTAAAAATGAAAAATGTAACATTTAAAAGTAGCATTTTAATTTAAGTGTATTCATCTGTCTCTGTAATCGCTTTTCACCGAAATAGTGCTAATTCTTGTACCGGTGTGTCATCGAAATCTGAGCCAGTGATGGCCTGCTGTTCGCTGGGGAAAGTACAAACCTCAGACCGCTGCCTCACATTTTACTCGTGGCAGAAAGATGCTGTGACTGACTTCGTAACTTGCCCATAAACAAACAGTACTGACATTAGAAAACATATATTTTAACATCAAATTTAATTATATTCAGTATTATTACTAATAAAATCAGTTTATGTTATTCAAGGCAAAAGGCGTTTCCATCATGCAAAACGACCGCTGCTGACGCAGCTGACTAACATCTCATCCTTGTATGTTGCGTGGAGTAAAATAATTTACAGCACAATAAAGATTTTATAAATGAAATAAAATGTGTACAAACCTTTATTTCGCTGAAGAAGTGCCCTGGTAAAATTTGCATTCCAGGGGCTACATATTACATTATTGGGGTCGCTTCAACCCATGGACAAGAAAAACAACCCGCGGCAACAGTGTTAAAGTAGCCCAATTCCGCGGGAGAACCGCAAACTTGGCAACACTGGCTGGGGTTGTTTCATCGGAGACAGGCTTAACCCAGTGGTCCCAAGAATGTAAAACTGCAGACCGGAGATCTCCAAAATGGGGCGTGAACTCCAAAAGTGGGCAGAACCTCCAAAATGGGGAAGAAAAAGGTAAAACAACTGACTTCAGCCAATTGTTATTGACTTACATTTCAAAATAAAACTTTATATATTAAACATTGTTTTTAGTTGATCTAAAATAAAATTAAATATGCTATATAAATAAATATGCTCAGTGAGAGCAGAGCCGCAAAGCTCGTGGCAGTGGTGTTCGGACTAGAGTTTGAACCTCTGCTTAATGATATAAACAGGAATCACCCGCGAGCCGTCATAGCGCAGCAGAGAGGAAAGGTTTTACTCTATCACTTTGTTTTAAGCAACGAGGGCATCCCGGGACTCTAAATTTGCAGGGTAGGATTGGGTAATGGTGCTGGGTGTAACTAAGTTCAAATTTTCCGGTGAAGTCCGGTTGGGGAGTTATGGAACGGCCTGAAGATCTCATATCATGTAATCTTATTAACTGTTTATCTGCCACGTTATTCAGCGCTAATCCTGCTGTGCAGTCAGTTTCACTGGTTAAGGTTAGGGTAAGGTGTGGGGTAGGTTAAGGGGTTAGCATTTGTGTAGCATGAATGTCATGTGCCTGTCTGTCAATGGGAGGAAGCCACACCCTATTTTGGAGCACCCACCCAATTTTGGAGTTCCCGCCCCCATTTGGAGAGCTCCAGGCTGCAGTTATACCCTTCTCCAGTGGTTGGGTAGGAAAAAATAACCCAGCAGCTTAGTTACAGAATAAGTACCCAGCACCTGGGTGCAAAATATGAACAATAACCCAATAAAATGACCCAACAAGCTGAACTCAGCGTTTAGGTTAAAAAAATTACCCAGCATTTTTTAGAGTGCAGAAAAACTACCCAGCACCTGGGTAAAAATAACAGAGTGTACACTTTAAAAATTGGTCGGTTTATTGGGTTAATTTTAATATTTTTTACCCAGTTGCTGGGTAGTTTTTCTGTAACTATTTCTGGGTCATTTTTACAGTCAATTCGAATTATGAACTCCCTACCTACCTAGCGCTGGGTCGTATAAGATAAGTCATTTATGAACAGTGACCAGAAATCATTTAATGCACTGGAACAGCCTACTCATAGCAGTTTTCTACTCAGATTTCCATTGGCTGCTCTTGATGCTCCTGTCACATCTTAAAACGTTTTCTGAAAGTTTCTGAACATTTTATGATTGTAAAAGACTTCACATTGAATAAACAAATATTGTATATGAACCAATATTTACCCAGTGCTGAGTTACCAAATAACCCAGAAATGGTTGTTTTTAACCCAGTATTTTTTTAGAGTGCAGCCTTTCAAAAATTTTCTCAACAATTCTGAAACAAACTAAATGCTGTCATCTAGTGGATGAAAAAATATACTGCACAGCCTTGGCCTGGGCAGTAGATTACCAGGGTCGGATATCATAGGGCTCTATTTTGGTCAGACTATTTTAAGTTTAAAATTCAAACACATGTATCTCATTGGTCATATCCTGAAGGCAAACAAAACAGACTAGGCCGGAGCCACAACCGTAATGTAAATAATCTATAGATTTTTTTTTTTATTTTTTTGGACACCATGTCTCCATGGTGGTAATGGGGAACTGCTGCATTTCCACACCATTAGTCAACACAGAAAAAACAGGATTTAATGAAGATCGGATACTGACCATTGCGACCATTGCAACCAGTGCAGGGGGCAATGGAGGACTTAACAAAAAGAACACAAGGGGGATGTCAGACCTTTACCAAAAGGAGTTTGATAATGAAGGGTAAGTTTATGTTTCTCTGAACCTGTGTTTTTCCTTTAACAGTTCACAAAAAACACAGAATACCATGTACAACTAAGAACTGTTCCATTGTTGCCAGGTATTGCTAGAAAAATGGATACGAAATGAACTTTTGATAGAGTGTTATAGGATTTTAGAATTATTTCGTTTGATTTATTGTTGCAAAAAATTGCATAAAACATACAGTACACAGATAAATATACTGCATAAAACATACACATAAAAGATAAATAAATATGCTGTTACATAATATTAGAATGAATATTAATCGGTTAATAATAATCATAATATTATTTGTAATATAATAGATTAGATTATGAAAATTCATATGATTAAAAAGTAAGCCTGTAATAAATATTATTATTTACAACTCATCATGAAAACTGACCCATAAGCCTTGAAAAAAATTAATGTGACCCTGGACCACAAAACCAGTCATAAGTAGCATGGTCATATTTGCAGCAACAGCCAAAAAATACATGGTATGGGTATTGATTTGTGCAAGAACAGAAGTATTGATTTTTCTTTTATGCAAAAAATCATTAGGATATCAAGTAAAGATCATGTTCCACAAAGATATTTTGAAAAAATTCCTTACCGTAAATGTATCAAAACTTAATTTTTGATTAGTAATATGCATTGCTAAAAACTTCATTTGGACAACTTTAAAGGTGATTTTCTCAATATTTTGATTTTTTTGCAGGCTCATATTCCAGATAGATGAATCGCCAAATATTGTCCTAACAAACCATACATCGATGGAAATCGTATTTTTTCAGCTTTCAGGTGATCGAGAAAATCGACCCTTATGACTGGTTTTGTGGTCCAGGGTCACAATTTTTTGTTTGTTTGTTTGTTTGTTTGTTTCCAGTTTTATTTTGCATTTTAACCTTAACAGAACAATATAGGTTTACATAAGTACAACTGTAAGTCCTCACAGAAGAAAACAGATGTATTATCAAATAGTTGTGTGGCATACTAGGAAGGAACTATTTTCGAGCAGAAACACTGAAGAGCACACATGGTTTGTGTCACCTCAATCAGTGATCATTCGCACAGAGTCAGAACAAGAGACGCTTTCTTTAGGTATTTGCCACTAATGCCGATGAAATAATTATTTTATTATTATGCTATGGGGACTAAACGCTAACAAACCAAACAGACGAATGTGTGCCGCAAGAAGGGCCAAAACTGTTCAAGTCAAGGAATATTTGCTTGAACAATTAAGCTTAGGTCGATTAAAATAAGAGGACGCAGCAGCGCCGGAAAACTACAATTCCCGCAATCCCCTGCTCACAGGAAGTATTTACAGGCTTTTCGTATTGTAATCTTCATATTTTATACTCTCTGTTTGTCAGGACAGTAAAAGTAGGTAAGTTAAAAACGCCTTCAGTTCTTTTTGCTGTTTTGTCTGAGAATTATTACATTGATTGAATGTTACTATTCGTTTTGTTATGCGGTTATAGTACTGATGAGATTGTGACAGAATGCGGAAGTATTTCTGTTTGTTTTATATTGCATGTCGTAATACTTGTTTCCATTGTGAAGTGCAGAAGTTCAAGAGCAATGTAGTCACCTTCAAGCTGCACATGTGATATTTAGTTTCTATTTGTATTTCCTCTCTGCATCAGTGCGCCATGCAGAGATGCAGGTCGGACGTCTCTGCACGGGAGTCGTTATGATTCAGGTACGAAGGATGTGCAAAGTCGCCAAACTCACCAAGTCAAAACCATGAATGAAACAGCAAAGTCTGCTTGTGATTCTGACCGACAGAGTAAAAAAGTCAAAACGAGTCATGGGTATGCCATAGCACTGATTTCCTTATATGCAAAATATAAGTTGATAAGTTACTCTAAATTTAGTCAGTTCTAACATCTTATAGCTAAGCATGTGTTATTTCATGTTGAACATAACTTATCCTTCTCTTTAAAGTTCGACACAGGGAACTCAAGCTCAGAAAGCAGATGTAAAGGGCCAGGCAGCTGGAAAAGATGCTTGTACTCCTGGACCTGAGAGAAGCTATGCACAAATGTCCCACACTATGCAAAAACGTGCTCAGAAGGAAGTCAAATCTACTCATAGTGACAGTCATTCATCCCAGCAACTTCTGATGAAGACATCATCTGCTGAAGATGAAAAGAGGTACTCTTCCTGACAATTCAGCTCTTTCTGTGCATGCATTATGGCTGTAGCTTTCCATACAGTAGATGCTTTTGGAGAGAGTAGTGTAGGTTATGCCACTTTTTACTTAAGTGTTCTTCAAGGCATAGAGAAACCAACGTAGATTAAATTAACACTTATGTTTATAATTCTGGATGTCTGCTATTATGTGAAATTGAGGTTAAACTCATAGCAAGGGTTAAGACAAGTGATTTTGGAATACATTCACATTTCATTTACATTTCAAATTTTCCTTTTGGATTTCAACGTAAAGCTCACTATCACTTTTAGAGACGTACTTACAGGAGTAGCTCACTTCCAGAGCAAAAATTTACAGATAATGTACTCACCCACTTGTCATACAAGATGTTCATGTCATTCTTTCTTCAGTTGTAATGAAATTATGCTTTTGAGGGAAACATTTCAGAATTTCTCTCCATATAGTGGACTTCTATGGTGCTTCCAGAATGCAGTTTAAATGCAGCTTCAAAGGACTCTAAATGATCCCAGCCAAGGAATAAGTGTCTTATCTAGCAAAACGATCGGTCATTTTCTTAAAAACAATAACATTTTAAACAATTTTAAACCTTAAATGTTCATCTCGTCTAGCTCTGCGTGGACTCAGAACAATAGAAGTCCACTATATGGAAAACATTCCTGAAACATTTTCCTCAAAAAAAATAATTTCTTTACGACTGAAGAAAGAAAGACATGAACATCTTGGATGACGACGGGGTAAGTACATATATGTGCGTTTTTGGTCTGGACGTGAACTACTCATTTAACTCCACACCAACCCTTTTGGGAAAATGCTTGTTTTAATAATTATTAGCTTTTTTTCTTTTCATTTATACACTGACAATTAGCATGTATGTAGGGCCCTATAAATTTTTTTGTTATTTTTTTTTACCTTATTATTATATTATTACATTATTTTTTTAGAGTATGTTTTTCTGGTTTCCATTTAAATGGCTAAATTCTTAATTAATTGAAATCACAAAACTTTTACAAAATAACAACAATTTATTAAAAGTTAAAAAAAAAAGTGGGGCCCTATGAAATAAGTTTTATTTTTTCCTGATTCCTTTTTTTTTCAAATTTTGTGACTTTATCTAAATGTTTTCATAAAATGTAAATGATCAAAAGGTTTTAATACGTTGGCAGTAAATGCAGTCTTCATATTTAAATAGCTGTCTTTTTGCATTTTAATATTTACAGGCACTAGGCTATGTAGTTTTGATTCATTGAACAGCCCTAATTTTAATTCATCTAAAATTTGCCAAATCCCATGATGTTCTGTGTTATACTGTAAATTATTTTTTTTTTTACTGTATTCTGTGATTCTGTCTGCATTTTCTACATTGCAGAAATCACAGGTCCCTGTGTTTGTTAACCTATTTATTTCTGTTTTGACACAATTGACATGCTATGTAGAATTTGTCACTTGACAGAGTTTAGAATTAGAAAAATCTTTTTTTTTCCCATGTGCATCTGTTGATCACACAGGCAGCTTTATGTAATAGGTCATTTCTAAATATATGATTACGTGACAAATATTATTCACCGTGTACTAAATTAAGGAAGTGACACAACCCACTATTCACCATTTTTGCACTGAGTCTTTGTTGTTTCATAGTGATGTGGACCTGTACAGAGGAGAAGAGGAAATACAAAAAGAGCTGCAGGACAAGCAGCAGTCGAAGTCAGGTAGCACTTGGTTTTTGAATAATGTTCAAATGCTGTAGAGATGTCTGTGAGGTTTTTGCCTGAGCTGGGGGTGTCTTTATTCCCATCAGCGGCTGTTGGTGAGGCCCAGAGCAGTGTATCAGCTGCCGAGGATCTTCAGACCTACAGTGAGAGAGAATGGAAAGGCAAGACCACAAAAAGTCAGCTTATCCGAAAGGTGAGTCTGCTTCTTTCACACTTTACTGAAAGTGTTTGTTTTCCCAAGGGCATTGCTCACACATGCCTCTTCTTTTAGGGATATGAAGCAATAGCCAGTGAGTTCAATCTGCGCAGAGTAAGAGGTGATAACTATTGTGCACTAAGGGCGACGCTATTTCAGGTGCTCAGCCAGTCAAAACAGTTTCCTGCCTGGTTACATGACTCTGATATTAGTAAGGTAATTTAGACTTATTGCACTTCGAAATGAGTAGGCATCCTTATTGCATCCTCACTAATTCTGTTCTTGCACAAAAAAGAAATTGCATTTTTGCATAGAATGTTTTTTATGTGTTAAATTAATTTGGTGCATTATTATTTTCCCATTATAGTGGCCAAAAGAATTGCACTCTGATCAGGATTTCATTAAGGAGTGGCAGTTTCCATTTGAAATTAAAAAGAGCAAAGTGCAGCATCTTGAACAATGTCTGGAGCAACTGAAGGAAAAGGTAACTTTTGTTTTATTTTTTCTTAATTGCTTATGTATGAATTTTTATATACGCCACCATTCAAAAGTTTTGGAGGAAGATTTTTTTCAAATGTTATTGAAAGAGGTCTCTAATACTCAAAAATGCTGTGTTTATTTGTGACCCTGGACCACAAAACCAGTCTTAAGTCGCTGGGGTATGTTTGTAGCAATAGCCAAAAATACATTGTACGGGTCAAAATGATTGATTTTTATTTTATGCCAAAAATCATTAGAAAATTAAGTAAAGATCATGTTTCATGAAGATGTTTTGTAAAATTCCTACTGTAAATCTATCAAAACTTAATTTTTGATTAGTAATATGCATTAGTAAGAGCTTCATTTGGACAACTTTAAAGGTGATTTTCTCAATATTTAGATTTTTTTTTAGCACCCTCAGATTACATGTTTTCAAATAGTTGTATCTCGGCCAAATGTTGTCCTATCCTAACAAACCATACATCAATGGAAAGCTTATTCAGCTTTCAGATAATGTATAAAGCTCAATTTCGAAAAATTGACTGGTTTTGTGGTCCAGGGTCACATTTCATCAAACATACAGTAGACAGAGTAATATTATGACATTTTATTGCAATTTAAAATATATTTAAAAATATAATTTATACATGTGATGGCAAAGCTGAAATCTTAGCAGCCATTATTCTAGTTTTCCGTGTCACATGATTTTTCAGAAATCCAATATATGCTGATTTGGTGCTCTAGAAAAAGATTAATAATGTTACTTTAATGTTTATAACAATCAGTGTTGTTCTACTATACATTTTTTCCGATTTTTTTTATTTAATAGTAAATTTAAAAGAACAGCAAAATAGAAATATTTTGTAAAAAATTGCAACAGGTAGCGCCAGTAGCTCACTGAGTGCAACCATTTTACTTAATCGAAATAATGGTGCCTCATCAGAGTCCAAAATATGGATGAAATGATGTGGATTTTTAAAATAATCTAAATGTTTCATGGGTTTTCCACTACATATTTCAGTAAGAGACATCATTTATGTTATATTAAGCCATGCAAGTCTTTATACCCGAGGTTCCCTTTAAATAAAATCGTATTGACTCCAAACTTAACTGTACGTGCTGTTTTATTGTTTTATCTTCAGTGGCAAGAGGCTGTCCGGTGTGAAAGTCCTGAGGAGAGGGATCGCATGTGCCAGCAGGTCTTCAGAGATCACAAAGAGGAGTATGAGCTTCTGGAAGCGCTTAAGTTTTTAATGCTGAGAACTGCCATTCAGTTGCACTCAGATATGGAGAAGGGCTCTGATGTACCCGAGTTCTGCTGGCTCCTCTTTGCTCGTGACTCGTCCAAATGCCCCAAGACGTTCTTCACCAACCACCTCCGACACGTAGGCTTCAGTGGTGGGCTGGAACAGGTTAGTGTGGTTTAAAATTGATGTTTACAAAAAATCTTTAGCTTTGTGGACCAATCATGTACAAATAACTACTAGCTTATATCCACTGTTAATTGTTTCGGTGGTTGAAGTGATCATATTTCATGAAGAAACCTCTACTGATGTAATGTGTAGGTGGAGATGTGCCTCCTGGGTTATTCCCTTCAACAGATGATCCGGGTGGTTCGGCTCTACAAGTGTGACACTGAAGAGTTTATTACATACTACCCGAACGACCACAAGAAGGACTGGCCTGCTCTAAACTTGCTTACAGAAGATGACAGACACTACAATGTACTCGTCCCCAAAAAGACCTCCAAATTTGATGAATATGGTAGGCCAAAGTGGAATCAACCTTCAGAAGGACAATCACGACACGTCCTTAAATAATAAATGGCAATCACACACAATTACATAACTCAGGAGTTACAATCCTTAATGTTTTCCACATGGCTGTTCTTGAGTTTGTTTTGGGATAATTTTTTATGTTTAAATTCTTCTAATTTAAAGATTTGTGTATCCTTATTCTGATACCTATGTAATTTTAAAAGGATGAAAGTTTGCATTTCTAAATAAATTCTGTGCAATAGTTTTCTGAGACAATGCTGGACCTCCAGCTAGAATGGGCGCAAGAGTTTTTAATCATTTTTGATGAGCTGAATATGTTTAGTTTACAAGGTTAATTATTGTGTTGCATATTACAATAAAATGATACTGTAAATCTAGACTTGCTCTTTTTCTTTTCTAGATTTCTAGGTGTTACATTTAGCTAGTTTAGCAAGCCATTCAGTTTAAGATCTCTGTGTCCTTCCACTGGTGTCAGTATTTTCTTGTATTGACTTCTTCAGTTGTCATCATCTTAATAGTCTGACAATTTATTACTTTGCAGAGCAATTTACACAGCGTGGGCAGGAAATGAGAAACAGGCACAGCTCAATAATTCATATAGCATCTGATGAAGCATGCGGCATTAAAGCAGTCCGCCTCCATCTCAGATGAATTGTTCACTGAAACTTTTTAATGAAATGTTATGACGAAAGAGTGAAGAAATGCCAGAAGAGATGTCTCAGATGTTTATGAATGCACAAACCTTATAATTGATAAAAGGGTTTAGGTTTTGGAGGCGTAATGGTTACAATTGGCTTCAAGTGATCGTGCATGTTTAACATTACAGTGTGACAAAAAAAGAAAAAAAAATCTGCATATTTTACTAGCACCTTTATATGTTTCCAATTGGCCAAGTCATTCTTTTTAATGAATTTAAAATCAGTCCTGTTATTAATAGGTAACCCATGCAAATGCAAATTCAATGCAAATGTAATAGGGTCTCTGCAGTTGCAGGATTTTGTACCAAATGCAGTTTATCAGTGCAAGCTAAAATTAGACTACAGTAAACAAGGAAAGAGAAAATAAATGTTTTTTGCAACATCCAGTGAAATAAAAATCAGATTCAAGCAGTATTTCTGAGAAGGATAAAGTGTATCTCAGTAACAATTTAAGTGAAATTTAATTAAACTAATTTAATTGAACTAAGTATCTGTTATGACAGCAATATTCTTTATTTCTGTCATTTTGGCCCGTTTTCACAGACAGGGTTTAGGATTAGGACCAGGATTAGGCCATAGTTCAATTAGGACATTTAAGTAGTTTTTAGAAATATGCCTTAGATAAAAACATCACCTTGAGACAAAACAATGAATCTGACATTTTAAGATCAGTCAGTGCAAGTTTCTTTCGGTTAAAACAGCCCAGACTTGCATTTTCGTCTGGGCACTAGGCTTAAGCTTTGTCTATGAAATATTTTCTATGATTTGTACTAGCAATTTTAACTTCATTATGCTAGTTATGTAAGTTTAAAATTATATGAGTTCAAAGGCCCCCTGTTGTCCAACACAATATTTAATATTTTACCCTAACTATAAGATGTTTCCGGCATTTCTGCTGTAATTACAACAAAGCTGATAATTATGAAATTATGAAAAAGTTGTTTTTATTAACAAACTGAGAGTGTTGATATTTAAGCAAAAACAATTTATTCTGTGATTTCAGACATTTTGTAAACTGCATGTTCTTCAATAAAAACAATACACTCAAAAAAAAAAAAAAAAATGATGGGATAAAACCCAGCATTGGGTTAATTGGGTTGTTTTGACACAGAGGTTGGGTTAATTGTTGAACCCAGCGTTCTTGGTAGTTTTATTTAACCCAACTATTGCTTAAAAATGACTATATTTCTTGCTTAAAATTAACCCCAAATATTTATTAATATGTTAAATAAATGAGCATTTATGAATGACTTGAATAATAAACATTTTTTAAAAATTGCTTATAAATTAATATACACCTTTTGATTATTGCTGATGCCTCTAGTAATTATTTGTCTGATTTGGGTTCATTTTAAGCCAGCCATACAGTAATTTTGAAACAACAGTTGAGTTAAATAAAACTATCTAGAAGGCTGGATCAAAACAACCCACTATTTTACCCAGCTTTTTTAGAGTGTAGTTATTGCAAAGGGAAATATGGATTTTAATTAATGTCTTCTTTTTAGCATTTTACATTAAAGTTTTTAATATTTTAATAAATTAAAAGTGAATTCAGGTTAATTGGGACACTTTTTTGCCAGTAATTTCATTGGCGATTTAAATGAATTATGTCAATTCATCAAATTATTTAATTTAAAGTCATCCCGTGGTGTTTTGGAAGTTTGCTTGAGGCCCCTAATGGACCCCGGCTCGCCCTGGCTGGGAGCTATCTAATATATATTTGTTTATTTAATAATTTTGACAAAAGTAATATTTTTGCTAGTTGCTTTTCTGGGCTTTTGGGTTATGTGTGATAAAGTCTCTCTCTCTAGGAGCATAAGAACAACACATGGTGCACAAAAGAAGATGTTAGTCAAACTGACATCCTCTGTCTTGCTTTAGAAAAAAGCAAGTCATACAGTTTGCAAAAACCTGCATGATTGTCATTTTTGGGTGAACGGTCCCTTTAATTGACAGTCTGTCAGGCAGCAGCGCGTCTCACAAGACTTTGCTGCTCTGCAGCTCCACCGGCTGGCCAAATAAGATGTTGTGTGGTTTTCACTGAGTAATTTTGTATTTTGTCTAACGTTTAAGTCTCATGTTGATATTTTTCATTTATTGTGCTAACATTTAATGTCCAATGAACGTACGTGCAGGTAAGATAAGGACGAAGACGGCCATTTAATCCCTCTTGTGCCGTGCCCAGACGTTTCTGTCAAGAGAATGAACTCAATTTTTGTTATTCATTCGTGTGTTTCTGTGTTTTTCTGCACGCAGCAGGTGACGTTTAGAAGAGGAGTGGCTTTTGTGCGCCGACCGGCCCCCACGTGTTGTTAAGGAAGGATGATGATTTAAGTACAGTTAACCGAGTGGCCATCTATAGCAGCAGAATAGCGGCTGGCCCAGAGACTCCATGCGTGCGGCTTTCTACTTGTGCCGCACTTAATCGCCGCGGCTGATTATATGTATTTATTTTTTCTCTCCGCTGATGGGTGAACAATGGAGAAGCCGTCAGCAGAAATTTCTAGTGACCCTCCTATTTTCCCATGCACCAGATCATTGTTTATGATGCTGTTGTTGTGTAGGAGGGCAGGGACGGACCTGATCTCGGCGTATTTCTGCTAGAAAACACTCAGAACTCGACGGGCTGTGACCGGCCTCGCATCCTTCCAGATCCGAGCAGCTGATGTTGGCAGTGCTGCCGCTCTCCTCCCGGCGAACATGGTGAAATTCCCGGCTCTCACACACTACTGGCCCCTCATCCGATTCCTGGTACCGCTGGCCATAACCAACATAGCCATCGACCTCGGCGAACAGGCAAGTGTGAATGAATTGTGCGTTAAATTCAGCGCTGCATGACGTAAGATTGGTTGTGTATCCTTGGAGCTGCACACTGCAGCAATGGCATCCCTCATCCATCCGTCAGCCTCTCTGTAAGAGGTCTGTTTATTAGCGGCTTGCGAATATGTAATATGTTGTTCATGCAATTTATAGGTTGGGGCGACCCTGTGGTTTTATTTCCTAACGAAACCGTGAAACGGCGGTCCTTCGTAAACAAGGCGTCATCACAAACAACATGAGCCGATCAGCTGTGTGTGTTCGTCAACAGCTGGCCATACAGCGCATCCAATAACATGTCACACTGAACAATGCAAAAGCAGTCTGACTGAGATGAATGTGCACTTTTGGATGGGCTGATTTTGTTGTCACCTCTGCGTGAACTGGCCTTGTTTTTGTTAACCATTAACGAATGTTGTGCGGCTTACTGTAGTTTTTATCACAGGCATTACATGTTTATAATGGGATGGCTACAAATTCCCGGTACCTCTGGCTGATTAAATGTTTTATTAGTGTAATTCACATCTCATTTTGATGCTCTTTTGGTTTCATTCTGAGGTATATATATACATATATATATATATATATATATATATATACACTACCAATCAAAAGTTTTTGAACAGTAATTTTTTTTGTTTTTTTAGTGTTCATTTTTTTAATATTACTTCTCTTCTGCTCACCAAGTGTGCATTTATTTGATCCAAAATCAAACGCGGTAATATTTTGAAATATATTTACTATTTAAAACAACTGCTTTCTATTTGAATATATTTTAAAATGTAATTTATCCCTGTGATCAAAGCTAAATTTCCAGCATCATTTCCCCAGTCTTCAGTGTCACATGATCCTTAAGAAATCATTCTAATATGCTGATTTGGTGTTCAGGGTTTTTTTTTTTTATTATTATCAATATTTAAAACTTTGAATGCATTGTTTTTTCAGGATTCTTTGATGAATAGAAAGATTGAAAGATCAACCTTTGTCTGAAATAAAAAAGCTTTTGTAACATTATTCAAGTCCGTATAATTTTGGGAGCTGTTTTTTGGGCTGCTATTCAGCTCTTTCCAGTATAATAATAATAATAAATGTTTTTTGAGCATCAAATCAGAAAATTATAATGATATCTGAAGGATCGTGTGACTTAGTAATGATGCTAAAAATTCAGCTTTAATCGAAAAGTTATTTTAAATAGTAAAAGTATTTCAAAATTTTACTGTTTTTGCTGTACTTTGGTTCAAATAAATGCAGGCTTGATGAGCACTTTAACATTAAAAGCACAAAACACTAAAAAACTTTAAGTTATTTATTTATAAAGTTATTTATTTATTGTTATGCTAAACTAAAATATTTGTGCAAAAACACTTTTTATTGAAATTCACGTTTAAAGAAAAACTGTTAATCTGTTTGACGAAGCAATGTTTTCCGATACTCATCTTTTACATTGAATCGGTTATTGGTTTGTCGATATTAGGTGAATACCATTATGTAATAATATATTGTTTGGTTGTTTATTAAACTTTGTAAATACAGTAATTTATTCTGCAGCAAGAAATGTGTAGCTCAATTACATAATAATAATAATTCAAATATTCATATTGTTTGTTTTATTGTTGTGGTGTAATAATCAGTTAATATTGTGTCAAAAGCAATAACAAAACTTTCAAATTGGTAATTAAAAACTTGGACATAAAAATATGCATTGTTATTGCCCAAAAATACATTATTGCTTGATCTTTAATAAAAAAAAATATATATATAGTTGTTGCGGAAATGTAGTTTGCTGATGCAGTCCCTCAGTTCTTAAAGTGACAATTTAGGGTTTTTTAGACGCAAGTCACTGCACTGAAGAATTCATTTCATTTTTGGAAAACTAGAATGATACATTGCAATTCGATTGCAAATTAATTTTACAAATTGATACAAATTAATTTTCAGGATCACTAATGGCAAAAATAAGAAATGTGAGCAGGAACCCAAGGAGCCTGTCTGCCCACAGTAACAGACAATCATTATCTCACTGCACATTGTTCTTAGGCGTTGGAGATGAAGTGGCAGACAAAGAGTCAGAGTCAGAAGTAGTCAGCAGATAAGAAGAAGAACCCTACATTCACACATCCTTTTGACTTTATCTGTTATTGTACAGGTCTTGTTGCTTCCTATGAATTGTGTGACTGACTGTCTACTGTTGTATCATTCATATGAAATCTCAAGATTTAAACATTAGCAATGTTCTTCCTAAACAGCAAATTTTACAGAATTAGAGTCAAGGACAGGGCAGATAAGGTTATTCAGTTGTGCAATAACAACCACAGCTATAGAGCAAGTAGAACTTATGTACATCTCAGCATTTTCTAACAGGTTTGACATCTGACACATTTCAAAATCACCTTCTCATGGGTTGATGGGGATTATATTCTGGCATGTGACAATAAAGCTGTGAAACTGTTCATAATACATAAGTTGGTCATCACTGCAACCCTGTAGCTCTGTATTATTCAAGATTACAATGACTGTTGATTCTAAACGCAGATTTTTTCAGAGTTCTTCCTCTTTCTGCTTGACACTGTTGCTTAATCATGTTTAAACATCTGACACGGTGCATTGTTACACTGTGAAGTTTGTAGTTTTACACACATGTGGCTCTAAAAGACAGAAGCTGTAAAGAGTAAATTCTGGGTTAGTGGTCCTATGCATCATGAAATTATCCAGTGTAGCAAACCGGTCCTCGAATCTGGATCTTTTTCTGGGGGACATGACTTGAAAGGCATTTATTCAGTTGATACAGTAGTAGTGTTGTATATCTTGGGATAAAACACTTTTTGTATAGAGGACTCCCATAAGGAGAGATAGTGAGTCCTACCACCCTTTCAAATCATCCCTCGACATTAGAAAATAGTAGGGTTGTCATGAATCCTTGATTCAGTTCGAGTACTCGATTTAAAAAAATCCTTGACTGCAATTAACCAGCAAAATACCTGATGTGGAGCATTCCATGGATGAGAATCCATGCGCTTTAATCCATCCAATATATGCGCTTTAATTATTACGTAATTTTAAAGGGCATTGTATTTTTTTAGTACATCAAAAAAATAATTAACCGATTACTTGAATAATCTTTAGAATATTTGACCGACTACTCGATTATTCTGGTGATTAATCGAGTAGTTGGTAGAATATTCAGCCGATTAATCAAGTAATTGGTTAATTATGACTTATTTTTATATATCTTATATATATCTTGGGAATAAAACACTCTTTGTGTAGAGGAGTGATAGTTTGACCTATACGGCTGTCACGATTCCTTGACTGCAATTAACCGGCAAAGGGTAAATTTTTTTCAAATTAAGATTTAAAATAATTTAAATCAGAGGGTGCAAAAAAATCAAAATATTAGGAAAAATTGCCTTTAAAGTTGTCCAAATGAAGTTCTTAGCAATGCATATTACTAATTGGAAATGAAGTTTTGATATATTTACGATAGGAAATTTACAAAATATCTTCATGGAACATGATCTTTACTTAATATCCTAATGATTTTTGGCATAAAAGTCGGAACCGGAAGTGGCGCATTCCATGGACGAGAATCCATGCATTATGCATTATTAGATCGTTTTCCGAGGCTGCATGCTATATGAAACCCATTTAAAAATCTTAATCAAAGCATAACGCTATTGTGAGTTCACAAACGCTATGATTCAATTAAATGAATATATGTGATGCAGTTTAATATATGCGCTTTAATTATTAAGTAATTTTAAAGGCTATTGTTAGCTTAGGTCTTTTTATTACCTTAAAAAAATAATTGTAATTAACCAATTACTCGAATAATTGTCAGAATAATCGACCGACTGCTCGATTAATCACTAGAATAATCGACCGATTATTTGTTTATTTTCTAGATTCCTGTAGATGTAGACAAATCTAGGTTTGTCTGTATTTTTTAATCTGTCTACTATAATGTTAAAAGGTGTGTTTTCAGCATTTACCAGCATTTTTCAGCATCAGCATTTATAATTTATAATTTCTCTCTTCCTGTACAGGCTTTGAACAGGGGTATTGCAGCAGTCAAAGAGGATGCGGTGGAAATGCTGGCCAGTTACGGTCTGGCCTACTCCCTCATGAAGTTCTTCACTGGTCCTATGAGTGATTTCAAGAACGTGGGGCTGGTGTTTGTCAACAGCAAACGGGACAGGACCAAGGCAGTCCTCTGTATGGTGGCCGCAGGAACCGTGGCTATCATTTTCCACACTCTTATTGGTCAGTCTGCCTGTTTATCATATCCTCACTCCACCTCTGGTCTTGCATGACTAGTGTGTACTGAATGTACAGGGAACACTGCTTTGTTTTGCGTTTTTCTAAACAAACATGTCATGACGGTAGACAGTGTTATAAGCAGTGTTATGACTGGAAAAGGACCTCCTTTTAGCTCAGGTGGTCTGAATCACTCAAACCTCACGCATCACGGTAAGTTTAACTATCCTCTGGATGAAATTCATTACACAAAGGAACATTATATTACTAAGCGCTGTGTTGACGGAAAGGCTTCTTTGCCAGGTTACTACATGCCTATTCTGTAAATGAAGAGGCGTCTCTTATACAAACTCTGTTCAAACTCACAGGGGTAGACTGCTATTTATTTTCAGATCTTCGTTCACCCCCTATAATTATATTGTCATTAAACAAATTGTGCAAAATACTGCACTCCTACTGAGCAGGAAATAAGTTCAGCCACCCATATTTTCCAAATTACAAATAGTTAAGTTTGTGGGATGTGGCTAAAAACGGTCCAATCATCATAAAACAGTCTATTTATATAATCTAATCTAAAAATTAGTTTGAAGAATAAAGAATATTATGTCACTTTCTCCCCCCAAGTATATTTGCATTTACACAAATAGCCATTTACATATGAAGCAAGAAAATCAGAGCCATTTTACAGCCACTCAGCAGTGCCCATATGGCAGTTACTGCTATGAGTGCATGGAGAAAGAATGTTACCACGGAAACCCTGAGGGATATAGGATACAAACCTTTCTTCTTGGAAGAAAGCATGAATTTTTAACCACTAAGCCACCACCTGTCCGCCATGTGCAATGATGTGCTTTTAAATTAAGAACTTACGGTCTGTTTGCATAATATGGACACTCTCCATCATCTTGAGTGTGGTCTCAGACATATTATGGCGGTTTGCGCTGTCAGAGAGTTTGGTAGAGCCGTGTCATCCATCTGTGGATCACGTCACTGCACACATTCCTGAAAAAAAAGGGAAAGAACACAGAAAAAATAGGAGACACAAACCATCATGTATTATATTATATTATATTATATTATGTTATATTATATTATATTATGTCATATTAACACTTCATTCTCCAAACAGCTTGTTTTATGTAGGGCTTTGGGAATGCTGGAGCCTATCCCAGCAAATTATTTTATTTTATTTTATTTTATTTTATTTTATTATCAATTAATTCTTAGAATGACTTGTTTTATTTAGGATCGTGGGAATGCGGAAGCCTATCTTGGCATTATATTATATAATATAATATGTTATTATATATTATTTTACGTTGTATTATATTATATTATATTATAATCAATTAATTCTGCAAACAGCTTGTTTTATGTATTTACGTGTTTTGTGTTTTATTGCTGGACCCTATCCTGGTATTATATTATATTATATTATATTGTATTATATTACATTAATTCTGCAAACAGCTTGTTTTATGTATTTATGTATTTTGTGTTTTAATGCTGGACCCTATCCTGGTATATTATATTATATTATATTATTTTATAATCAATTCATTTTCCAAACAGCTTGTTTTATGTAGGGTTGTGGAAATTCTGGAGCTTATCCCAGCATATTATTTTATTTTATTTTATTATCAAATAATTCTCAGAATAACTTGTTAGTTAGGGTCATGAGAATGCGGAAGCCTGTCTTGGCATTATATTATATTATATCAATTTTTATATTAAAACATCTGTGTCTTTGCATGTTGTTTAGCAAATCCATCATTTTGAATCTTACTGAATCTTATTTTTGACCCTGGACTACAAAACCAGTCATAAGGGTAATTTTTTAATTAAGATTTCATATAATTTAAATCTGAGCGTGCAAAAAAAATCAAAATATTAGGAAAATTACCTTTAAAGTTGTCCAAATGAAGTTCTTAGCAATGCATATTACTAATTGGAAATGAAGTTCTGATATATTTATGGTAGGAAATTTACAAAATATCTTCATGGAACATGATACAACGCATACAACGCATTTTTGACTATTGCTACAAATATACCCATGCTATATAAGACTTCTTATAAGACTTAATTATTGATAATAATACATATTCATTTTGTTCTCACTTTTCCTTGTTTTAGCCTACACAAATCTGGGCTATTACATCATTAACAAACTGCATCATGTGGACGAGTCTGTGGGGAGTAAGACCCGGAAGGCATTTCTCTATCTGGCTGCTTTTCCTTTACTTGATGCCATGGTGAGTGTATCGTGACGTCCCAACCCTGGATATTTAGCTGTAATGTCATAATGTGTTCTTGCTCTAACCGTCAGATCTGGCTCGCCTGCCTGGCACAGATGGCAGAGAGTATGTGTGTGTAAGTGTGCGTGGTAAGGCCGGGCATCAGAGCCTATTCAGATCTGGAAATCCAACAAGCTCCTTTGGATGAATAATAGCCCACGCGAACATCCTCTGCCTCTCAATGGAGGTCTCAATGGAGCAAACCCAGTTAACAAGGGGTCCATGACCCCTAGGGGATTAAATGTGGCACTGCAGGGGGGTAGTTGCCAATTATTGCTTGAATATGTTTTTTTTTTTGGAAATTGGAATTTTACATTAAAGGGATAGCTCACCCCAAAATGAAAATTCTGTCATTAATTACTCACCCTCATGTTGTTCCAAACTAGTAAGACCGTTCATCTTCAGAACACAAATTGCGATATTTTTTATTAAATCTGAGAGCTTTCTGACCCTGCATAGACAGCAATGCAACTACCACATTCAAGGCCTGGAAAGTTAGTAAGGACATTGTTAAAATAGTCCATGTGACATCAGTGGTTTAACCGTAATTTTACAAAGCTACGAGAATACTTTTTGTATGCAAAGAAAAAAAAAAAAAAACAACAGTTTCTTCTCTTTCGTCTCAGTCTTCATTGCATGTTTACAAGAGTACCGCGGCGTATGCACATGGTGCTGCTGACGCAGGAGCCGGCGTTCTGACATAGAACGTCCATCTCTCTTAGTTCATCGTCTGTATATTCTGGTTCAAATAAGTAAGGCTGGGCAAAAAATTACAAGTCATCCTCTCTGTCAAAATCTTCAGACATGTTTACGAAAGAATGTTTTATGTACGGTGTGTGTCTTCCTCTGCATGTAAACAAGGCGCAGCACATCCAGTTTCTACGTCAGAACACCAGCTCCTGCGTCAACCAAAATATACCCACAATTGAATATAATATATAACAGGGTTCCCTGCTCCATCTCTGTCTATCCATTAAGTTGATATTAGTTCTTGTCTGTGCTTTCAGGCCTGGACTCACGCTGGAATCCTTCTGAAGCACAAGCACAGTTTCCTGGTGGGATGTGCGTCTATTTCTGATGTCGTTGCACAGGTAGGTGTCAGATTCATCAAATCAGCATTTCATTGCTTGATTTATGATGTGTTCTTACACTCTTTTTGCTGTATTGTTATGTGTTTGTGTTTTCAAAGTTTTGAGAATGTGAAAACGGAAATAATGGGTTATGTGTCTGAGCTTATAGTCGTGGTGTAATTTGTTTTTATTAATGATGTATTTGGGTTTGAATTAATAATGGAGTCTGTACATGCCACAAGAGTGGCTATATTTATCACTGTCGTTGTAATCAGGTTACACGGTTGTGTCTCTCTCTCTCTCTCTCTCTCTCTCTCTCTCTCTCTCTCTTTCTCTCTCTAGATTGTGTTTGTCGCTATTTTGCTCCACAGTCACCTGGAGTGTGTGGAGCCCTTGTTGATCCCAATCCTCTCTCTATACATGGGGGCCTTTGTACGCTTCACTATTGTTGGTTTGGGTTACTACAGGAACATTCATGACAACATCCCAGACTCCAGTGGGCCTGAGGTTGGGGTATGCGAATCTGTGACTACTGACTATTTTCTATACTTATTTCTCCTTGCTCTGCCCAGTCAAACCTGTATGAATCCTAAAACTGTGCTATATACTGACACTCATTCTGTGTAATAGGGTGATGCCACTATTAAAAAGATGCTAAGCTTTTGGTGGCCGTTGGCTCTCATCCTGGCTACGCAGAGGATTAGCAGACCCATCGTCAACCTGTTTGTGTCACGGGATCTGAAAGGAAGCACAGCTGCCACTGAGGTTAGTGTGTCCCATCGCAAGAGCACACATGCCTTTATAGTATTTAGATACCAAGTTATAGTCACTATCATTATTTTCAGTCATTTAGATATGGCGTATGTGTGAATATATAGCTAATATTTAAATTTAGCAATAAATTCACAGTAAAATTCAACTTCTTTTGCTATGAAAATATTATTTTGACTGAAGCAGTGCCATTAGATGAAAACAGAGCAGCACTTTAGACATTTAGACAAGAATTCTGACATTTATGATTTTGGTTGGCACTATAGAAATGGAAAATGGATATATAGTCACAATATACTGCTGTAATAAAATGTAAATAAAAATATAAAATATTTTATATATATATATATAGAGAGAGAGAGAGAGAGAGAGAGAATATTAAATATAAAAATATAAATATTAGATGAAAAATGATATTAGATGATATTAGACTTAAACTTAGAAATGTTCAAAATTTAGAAATGTTGCTTTGGCAACTATTAACTAAGTTAAAGTACTAAAATTAGTAAAAATAATACTGCTATAAAATAATTAAAACTGATGATAAATATTTAAAAAATACTAAAAATGAAAAAGCACATAAAATGTATACAAATAAATGAAATTGTAAATGAAAACGAAAATAAAAGTGAATTCAAAATCATAAATGCTATACCCTAGTGAAAAATAAATATACTCCAATGTATTTGAAATACATTTATTTCATGCTACGTATATTACAAATACATTTACATATTTACTTGTACTTAATAAAAAAACTCTGCAATTGTACTTTTAGTATAATAACAACTAATTTTGTGCTTAATGCACTCATTTGTGTGGAAGTAGTGCTGAAGTCTAACTAAAGATACACTGAAGTATATTTGATTGTGCTAAAGTGGTACTATTACAAGTATTACTTCAGGTACACTTTAAATATCCTGCATTTAATATTATTCAGAGATCATACAATCCTCATTAATAGTTAAAGTCATTGCACACTGAGTTCTGAAAATTTCACACGTTAAAAAATAAATACAACCTTACGTTGTGTCAATCACTTTTACACATAAAAACATAAAACATTCATAAAAACATTCGGATCAGGTCTGCGTTTTCGCATCCATAGCAGCCATTTTAATAGGAAAGAATGCAAACAAAAATTTCGGCCTCAGTGTGCAGTGACCTTTACATTACATTAAAACACATTTTAGGCTTCATATAAAATATAAAAAATATATATAAAATATTATTTGAATATATATTAAAAAAAAATAGTACTCCAAATAAAGTTTAATTATACATTTTATATGTCAGTAAATATGTTAATAGATTTGAACTATACTTAGTATGAAGTAAATGTATTTTAAATATAGAACTTTTTTATTAGGATAATATAAATGTAAATAATGTAATATAAATAAAATCTTTAAAATAAAATCTTAAACTAGTTTTATACAATAACTGTAATGAAAAACAAGCTTTATTGTCACTTTAGTACCTAGATGTCAGGAATATTTTAAGTCACTCAGCTCCTCTATGATTAGAAACATTCATTATAAACAGATGAAATTGTGGGTGTTTAATGTTACCATCATCTCACTGTGGTTTTCCAGGCTGTCGCAGTTCTCACGGCTACATATCCGGTGGGTCATATGCCATATGGATGGCTCACTGAACTTAGAGCTGTTTACCCTGCATTTGACAAGGTAAATGTTGTTGTTTTACCCTAAACTAACACTCTTTAAATCCTTAATCATATAGTTGTCAGAATGCTTAATACTAATCATCCTCTGCATATATACTTAAGGTAAAATGACAGCTTTCCGTCTTCTCCTCCCAGTATTTTACCTGAAAGATCAGGAAATGGAGTCACTGTGGCTTTATTTATTTATATCAGACTGTCTAAGTTTGTCTCATTCCCTTAAGGGATGACAAAATTAGTTTATATCTTCCACCTTTTCAGTGTGCTAATACTGCAGCATGTCTATTATCTTGTTTATTTCATGACAAAGCAATTATTTTTTGGGTAAACAGAGTGGGTTAATGGAGGCACAAAGTTGCAGCTAGAGTCCCAGAGACTGTAATTAAAAAAGGCGCACAGTAATGTGGTGTTATTTATGGATGTTCGCCCTGAGAAAGCAGGATCCACAGTTGGGAAGTCCTCAGGAAATGAGGGGACATTCTCTGGTCACAGCTGTTTGGCCAACTGTAGTTAATACTTTTATGGATAAAGATGATCTATACTGCCGTTTGGGATCTGTAATATTTTTGAAAGAAGTTGTCTTGTCTTGAAGACGAAATGACAAAATGGTTTCTTGATATTTGCTGTTTGTCTTTGCTCTTATTTTCCAGAATAACCCAAGCAACAAGTTAGTCAACAGTGGTACTGTTGTGACAAAATCCCACATCAAGCGCTTCACTTTTGTTTGTTTGGCTCTTTCTATAACAGTAAGTTCATCCACATTCACTTCTGTCTCCATCTGGCTTAAATAACACTTGTTTTATAGTTTGGTAATAGTTGTTACTAAAGTTCACCGAGTTTAAAGGTGCTGTGGGAGTTTATTGTGACCGTGGGCGGCAGTCATATTCTTTGTTTAGCCAATTAGAAGCAGAAGATTTCTATCTGTCAGTCATAGCAGCCCATATATGGAAAGCAGAAAGATGAAAGCGTGGTAGATAGAGCTTGCTGTACTCATTTGGTTTGAATTTAGTATGAATTCTATGAATTTTAGAATCTCATTAGTTGTAACAAGTCATCTGGGTACATCTGGGTAACAGTGCTTTTAGTTGTTGTGTTATTACTTTTGCTGCCTTTTGTCCACATGTATAATATTTAAACCCACACTAGCCTAATCTGTACACATTATATTTCCCTTATAATTCAGTTGTTCCATTTGTCCATAGGCTCTTTTTGCAGCTTCTAAACATATAGTAAAGCCATGAGTAGTGCATTAGGATAGTGTGTCTTGTTATTGTGAGTGCTTTTAGAGTCATGCTAAATGATTAATTGATGCTCTCTGCCTCTGTAACAGGGTCAGATCTTCCCTTCCTGACCTAGATTAAAGCCTTCATAGTATTAAACTACAGCTAGCATTTTTATGCCATAATTTCACCTCTCTGTCAGCGATATAGAGGGAGAATCATGATTGTATGAGTTTGTGTCACTCATACAAGGCTTCTGTTTAATCTCTTATGTAATCGCTGTATAGTTTTGCCCAGATGTTCTTTTCTTTAAAGAAATGTTGCATGAATGCACTGCTACAGATGAATGCCGTGCTTTCTTTGCTTTTTAATGAACAAACTTTATTAAAATTAAGTATCATTGATGGTTGGTATGTGTTAGTGATGTTAAGAGGTTCTTGTGCCAACATGTCTGCTCATGCGTATCTGTGCACACACTTCCCATTCCAGTGCTGTTAGCCACATTTCAAAGGCTTTTCTCCACCCAGACACTGTGGATATAAACAGTTATGAGTGTAAATGATAGTGTTTTGATAGCTGTGTGAACAGGGTAAGTATAATATACTTGTTATATGTGTGCTGGATCTAAAATCAACATGCATACTATGATATTACATTTCCTTAGAAAACCAGCAAAACCAGAGTGCCATTTCACAGAAATAACCTGAATAACCTATTTTTTGTTTACCCTTTTTCTTGTATGTCAGTCTTATATTTTACTATGATGGGTTATTTATTTCATTTTATTTTACACTGACGTTGGCCTAATTTGAGATCTCATTTAGTTCCTTATGATATGTCTGGATAGCTCCATTCATGTAGTGTTTTTCTCTCTGCAGCTCTGTTTTGTGGTTTTCTGGGCGCCACACATTTCTGAGAAGATTCTGGTGGACATCATTGGAGTAGATCATGCCTTTGCTGAGCTGTGTGTCGCCCCATTACGAATTTTCTCCTTCTTTCCCATTCCAGGTATTGCACTTTAAGTCAATTTCCATAAAAACAAACATTCTACATTTTTTTGGCATGACAAATGTATGCTTATTTGTAACATTCTGTAGAGAGTACTTAGAAAGTACAGTTTTAACCAGAGGATACTACACTCTTAACGGTATCAGAAAGCGAAATAAAAATAGCAAATATATTTAATAAAGATGTAAGACACAATAAATAACAGTAATATTGTAAAATATTAATACAGTAAAACTAGATGAGTAAAGTTTGAGAACAAACCTTGAAGTTGGCTTGAGAAAGCCTAGCCTGAAAGTGTGACGTAGTTGTAGAAACTTGTTAGCATGTTTTAACATGATTTGCATATTGCTAGCATGTTTCTAGTACTGGTACTCAGGGTAGTTACTTGGGTGCTGCTATGCATTTGTTAAGGTACTCAGAGTTATTTCTAATGTGTTGCTATGAGGTTTCTAGGTTACTTGGAATGGTTGCTAGGGCGTTGCAAACATGATTTAATATGTTGCTAACATGAATGAAAAAAAGCTTAAAAAACAGCTAAAACCAGCTGATTTAGTTTAAAAAAAAAACAGCTGAAAAACCCTGCCTGGTTTTAGCTGGTCATAGCTGGTGAGCAGGCTGGTTTTTGGCCACTTCCTTAGTTGGCCAGGCTGGTTTGACCAGACTAACCAGCTACTTCTAGCTTAAACCAGCTAAGACCAGCCAACCAGCCTAGTTTGGTTTTAGCTGTTTTTTTTCTCAGCAGGGAACAGCTAATAATTTAGAAAAAAACAGTTAACAACCAGCTAAAACCTGCTGATTCAGTAAAAAAAAAAAGCTGAAAACCAGCTAAAACCAGCCTAAGCTGGTTGTCTAGTCTTAGCTGGTTTAAGATGAAAGTAACTGGTTTAAGCTTGCTTGGTCTTTTAGCAGGTCTCCCAGCTTGACCAGTTAAGACCAACCAAAAACCCTGCTAAAAACAACTAAGACCAGCCTAAGCTGGTTGGCTGGTTTTAGCTGGTCACTCAACCTGGTCTTAGCTGGTCAGCAGGCTGGTTTATAGGGGTTTCCCTTATAGAAATTATCCATGGTTTTACTACAAATAAAACCAAAAAACCATGGTTACTATACTTAAACCATAAGTACGCCAAAAAAACATGGTTACTACACATTTACTATAATAAAACCATGGTTAATTTTCATAAGGGTTTGGCCTCTTCCTTAGCTGGTTAGGCTGGTCTTAGCAGGTCAGGCTGGGAGACCACCTGGAACAACCAGCTAAGACCAGCCAACCAGCTTAGGCTGATTTTAGCTGGGGTTTTTTTTGTGGCCAAAACCACTTTAAAACCAGCCGGGGAGACCAGCCAAAGCAGCTACAGCAATAGACAGCTTAAAAACACCATAAATGTAATTGTACATAAGTTTTCACCCCCTCAGTGAAAGTCTATGGGATTTTTGGGGTTTTTTACAGTCTGGTTTACGAAAACCATAAGTTGGATCAGGTTGAAAAGATATAGCACACTAACTCAGACCAGTTTGAAGGTCTGACCCAAGTTTGGTGATTATAGCTTTAAAGCTCTAGGAGGAGTTAGTGTTTAAATTTTGGCTCAGAAGAAGAGGAAACTGGGATTTTTCTTTGCAAATTCAAAAGAACAACAATTTTTTATAGAAAAATTTAAATGTCTAATGTCTTTAATGTGTCCTTGCATGTCTTTGCTGAACAAAAGTTTTAATTTCTTTAAAAAAAAATAAATAAATTACTGACCCTAAACTTTTGAACAGTAGTGCATATTGAACTTTGTCAATGTCCTCATGAAAAACAAAAATGCATGATTCAGGGTCTGATGTGCAGTGCATCATTAAATGGACAGATGGTCTTAGGATGAGCAGTTGCTCTTTAAAAATGCCTTTTGAAAAGGCAACGGTCAAGAGTGGTCATGCTTGAGTTACGATTGCTCCAGGCTTATAGAAACAGAAAGAAAAAGAACCACAGTGAGAGCACAAGTACCACTGAATTTGCATGAACTGTTGTTTTTATCATCAGTGACGATTCGTGCTCACCTGACTGGTTGGCTCATGACCCTGAAGAAAACCTTCGTCCTGGCGCCCAGCTCTGTCCTCCGCATCATTGTCCTCATTACCAGTCTCATAGTGCTACCCTACATGGGGTAAGTGTGTTGTGTTTGACTGTACTCAGAACAGTCGTTGTTCTTCAGTGCATCAAAATGTATAATAAAATCTGTTAGACTGTATTTTAAAGATTTCTACACTTGAATTTGTGCAGAGTACATGGAGCCACACTTGGTGTTGGATCCCTCCTGGCTGGTTTCCTTGGGGAGTCTACTATGGTTGCCATCGCAGCATGCTATGTCTACCGAAAACAGGTACAATAACACAGAAGCCTGTAGATTTTTCTAACGATACAACTGCTTTTTATGTGATTAGTGAATATAGTTAAAGTGCAATAACATTTCAATCAAGCACCTTTCAACAAACACGCATTGCCCAGCAGGACCTCATCTCTATTTTGATATCTCCACCTCACATGTACGTACACAGCCCTGGGCTGAGATAACGACAATTGTGGAAACGAGAGAAGATAACACACAAGCATATTCAAATAAAAGCCAACACAGATTAGCTGTGTGAAGCAATGCAAAATCACTGTTACTCACCTGTCAGAAAGAAACAACACAACATCTGTGTCCAATTCCAGGCCTTCCCACTCCTTAAGTTCTCTCCACCGTCGGAAAGCTGCTGCGATATTTACACGGGTCCTTCCTCTTGCCTGATTGTAACCCTTCTTTTTAATGTTTTGTTCCTCTGATATTTTCCTCTTTCTATCTATAGTCGATCTGCTAATATCCATACCGTGCACTCAAATTGAGCGCTCTCTTCTCTCTATCGTTATTATCAAGATATGCTCCTTACTGCTGATTGGCTACAAGTATGTTTTGGGACTTGGTCTGACACTGTGTTCAAAAATGTTTTTTCAAAAATTGCTTAGTGCTGAAGTCAAAAGTCCAGATACATGAATGTGTTTTCTGTCAGTGGTTATGGAGTTCAATATTTCAGTCTTCTGAACGTTTTTCGCTACAGCTGTTAAGTGAACGAGTAAACACAATAAAACACACTGACATAAAAGACAAGGGTCAACTATATCACAAAGGTAGATTTTACTATCCAGAATGGTAAACTGTGTCCTCAGAACAGGTTTTTTTTTCCTTACATGTAAGTTTGGTATAGGTTTTCAAATATTTTTAATTGCTGTCATTTTATGCAATTCATTAAATAGAATATCTGTCCCCCAAATCAGTGGTTTCGTATTACACTACTGTTCAAAAGTTTAAGGGTCAGAAGATTAGTTTTAAAAGAAATTAATACTTTTATTCAGCAAAGATGCATGAGTTTGATCATACATGACAGTAAAGACATTCATAATGTTACAAAAGATTTGTCTCAAAAAATGCTATTCTTTTGAAGATTTTATTCATCAAAGAATCCTGAAAACAAATGGATTAAGCAGCACAGCTGTCGTAAATTTGTGGAAAATGGGCATCAGATCGTGATGGGAAGTTCGGATCATTTTACCGACTCGGTCCTTTGAGTCTCGTTCAGCAAAATGAACGAATCTTTTTTCGAGTCATTTCGTTCATTTTGTTCATTTTAGCAAAATATAATTAAAATGTTACGTTTTACTTCCCTAACACATCTGCTGCTTACACAAACGTTGATCACACTACAAACAAAACAAAACTATAATGCTATAAGAAACAGAAAATATTAATTCATTGTTTACCTGTGTCTTTAGTCTATGATTCGCTCACCTCGCCTCTTATCTGACAAGTTTTCGGGTTTGAGTCGTTCGTTCATCACCTGACAGCCCAATTAGCTTAACCAACGCAGTCTGAGCCGGAAAGAGAATTGATTAGTTCATCTCTCGAGTCCTCGGGTTTGAGTCGTTCGTTCATCACGTGACATCCCCGTAATGTTAACCTATGCAGCCTGAGCCGGAAAGAGAATTGATTAGTTCATCTCTCGAGTCCTCGGGTTTGAGTCGTTCGTTCATCACGTGACAGCCCTGTAATGTTAACCTATGCAGCCTGAGCCGGAAAGAGAATTGATTAGTTCATCTCTCGAGTCCTCGGGTTTGAGTCGTTCGTTCATCACGTGACAGCCCCATAAGATGAACGAACGACTCTAAAACAGTTGAACTAATTCCAGTACATGACCTAATAGGATGTTGCGCATGCGCGACTGAACGAATCACTCGCCGAGACGACTCGTTCGTCCCGAGTCACATTAAAGATTCGTTCAAAATGAACGAATCGTTCAAGAACGACCCATCACTAGCATCAGATGATCCCTTTAAAACTGAATGCACGGACGCAATGTACTGATGCCCGTCTGATAATCTCCCAAGTGTTTATGTTCACACAAGACGCAACCGAGTGTGTTTATGGGAATACTCATCAAAACGGACAATTCGCCATCTTTTTATGTGTATTTTTCAGTTCATGGGAGGCGAAATAGTACTTGTGTGTTGTGTGAGAGGCGCTGCTTATGTTTTGCATCGTCAGATTTATCCATATGTCTGCTCTTCTCTTACTCCCAGATATTAACATTTTTAACGTTTTATGAGACGTGCAGCAATTGTATGCCAGCTTAGATCCCCAGGGTTGCCAACTCTCACGCATTTGGCGTGAGACACACGCTTTCAGGCTCTGTCTCACGCTCTCATCCTACTATGTAAATCTCACGCCAAACTGACAACCCTGCCTGCGATTTTAAAAAAAGTTTCAGCTTTCAAATGTTGTACGTTTTAACACTAAATTCAAACGATAAATACCGTTTTGGCGCACTTAATGTGGGGTAAACCGTAAAATGTAGCGCTTCTGTTAATGCCAGAGCCATTGAAAAACAGAGCTGCGACAAGCTTTGATCTCGCCGGCGTCGAAACCACACGGTCACGTGATTCACGGAGCTCTCCAAACAAACCAGCGTTGACAGTATATTTGAATGTGTTTAAGTAGGATAGAGACGACAGCTTCACTATACAGGTTTTTGCAGCAATTTTGGTAAACATTACAGCATGTTATGCATTGATTTTTACGTCAATGACATTTACAGTATAATTTTATTTTGGAGAGTGATGGAGAGGCGACCCTTACGAAAACTGAACGTGGTTTTACTACAAATAAAATATATTTGCTACTATAGTTAAACCATGGTAACCACAAATTAACCATGGTCTTGCTACACTAACCATAGTTTAACTATGGTATTTGTAGTAAAACTATGGTTATACAAATGGTAATCAATGCACCAAAAACATGGTTACTACACTTTTACTATAATAACACCATGGTTAATTTCCATAAGGGTTAATATGGTTTTCTTGTATTTAACCCTAAGGTATTGCTTACTTATAATGTGACCATACAGCTTAATCATTTTTCAGTTAAATAAGTGTATTTTAGAAATCTATATTTTAGTTCAATCATTTTTTATATTTTAAGGAGATCATTTAGTACTAAATACTATTTGTCCAATAATTATGGTCCATTAATGACTTAATATATATATATATATATATATATATATATATATTATTTTATATTTCTATTACGTATATTACAATTAGTATAGTATTTAAAGATAAATAGAGAAAAGGGTTTTAATTTCCAATGAAAAGAGGCAAATTAGAGTCATTTTGTGGTCAGAAAAAAATCATTTTCATTTGTAATGCCATGGTTTACCCACTAGGTACCTGTATGGCTCTTTACTAAATATACATGTATCTAAAATATTGCAGGGCATACCTGCTTACTTATTTAGAAATGATTAAACACTATATTTTTAAATGTGAAATTGAAAATTTAATAACTTACATCCTTCTTTAATGATAGTCATATAAGTACACACAATGAATGCAAGCAAATATTGCATTTAAACCAAGTTTAAAATGGTGCTAAAAAAGCATTCAGCTGCATTTTTATCCCCTTATATGTATAGTATACATATAAACAGATATGGAATGGAGATCGCCACCACCCGCCCCCCAACCCAACCCAACCCCTCACTCCAAAACCAAAAAAAATCTCACTCCAAGCTGAACTTAAATGTTGGCAACCCTGTATTCCGCCGGATAACGTTCAAATGTGCACATCTAACCTCCTAACCACACAGCAATTTCGTTGACGGATAAAAACGAGGCGAAAATGTCAGTAGATTTTGGTCATAGTTTTTGTCATTCAGAACGAGTTTTTGTTTCGCTATCGTCTCATTTTCATCTGTCAAAAATGTCGTTGACGACAATTATTCATCGACGAAATGAACACTGGATAATTGAGATTGTTTAGGAGTGAATGGATTTTTATCATTGTAGGTTGGTTAGTGTCCACACCCTTCTAAGATGCGTTTATATGCAAACACCATGTAAAAGTGCATTTTGCATCTGATGTCCCCTTTAAACATACATTTGTGTTTGTGTTTCATAATTGAAGAAAATGATTAGCATTTTTCTTTCTGCCCACGCAGAAGAAAAAGAAAGACTCCGATGAGGACATGACCATCGACGGGGAGGACTCCGCCCCCATGAACGAGGTCAGGGCCAGGGGCCACATGGATGACATCGTGGAGTTAAGAGAAGAGGATGAGGAAGAGCTGGAGGAAGACTGAGCAGTGGATGCTAGGCTGAGCAGGATCAGGGGCTTCTTGCTTTCTCGGGCAGCGTTCTTATTGCTTACTGTCCTCTTCTGCCGCCCGTTCCCTCCAGCTCACCTTTTCAGTGTGCACACAGTTCAAATATCCACAGAGGGAGATTTAGATATCAGTGGTGAAGACTACAGTCGTCTGCTGCAGCATATCTATGTTACAGTTCACACGCAGACACACAAATGCGTACACGCGTCTTCCAGCTGCCGTCGGGAGACTTTATGTTCTGATGCAGGACAGTGAAGATACTGATTTGTACCAAAGCAATGTTGTGCATTAACTGCTATTTTTTCTGTATGCTGATCTTTAATGTGCTGCCGTCCTACACGTTTTGAATCTTCAAAGGAAAGACTATACTAAATGCAGTTACATCACCTGCTTGGAATGTATTTTCTGTTTCTTCTTCTTTTTTTACTTTTAATATTTAACAGAAAGGACAGACTTGATACGATTTTTGAGGTCCAGAGGCGGTGACCTGTGTTACTGCACATGTTTTTTGGCTTTTATCATTACAAGAAATGCCAACAGAGGATATAAATATATATATATTACAGATTTTTGAGAATGAATTTGATGGACATCTTAGAAAACATGTTTCAGAGTGACAAATGGTTGAAGTTTATGGGTCATCTAGAGGACCTATTTTTTTAAATATACATGCCGTATGTTGTAGGTGTATAAAATATGATACATTTTGTATGGGTGATGTTGTGAACTCTGTATATTGTAGGAAAAGAAAGATCTGGGTTGTGTGTTTTCATAATTATGTCTATTGAAGTATTTTTTTGTTTTATCCTAATTTATTTTGGGCATTCATTTTGTATCTCAGGATGTTCGTGATGGAATATATTAAAGTAATATAAAGTCTAATTAATGATCCCTCCCCAGTGAGCAGTTTTTTTTAAGTTTCTCTATGGGAAAACGATACACAGCTAGGTATGGATGTTTATTTCTTTTAGAAGATTATAGTGTAGTCTGGCTTAGCTTGTTCTGTATTTAAGATTTCCTGGACAATGCAAAGTCATTATAGAAACATTTATTACAGTTTCCAAAAGAAATCCTTCAGTCCTCTCATTAAACAGTGAAAATGTGGTTTAAAGTGGTCTGTGGTGTTTCTTATGTTCTGTCTTCTATTAAAATGAAAGAAAGAGTGTGTTTGTCACTTTTACTGCAGTTGGTGAGAAGTCTGCTACACAAACGGAAAATTATATTCTAGATTCTACATATAACTAGGAAACCGAACTAGATCAAATTCATCTCACTTGCAGTGTGACTGTGGTAAAAAAATGAGAGCAAATACATTCATTTCATGGCGGTGAAATGACGCCCCCTACCGTGCAACTTTCACACTGTCATGACATCTGAACACACATTGAGACCTTTATTTTATTTTATTTTTTTATTTTTATAAAATGGGTGGGAGAACCTTATCTTGACTAAACCCCATGAGGCTGAGAATGTTTCTTCTGGTAGCATTTTATAATAATGTTAAATTCGTTAACATTAATTAATGCATTAACTCTAATAGACTAACAATGAAAATGTTTTTTTTTTTCACAGCATTTAATATATACATATTAATAATCATATTAACATTAGTAAACGTAATATGAACAAATATTACTTATTAATTAACATTTTAATAGATTTCCTCAATTTTGCTTATTAATACTAATTATAATAATAAAAACAGTAAAATTGTGAAATATTTTTACTGTTTAAAACAACTGCTTTCTATTTGAATATATTTTAAAATGTAATTTATTCCTGTAATCAAAGCTATATTTTCAGCATCATTACTCCAGTCTTCAGTGTCACATGGTCCTTCAGAATTCTAATATGCTGTTCAAGAAACATTTTTTAATTATTATTATTATTAATATTTAAATCAATATTTAAAACGGTTGAGTACATTTTTTTTCAGGATTTTTTGTGATGAATAGAAAGATCCAAAGATCAGCATTTATCTGAAATAAAAAAACCTTTTGTAATAATATACACTATGCCATTCAAAAGCTCTGAGCCAGTATAATTTATAGAAATTATAGAAATAAATCCTTTTATTTAGCAAGGATGATTTAAATTGATCAAAAGTGATGATAATGACATTTTTATGTTATAAACGATTTCTATTTCAGATAAATGCTGTTCTTCTGAACTTTCTTTTCATCAAATTCTACTCATCTTTTTTAAACAAAATAATAATAATATATATATATATATATATATATTTAGCAGCAAATCAGAATATTAGGTCATGTGACAGTAATAATGCTAAAAATTCAGCTTTGAAATCACAAGAATAAATTAAATTAGTATTAAAAACAGAAATTGGTTATTTTAAATAGTAAAAATATTTCAAATCTTTTTGCTATATATCCTCTTGACTACCAGGGAATTTATTTATTTATTTTTATTTATTTATTTTTTGTGATTTTAATATTTTTTCATGTCATTACATTGTTTAGAGCATAAGAAAAAAAATTAAAAATAAAATTTTTGAATAATTATATTTTATTCCTATGTTAGCATTTATTAAAAAAAAAAATAGATTACTAGATTACTAAATAAAAAGACATTAATAGACATAAAATGGCAAAAACAGTGGGATTTTTGTTTTAATCACAAATCAAATTAGATATTTTTTAACAGTTTTTATATAAAGATTATTGTCAACTATGTTATGAAACATATAGAATATACAATTTTTCTTTATGCAAAATGTGTGTAAAACGACCATGAATGGGTTTCCCCATTATAAACAATGTTTCTATAAACTGTATCTAATTTGAATATTATTATGTTTTTGGGGCAACATATTATGTAAAAATAAGTGTAATAATAGGAGTAATAATTGGCAAGATTTTCATAATAATATCTAATATTTCATAGCAATATTGAAATATAATTTATTTCCCTATGTAACAGTTCTTTCCCTCAGATTTAAATGAGCATTACAAAATATTATCATATTTCCATATGGGTGTTAAACTAAATTAATGTCAGAAGGAGAGGGAGTGATCATGGTGAAACTTCCAAACATTTGTTATCTCTGAAAAGCCCTGAATGTGCTCTGTACAGGACATGTAAGGTCTCAGAGAAATTGCTAAAAACTGATGTCCTCTACAAAGGACAAAACTCCATAGCTGATAGTCAGGAGGTTATATATACATACATATATATATATATATATATATATATGCTACATATACAGTGCCGCCCACTAATATTGGCATATATGAGCAAAGGTGGCTGTGAAATTAAATCTGCATTGTTAATCCTTTTGATCTTTCATACAAAATATTTACGAAATTCTGACCTATCATTGAGTTTTCTCCTATAATGCCTGATGAGTTTGGAGAACACCTGACAAGAGATCAGACACCATTCCTTCATCCAGAATCTCTCCAGGTCTTTCAGAATACCAGCTCAATGTTGGTGCTTCTTCTCTATATTCCGTAATTAACTATTTCCCTTACTGTACATGTTATCGTTTGACCTATATTTCAACGTTACCTGGCAGACACTGATGAAAATTTGAAGTGTGAATATGATGAGCTGTGAGTAGGCAGAAACGCTTGGCCTGCACCCATGATGAATTGCAGACGGACCAACGCTATGTACGCCGCAGTGCATTCCCATGGGGTCAGGCTTTCCCTTGCGCACACTTGGCTCTGAGACAAAAACCTTTAATAGTAACCCCAATGTAAAAGCCCAACCCTACCCGCTTCCCTCAGCACTCTCTCACACCCAATATCCTCTCTCATGACTAAACATGGGCCTTTTGCATTCTGCAAATTAAGGGAAGACGGCTCGAGTTGAATGTCTGGTAGTAAGGCAGACCTGTCGGTTCTCAGAATGACCGCCGGCTGTGCGAGAGGGCCGGGCCTGTTTAATCTGTGCTTAGCCATATATTACATGTCACTATGCCATGATGAGCATGTCTTGAAAAGTATCAAGTCCACACGTAAAATAGCCTTGCTACTGACCCATATATTTTTTTAAGCTCTGTGGTTTTTATTCTTCTGTAAAACACATTTATAGCAGAATGTTCAAGCGAATGGTAACCACAACCACATTTATTGTGCCAATACAAAACAGTCGGAGTCAAAAGTTTACATATACCTTGCAGAATCTGCAAAATGTTAATATTTTACCAAAATAAAAGGGATCATACAAAAAAAATATGTTATTTTTTATTTAGTACCAACCCGAATATGATATTTCACATAAAAGATGTGTATTTACATATAGAGATGTATTTACATATAGTCCACATAAGAAAATGATAACTGAATTTACAAAAATGACCCCATTCAAAAGTTTGCATATGCTTGAATGATCCACAGCTGGGTTTTTTTAGTGATAGTTGTGCATGAATCCCTTGTTTGTCCTGAACAGTTAAACTGCCCTCTGTTCTTCAGAAAAATCCTTCAGTTCCCACAAATTCTTTGGTTTATCAGCATTTTTGTGTATTTGAACCCTTTCCAACAATGACTGTATGACTTTGAGATCCATCTTTTCACACTGAGGACAACCGAGGGGCTCATATGCAAAGGAAACACATCCTCATTCCGTTCAAAAGTTTTCACCCCCAGCTCTTAATGCGTCGTTTTTCCTTCTGAAGCAACAGTAAGTGTTTGCACCTTCTGTAATAGTTGCATATGAGTCCTTAAGTTGTCCTGAGTGTGAAAAGATGGATCTCAAAATCATACACTTATTGTTGTGAAGGGTTCAGATACACAAAAATGCTGAAAGACCAAAGAGTATGTGGGACCTGAAGGACTTTTCTGAACAACAGCGGGCAGTTTAACTGTTCAAGACAAACAAGGGAGTCATGAACAACTATCACTAAAAACAAAACAAAACAAAACAAAAACAAACAAAACACACACACACACACACACAGTTATGGATCATTCAGGTAACAACTCAGTATTAAGAATCAAGTGTATGTAAACTTTTGAACAGAGTTTTTTTTTTTTTTAAATAAATTCAACTATTATTTTCTCGTTTGGACTATATGTAACCATGTTTTATGTGAATTATCTTGTTCAGGTCAGTACTAAACAAAAAAATATACATTTTCTCATACATCCCTCTTATTTTGGTAAAATAATGAACATTTTGCAGATTCTGCAAGGTGTATGTAAACTTTTGACTTCAACTGTACATTATAAAATATTTTAAACACAACATAATTAAGGATTATTAAGGATTATACAAGTGCAATAATTAAATCAATATTCTACACCATCATTAAACAATCCTGAAAAGATTAGAAATAGTTCCCAGAACACAAATAAACACCAGTTTAAAATCTTCTTAAAGTGGGATTAAGTAAATACTTGAATCCTGAATCCTGTTTAATATAACACTCAATTTAAAAGCTTAATTACTGCAGATAAACTTACTGTTTGTCTCAGAGAGATTATAATTAATATCACTCAACTGAGTTAAATCCTATGATATTTATTACAGATGGCCACCAGAGGGAAGCACTAACCACTTCTGAGAGAATAAATCGAGAAGGTTTGCTCCTTCAACCATCAGGTCAAGATCAAACAGTATATTAGACTGATTTTGATAATCAGTAATAAAATGACTCAGATTTTGATTGATTTTATAATAATGGCTATGATGATGAGGATCACAACATAAGTAGCAAATGACAGCATTATTTTAATGCAAATAACGACAGTAACTGCATTTATTAACAATAAACTGCAATAAAAATGAATAATTCTCATTAAAGGAAAATAATCGATAGGAGTCGGACTACTTTAATGTAATTATCAGAAATAATTAATTTGGATAATTAGGATGCCTGGGCATTTATTTTATTCAACAGTTACATATTTGAGGGTGTGTATGTATATCAAATCACTCTTTCTGACACCCAGGACAGACAGCTGTGAGGAGAACTTGTAAACTGTGTCAATAAAAGGCGTTGGGTTCTGGTGTACTACACTCCGTAGATTCTCGGAATCATCCTCATACACAACTCAGTGTGCAGTGTTTTCATCAAAGCTCCGCCCCAAAAGTCCGCGATGAAAGTAGTTCCGTGTGTAACTCGTTTTCATTAAATAAAGTCACATCTTACGAATCTTTTTTCACTGCTACATGCATTATCATTCAGTCACGTGTTAATAGAATAACTAAGAAGAAACATTTGTGTTCTGTTCATCTTTCTACGCCGTGCACATTTGGCGGGAACGGCGGATGAATATCTAGAGTAAGGGAGGGGAAAAACAATCCGTAGTATTAAAACCCGCGGGAGCAGCTGTTCGAAATCTTGCAGTAAATGACAAGCAGCCGCTCGGGTGCTGTAGTCGCAGAAGTGCACAGGTTTAGCGGCGCGACCCACTCCCACTTTGGACTTACTTTCGCCTGATAGTTCTCATACACTGACATCTGATTATATTGCCAGTTTTCATTCAGTTTTACTACAGCTACGGTAAGTCTTTCTGAATGACGGTTTATTCTCATTTTGTGTAGAGCTATTGGTTCTTAAACCCTTTGGACCATAACATAAAGACTGTATTCTTGGAATTCAGGGGTTTTAATTTTCTTAATGACTAGCATTCTGTGTTATTTAATACGTGACACATTCACTAAGTTGATAAGTTTGTAAGACAAGTACTGCACTTAAGTTTAAGGTAAATCACTAGTTGTGCAACATTTTAAAGGACCAGCTTTTAACCCCAATTTATTCTACACAGGCATTCACCATGCCGCTGAATTCAAGTATGGCGAGTAAAAATTATGATTACGACTACGACTCCTACCAGCCCTATTTCTATTTCGACAACGAGGATGAGGATTTCTATAACCAGCAGAACGGACAACCACCGGCGCCCAGTGAGGATATATGGAAGAAATTTGAACTGCTCCCCACTCCGCCGCTCTCCCCGAGCCGGCGTCCCTCACTGTCAGACCCCTTCCCCTCCACAGCCGACCAGCTGGAAATGGTTTCGGAGTTTCTCGGGGACGACGTGGTCAACCATAGTTTTATTTGCGATGCGGACTACTCCCAGTCTTTTCTGAAGTCGATAATCATTCAGGACTGTATGTGGAGCGGTTTCTCCGCCGCGGCTAAACTAGAGAAGGTGGTGTCGGAGAGATTAGCGTCGCTCCAGGCGGCGAGGAAAGAGTCTTCCAGGAGTGACTCTGTGGATGGCTGTCGGTCCAGCCCTAACGTCAGCTACCTTCAGGACATGAGCACCCCTGCCTCACAGTGCATTGACCCATCAGTAGTGTTTCCTTTCCCGCTGACTGACAGCTCAAAGCCGTGTAAACCGTCATCCACACCGACTTCCACAACACCGCCACTGGATACTCCACCAAACAGTGGGAGTAGCAGCAGCAGTGACAGTGATTCTGGTGAGTGATAGTCA
This sequence comes from Labeo catla, assembly GCA_012976165.1. Classification (NCBI taxonomy): domain Eukaryota; kingdom Metazoa; phylum Chordata; class Actinopteri; order Cypriniformes; family Cyprinidae; genus Labeo; species Labeo catla. The sequence goes on from VONZ01000192.1 coordinate 56,880, forward strand.
GCTTTTTTTTTTTATTTTTTATGATGACTGAACCTGAATGTACTAGTTTGACAGGTCAGCTTGTAGTTTAGATAAGTATTGATTTATAAGCTATAATTATAACAAAAGAATTTGTGGTGGTTAAAGCGTTAATCTTAAACCGTAGCGTCAATTGCGTAAATAGACGCTCCCGCCCACCACACGTTATTATACACTGTTGAGCTGCAAATTGAAATTTGTTTGCTTTAATCCAAAACAGATGACGAAGAGGAGGAGGAAATCGACGTCGTCACGGTGGAAAAGCGAAAGTCCGTGAAAAAGCCTGACGCGAACGCAACGCATCAGAGCCCCGTCGTCCTCAAGCGGTGTCACGTCAATATTCACCAACACAACTACGCCGCCCACCCATCTACGCGGAGCGAGCAGCCTGCAGTCAAGCGGATTAAATTCGAGAATCACATCCGGGTGTTTAAAAACATTAGCCACAACCGAAAATGCTCGAGTCCCAGGACGTCGGACTCTGAGGATAACGACAAACGCAGGACTCATAACGTGCTCGAACGGCAACGGCGGAACGAGCTCAAACTGAGTTTCTTCGCGCTGAGAGACGTCATTCCTGACGTGGCGAACAACGAGAAAGCTGCCAAAGTGGTGATACTCAAGAAGGCGACCGAGTGCATAGCGACCATGCAAGAAGATGAACAAAAACTGATCTCGCTTAAGGAGCAGTTAAGGAGAAAATGTGAACATTTGAAACAGAGACTTGAGCAGTTAAGCTGTTAAGTTGCTTGGACTTAATTTATGGACTGAACTTGTTTTAAGCATCCTTGTATGGTTCTGTCAAGTCAATACAAGGTCGAGGGTGTGGCAAGTAGTGAGCAATCTGACATTGATTTATACAATTACACTGCCTCAATTTGAACTTTAATGGAGGTTAGATTTATTTGTATTTAATTTTATTTTTAGTAATAAAATGGTCTGCGGTTCCATTTGCTGTTGGCCTTAACTTAATGTTTCGTTTTTTGTAAGTTTTGTACATATTGCACATATGTATTCAAGATGCTGTTGATTTCTGAATCTCAAAATGCATTTCTCTATAAAATTGTGTTTTTTGACTAATCCTGACTCGTTTGTCTATTTCAGTCTGGCAATGACTTCAAAGCATTCAATTAGATAATCCATTAGGAAGATACAGTCATGCATTCATTTTGATGCTTAATTGATTTTGCATACTTTTAGTCTATGTAAGATTCTGTTTTACATAATTTACCTTTGCAATGCCGTCATCTGTTTGTAACTTAAGGGTGACTAATGCTTGTCAGAATTACATTCTCTATTTACAAGCATCAAAGCCAGTGCCTTACATAAAGCCACTTAGGCTGAATCACACATCTACATATTGATTACATTGTCACTGACTGTTCACCATCTTGGCTATGCTGGTTTGAGTAAGTGATGCCTACAGTGGGCTCCGTTTTAGTTAACTGCATATTATACAATAAAATAAAGATGAGTGTCTGATTTTGAGAGTAATTTCTCTGAAACTGCTGTAGTATTTTATGAAATGCATTAGTATTGCCATTTAACTTTCTAAGAAGAACTCTAACGCACCTGTTCTACAAAAAGATGTCACCTTCCTTTCAATGGAGTGGTTTTGAAGGCCATGCTGGAATAGGAACTCTCATAAGAAAACCAAGTTATTTCATGACCTTCAACTCACAAATGCCATGTTTGCTAAAAGTGGGTGTTTAAGGGTTTAGTAGATAACATACATCCTCTTTTCCATTGCCAGTTTTAACTTCATTTTCTCTGATATGATTTTTTTTGTCCTGCTAACTGGATGTTGGAAGATTAAGGAAACCACTGGATGGAAGAAGACAAAATCACAGACTAAATATGTGCCTGTGTGCCTTTTTTTGGTTGCACGTGTTTAAACCTTATCGGTTCACTCTTTTAAGAATACTCTAATGGTGCATGACTCAAAGAAATATTAAAACATCCTCCAAATGAATCACTTACACATATGTGGAGCTTAAAAATCCACAGGTAAATACTGTTACGTCATTTGATGCTCTGCGTATACTTTCAAGCAAATACATTATGACTATTACATTCTTTATGGCAAGTACGTGTCCTTATGACCAACCCTTGATCATTGTTGGTGAAAACAAAAAGTTCAGAAGTCCTAAATAAGTAAAATCTACCACAGACGGCGTCTTCATGTCTGAGGCAGGTTATCATATTAGGGTAAACGTTTTAAGCATCAAGCACTGTGGTATTTACAGTTACTTTCAGGATGACAATAAAGCTAAATCTACTATATAGAATAAAACTACGAGCCACAAGTTAATTTATAGTTGTTTTGTAATGGATAAAGTTGTCGCGCAGTGACGTCAAGCTCTGATCTGACTCTATGCAAAGCGCTCCACAATGCGTGTGCTGCTGTGAGCACATGGAGGAGAGAGGACGTACACTTAGCAGCCTGGCTAATGTAGCCTGTGGCTCGCAAAATATTAGGAAATGAAGATCATTCCAGATCTGGAAAGTGGACTGATTTGCCTAAGGCGTCCAACATGGTAAGATTCGTATCCATTGTTGCGTTTAAGGTCTATCCAGTGGTTATGAAACAATATCTTAGCGTTAGCTAAACAGTGTGCTCATGTTTTGTGCCACAGGTGCAAGGATTTAATTCCGTTTCATAAGCAGTAATCAATATCGATTTGAGTGGGAGACGAGAAACAATTTGTTTTTGACCACTGTTATTTTTAATGATTAACATTTGTGTTATTATACATTCATTTTGGGAATGAACTTTGCACGTTTATGAGCAGTGATTTGTTCTGATTTGCTTTTCCTCTTGACTTAATGCCACATAATATTGACGTTTGCAGTTTTCTAATAACTTGTTGGTATGTTGGCATGACATTATTGTGACTTATTGATACAGTTTTTATGTTACCCACAGAAAACATTCAGTTGATGACAACTTTATAGACTTTGTATAGAGTTTATGTCTAGTTGTGTCTGTCTTATAGAAATGGTTGTAAAAGCTACTACAGTGCACTCTCTACTTTTTTTGTTAAAAGAAACATTTGCTTGTTATAACAAGGTTACAATGTTATCCTACCAAAGTGGAGGTTTTTCTTTCATGTGCATATAAAAATAAATGCAGTTTATATAATATGCACGTCAGCAAGCAGATCCATTGATAATTTTTATGGTATGATGCAATAAATGTACCCTTAAATGTCTTTGCCAGAAAAGGGATACAAATTCAAGTCAAGTTTACAGTTTTATTCTGTGTGAATTTAAAGATCTTGTCTTTGTCACTATGTAAGCAGTGCCTGTCTTTCCTCGGTACAGTGTGTTGACGGAGTTCATAAATTATTTTCAAAGGCACTCAGTCTATCATTGGAGTTCGGACTACCCTGAAAGAGATTTATGATCTGGAGGCCGGTGGTGGACGGTAATGAGGAGGTTCCCTCTGCCATTATGTGATGTCAAATTAAGTCACACAGTCTTCATGGTCCTGTCAGGCATGGAATCCTGTAGAAAAATTAATGGGAGGAAATATAATCCTACATATGCAAATAATACAGCGACTGAAGGACTGACATTCTAAACCTGTATGCATTTCTGTAAAATTATATTTTAGTCGATGCAGTACCCCATTGTCTTTCACTGGGACAAAAGCAATTGAAACATTTTTCAAAATATCTTCTTTTGTATTCTGCAGAAGAAAGTAAGTCATAGAAGTTTGAAAGCACAAGAGGGTGCAACCTTTCTTTCCAGTTGTCCTGGTGTATCCCTGAAGGACTGCTGACACTTCCACACATGCATCTCATCACTAATTCAGGAGCATTGTGCAGATCTGTAAATTAAACAGGGCATACTTGTCTTTGCAAAGCTGTTCCATACCTTTAACACGTCCCTTGAGAGCAGACCTGACTCAATCATATAGCTTAGATTTCAGTCTGTTACTTTGCGGTTGAACGGTCACTATAATTAAAGCTCCATGCATGGGCCTCCTTTTCAATGCAAGTGAAATTTTCAGTTTAGGATCATCTGCGTTGACCTCGGGTCTGCTGGACGACTATATTTACAGGGAATATGGCACCGCACCCTCAAGATGGTTGACATATCGTCTGTCTCTCATATAAACTATATACTGCTGACTTCATTATTCACTGGTCATGAAGCATGGATTCAGATGCACCTGGGGAGATGTGGCAGCTGGTGGAGCATACAGAAATGATTGCTGCAGCAACATGGCTGAATTAGTTTTGATTAGATGAGCGCGAATGTTGAACTAAATGTGCTGGATGGCACTTTGTTGAAGTTAATGATCCAGAAACAAAGCTGGCTGGTTGTCCTCCCATATGGGAACACAAGTTAGTGTTTACTGTTTGGTTAAGGCCAGGCATTGCATTTCTAACTGATTCCATTATATGTGACCCTGGACCACAAAACCAGTCGTAAGGGTCAATTTTTTTGAAATTGAGATTTATACATCATCTGAAAGCTGAATAAATAAGCTTTCCATTGATGTATGGTTTGTTAGGATAGGACAATATTCTGAGACACAACTGATGTCCGAAATACAACTATTTAAAAATCTGAAAATCTGAGTGTGTTAAAAAAGGAAAAAAAAAAAAGTTAAAAATAAGTTTAAAATAAGTTTTGATATATTTACAGTAGGAAATTTACAAAATATCTTCATGGAGCATTATCTTCACTTAATGTCCTAATGATTTTTGGCATAAAAGAAAAATCGATAATTTTGACCCATGCAGTGTGTTGTCGGCTATTGCTACATGTATACCCATACTACTTACGACTGGTTTTGTGGTCCAGGGTCACATATAGCCTCATTTATGGGTTTCCAGAAGTTGAATAGACGTTATTGTGTTATAGAGATTTGCTGAAGCCCAGACTTGGACTGGAAATCACCCATGTTAAGGGTTGTAGACTAGAAAATGACTAGGAAACCATTAGGTAAAATGGCCTTAAGTATTTAGCAGCTAAATGGCTTTTATTAAATGACAGAAATACAGAATTATTGAGTAAAGATAGTTGCTTAGAAGTGATTTTGTTCCCTTTCGGAACAAAAACTTATAGTCATGTTTTGTAGTTCTGTAATTACTGATTTGTACAGTTTTTGCTAAGCAATAGTCAGAAATATTTCATGTAGAATCTTACATAATCAAAAAATGATTCATGATTTAGCGTGGGCGTTCAGTTACAGCTGTAAATGATTCAAAACTACTTTATGAGTCAGTTTTGTGAATATTTTTTTACTAACTCACCAAAAAGAACCCATTCATAAGAGTCATATTATTTTTTTTGTCACATTCTTGACCATTTCAGTTGCAGTATGAAAGCCTATATGGTTAAATATTAATACCAAACCCGAAATCACTACTGCATCTGAAATCGCAAAAACTACCAGTCAAACGTTTTTGAACAGTAAAACTTTGTGTTTTTTAAAGAAGCTCTTTTGCATTTATTTGATCCAAAGTACAGCAAAACAGTAAAATATTTTTACTATTTAAAATAACTATTTTATAACTATCTATCTATTTGAATATATTTTAAAATGTAATTCAAAGCTGAATTTTTAGCATCATTACTCCCGTTGCACGATCCTTCAGAAATCATTCTAATATTCTGATTTGCTGCTCAAAAAATATTCATCATTATTATTATGTTACAAACAGCTAAGTATACTTTTTTCATGATTCTTTGAAGAAATATTGATAATAACAATAATAATAATAATAAATGTTTTCTGAACAGCAAATCAGAATATTAGAATGATTTCTGAAGGATCATGTGACACTGAAGACTGGAGTAATGAGGCTGAAAATTTACCTTTGATCACAGGAATAAATTACAATTTAAAATATATTCAAATCGAAAACAGTTAATTGAAATAGTAAAAATATTTTAACATTATAAAATATATGCAAATAAATGCAGGCTTGGTGAGCAGAAGGGACTTCTTTAAAAGAAAAAGAAAAATCTTACTGTTCAAAAACTTTTGACTGGTATTGTACACCTACTACATAGTAGGTGAAAAAGAGCATGTGGACAGAATAGTATGTCTGAAATCACAGTGTTCAGTAGGCAAAAAGTCCCCAGATGACCTACTGTTTACGACTAGATTCTGAAGTGGCATCTGATGGACACTTTACTATCCCATGGGAGAGGATTTGTGAATGGCAGTGAAGTGACTGATGCTGATAGGTCACATGACAATGACAACCAGATTACATTCACAATGCACCCATTCACACTATACAGAGCATACTTCTTTAACAGTCACTAAGTAAACAATTTCTTAAAAGAAGTACTCACTCAGAAAGTCTGCATTTCTAGACGCAGCCTCACTTTTTTATTTCCGCCCTCTGTGATTGAAACCAGAAACGCTGTGATTCTTTTAGGTGCGGTTGTACAGTTCTTTGCTCTGACTCATAGATAGTGTATGCACAAAATGTTTTTCATTACATATTAAAGATTAATACATTTTTGGTTTACATAAATTACAAGTTATTCGTTAAAAATGGCTTTATCAGACAGTTATTGTGACATCATAATAGAAACATTATGTTCGTCTGCAGTGAAAGTCATGCTGCGGTTAGGTTGGTCACTCAACCACAGCCTGAACTTATGTTCTCTTTCATTTCCATAACCAGACACTGTGTATTTGTCTCAATAACAAAGCCCAGAGAAATCTTTATTTAAACTCTGTGCCCCTGCGGAGTGACTGAGTTGTAATTGCCTGTTACGGTCTTTCCTGTTTTGGCTCTTACCACTGAGCATTTAAATGATGAGCGTGAGGACGACATGGTGCTAATGTCACCGAGCCTCATCCTGTCCTTCTCGCACCAGGGGTCATCCGGGGCATTGGAAGCCTCCCAATACTGAGAGAAGCAGGTCTGCTCTCTCTCTGTGATACTGCAGCATGCAGTGGCTCTTTAGGGATTGATATGAAACTTAATCTTCGATAGCAGCTTCCATAAGAGGCAGTGATATTTAGCCAAGTGCTCAGCTGTTATGTGTTATGTTACATGGTTTGTAAAAGATGTCCAGAGACCGGAGTAGTCCTATCCTGTTCCTCTCGCTCACCCGTCACCTAGTTCTGTGGATCTCAACTGCTTGGTCATGCACCAAAAATGGGTCACAGAACTGTTCTGAGGGAAAAATCTGTGTTATCTGATAAATAAAATGCAGCTGAGCATATAAAAGTGAATAGGCTTATCACATTATAAAAGTATAAAAATCAGGTTCGCTCCACAAAAATACCAAATGTATTTGCAAATATAATAATTGTTTCCATACAGGTTTCCCTAAAACCCCTATGGCCTCTTCTGCCTCACCCATATCATTCAACCAGTTCTGCTGGAACTCTTGACTTTCAACTGGCTTACTTATAGTTAATGCACAATAAACCAAGATAGAAGGAAGTATTACACATCTGACCTTTAGTTATTGTTGTAAATGTTTTACACTCACATCAATACATTGCCCTGCTGTAAGTGATCAAACTAGCTCTTGATGTTATAGGGATAGTTCACTCAAAAATAAAAATTCTAGGGCTGACCCCTAATACAATGGTTTTCAAACCTGTCCTGAAGGCACCCCGATAAGAGGCTTGGTTGACCAAAATTGTATTAGTCACTTGCAGAAAAAAAAATGGCGAGGTCACATGGTCCATGACTGACAGATCGTTAACGGCTGTGGTAATACAGTACATTTGGGCAGCTGTTGCTCACCTATCATTCATTAACCTCAAATATGGCTTTTCATCTGAAAGATGTATGCAGTAGCAACTTTACATGGCCGCACAATTTAAAATGTGCGCTATTCAAGTGTCGGAGTGGAGTGTGGAAGCTGAACAGTAGTGTGCTTACTGCATGACAGATGGAGGCGTCGGTGTGGTCACTTGCACTTAAAACACTTGGTCATACAGATAAAAGTAATACATCTTTCGAATCTGTAAAGACTCTACATTTATTTATTTGGGATGTAGCTTCTGTGAACTTGAGCACGAAACTCCATGTATGCTTGCCTTACAGACATGAAAAAATATATCTATAGAGCATGAATTGTCTACTTTCAAATAAACCAATTCAAATAGAAAACAAATATTCTCAAATTATGTAATCTGTATGAAACATGCATACAGTTGCATCTCTACTGTGGAGATGATGATTCAGTGTCGCCGGTAATAAAGAAAGCTAGTTTATTAAATTATTAAAACATTAATGTTGTCTTCTTGCTGTTTTCTCACATTCATTATTATTATACAAGCCAGTGCGCTGTGGCAAGCTTTTTTTGTGTGCACTTGTGTGCTTATTAGGCTATGTAGGCTCATTGTTTTGATTTATATGGGTTTTAATAAATGTGCGACTAATAGTTGACTAATGCCTAAAATAAACAACTACTAGTCGACCAGGAAAGTCTTTAGTCGAGGGCAGCCCTAGAAAATTCTGTCGTTGATTATTTACCCTCATGTCGTTCCAAACCCGTAAGACCTTTTTTTTTTTTTTTTTTATGAAATCCAAGAGCTTTCTGAACCTGGGTAGACAATAACGCAACTACCAAAAAAAACGATTTCATTTAACTAACTACTTCCCTTCCATGTTAGTCTTGAGAAGAAATTACTAAAAGTTATTTTTGTTTTCATTGTGCACAAAAAGTATTCTCAGAGCTTCCTAAAATTAAGGTTGTACCACTGATGTCACATGGACTATTTTAACAATGTACTTACTACCTTTCTGAGTCATGAACATGTCAGTTGCATTGCTTTCTATGCAGGGTCAGAAAGCTCTTGGATTTCAAAAATATCTTTGTGTTCTGAAGATGAAAGAAGGTCTTACGGGTTTGAAACGACATGAGGGTGGGTAATTAATGACAGAATTTTCAGTTTTGGGTGAACTATTCCTTTAACACTAAAAAGCGTTACTTGAAGGCAGAAAGTGATCAGGCACATATTTTATCTCTCAGCCTTTTACAAGCATTTTATTGATCAGATAGCAGTTCCTAGAGTCCAGGTTCGTTCGTCATGGTTGACTGAAGCAATAGCTGCGGCCTAGTGAGCAGCCTTCCCTTTCATGTTATGGGGATGAGCAGTTGAGGACTCAATAACTTGGGCTCCTCCGCACAAGCTCTTTGTGTCCCCAGGGAGGCTTGAATTGCTCTGGCCGGCCCATGTAAAGGAGAGGAGATAGCTGGCCATCTGGAGAATACGATACGATCACCACTGGTTCCTGCCATTTAAAGTGTCCCATCATTCCCCAGCTAGCACATCATCTCCCTTGGCCTTGACGCATGCTAAATGGCATGTTACTCATCAGCTGTCATATATTTTATGTTGCCTTATTTGCTTTTGTTCATTTATACCTGGCTATTATAAACCACACTCAAATGTGGAACGTGAGCGCTCAGTAACATGTCCTTCATGGGTTGTGTATATCAGTGTGTATGTTTGAGTGTTGTGGTGTGCCTGTGTGTGTTTGTAAGTGTTAGAGGAGTATCAGGTTCTCATGCACACACACAAGGATGTATAGACATATCGCAGCCAAACACAATGAATTATTCAACCGGACTCGTACTGTGTGCTGGTTGGACGATGCAAACAGAAGCCCCACAACAAATGTGAAACTTCATATTCGAAAAATCAATTTCTATATATAATATAAGCTCACTCTTTGTTCTCATGTAACATCTGGAGAAATAAGAGGAACCGGTAAATCAGCATTTTTTTTTTTTATTGCTGTCAATATTAAGGTAGTTGTGTATGTCTGATATTAAAACACTGTATTATTTTGTCTCTGTTTAATCACCAAAAACTAAAATCAGTCATTTTAGATGCTACAAGTGAATTGTTACCACAACATTATAATGCACAGTATGAAAAAATGCATGGTCATTTTAGAATTTAAAAATTACAGTTTTAATAAATTACTTGTCTTTTCAAATATTAACTTTAAATGTGTGTTAAATGGTTGCAAAGCATGCATGCTTTTATTATTTTTTTCTTTTAATCTTAGTTAAAATTTTGGCAATTTTGTTGTTTTCATTTCATAGTATATATATATATATATATATATATATATATATATATATATATATATATATATATATATATATAAATTTTATTTAAATTTTATTTCAGTTAATGAACATGTTTTTGATCGTTTTTAAGTACAGGTAATGAGCATGTACAAATAAATATAGTATCGTCTGATACAAATTTTCAGCTGATTATATATTTTGCAAGCCTAATTGTTTTGGTATTGAGCTTGAAGTAGTTTTACACTTTCCATTCATATAGTGAACACACTGAGAAGCGTAATGAATGTCTCCTGACTTGATTTACCTAGATGTCCTGTGGTTTGAAAGGTGTTAGTTTAACTGGCAGGGGGCTTTCCAGAACAGATGGGACAGTAGTTGGGCATTACATGCTCTACTATGGTGGTGTTAATGCTCTCTTGAGTCTTATGATGTAATGGTGCTGAGCAGATGCCTGCATAGATCTTGATGTAAGAAAAGAGCCATGAAGTATGTTCTCAGCAGCCAAAGGTCAAGAGCTCACCGTGACATGAGTGGAAGCTTCGCCTAATACGTTTACCCAAGAGCTCTTCTGGAGAATCTAAGTGTGTTATAAGAAAGGGGTCTTTTTAGAAATGTAACCCTAAATATGTTTTTGGCATTGGTTACTTGGTAATTTGTCAGTCTTTTTTTCCCCTGTGACAAAAGCAACATCATGTGGGTGTTAAAACAATAAACTGTAGGGCAATACAAAACAACAGTTAAAGCTGTTAGAGGACAGCTGGCCAAACAGTTCCCTTTACTTCCCCTTAACCTGTGCAGGAGGAAATGTCTTATAATAGTTCCAATTAGATGTTATTTATTGACGCTAATGCTTTCAAGCTTAGATAAATGTGATGCCTAATGATATTAGCATGATTTTTGAATGTTGCAGCATCATATGTTGAGTACAGTAACATTTAAAGAACTTTTTTAATGATTAGTTGGGCATTACAAGACAGTTTGTTTTGTTTTTGTTTCTGTAAAGGAGTTGACTGTAAAAAATTCTACTCAGCTGTTTTCAACATCATCATCATAAAAATAATAATAATAATAATAAATGTTTTGAGCAGCAAATCAGAATATTAGAATGATTTCAGAAGGATCATGTGACCGGAGTAATGATGCTACAAATTTAACTTTGAAATCACAGGAATAAATTACATTTTAAAATATATTTAAAAATATATTCAAATAGAAAAAGGGTATTTTAAATAGTAAACATTTCGAAATTGTATCGTTTTTGATGTATTTTGGATCAAATAAATGCAGGCTTGGTGAGAAGAGACTTCTTTAAAAAAACATTCAAAATCTTACTGTTCAAAAACTTTTGACTGGTAGTGTAATAAAAAAAAGACCTTGTAATTTTAATAAAAATATCATAACTCAATCTTCTTGTGCAACGAGAGACTTTGCTCTGGTGATGTATCCAATTATTTTGTGATGCTTAAAACCCTTTACTTTGACTGCAAGTTTGCATTCAGATTGTCCTTCATCCAATCAGCAACTGATGGATGGAATTAAGTCCCCTCCGATTTTTCATCTTTTTTAAAAATCACTCAGATGTGTGTCACAATGCCGTAGACATGATCTGTTGCTGCCCCCTTTACATGACATTAAATCTATTGCTATACATTTAAAAATGAAAATTCTGTCATTAATTACTCACACGCTTTGAAGACTGACACAGAAGAGAGGAATCTATGTTTATCGATTCATTTTATCAATGTCATTACTACCTTTCTGGGCCTTGAACGTGGTAGTTGTGTTGCTGCCTATGCAGGGTCAGAAAGCTCTCAGTTTTCATCAAAAATATCTTAATTTGTGTTGTGAAGATGAACGAAGGTCTTATGGGTTTGGAATGACACAAGTGAGTAATTAATGACAGAATTTTATTTTTGGATGAACGATTACTTTAAAACTAAAATATGCATTTAGCAACGCATAAAATGATTAAAACATACCATATTGAGTATTGTACGGTTTTCATTATTTAGGCTTTAATTCATAGTATGTAAAATAAGTATGTATGTAATACTTCTGTAAGTAATCTACCTAAGCAGCAAAATCAGACTATCATAGGCCACGTTCACACAGCAGCAGAATACGGTTGTCAGTGCTGTGTTTGAGTCCTTAAAGGGTTAGTTCACCCAAAAGTGAAAATTAGCCCATTATTTACTCACCCTCCATGCATCCTAGGTGTATATGACTTCCTTCTTTCAGCGAATGCAATCGGAGTTACAGTATGTTAAAAATTACCCTGGCACTTCCAAGCTTTAGAACGGCATAGACGTGTTTCTCTTTATCAGTCCAAAACAAGTTCAATAAAGTGCATCCATCCATTATAAAACATGCCTCACATGGCTCCAGTGGGTTAATAAAGGCCTCCTGTAGCGAATCGATGCGTTTTTGTAAGAAAATATCAATATTTAAAACATAAGAATCACTTTAATCTAGCTTGCGCTAACAGTTGTACACGGAAGCAGCTCCGGGCGGATGAAGTATTATGTCGGCATTGCGCTGTTCAGATGTGACAAACGTGAACACGCCATGGAGAAACCAAAACAAACCAACAGTCATGAATTAGAAGTTCAAAACGAGGATTTGTAAAGAAAAATATCTGAGAATTTTGATATAAACCAAGAGGAGACTGGATTTCCTTTACTAAAGTCAGGAAACTTTGCCTTCTTTGCTCCTGTAAACAAATGTACGACTGTTAGCGCAAGCTAGATTAAAGTGATTATTACGTTTTATATATGGATATATACTACAGGAGCCCTTTATTCAGCCCCCTGAGCCATGTGAGGCTCTTTTTATTATGTATGGATGCACTTTATTGGACTTGTTTTGGACTGATGATATAACTCCGATTGCATTCATCTGAAAGAAGGAAGTCATATACTCCTAGGATGCCAAGAGGGTGAGTAAACAATTTTCATTTTTGGGTGACCTAACCCTTTAATACGGTTACGTTCACACACACTGCAGTTATTTATGGGTGTGACAACTGCATTCTATTTGCTTGTTAAGTCTGACATCAAGCGTCACCTCTTCCGTGACTTCCGGGTCCAGACGCTCTAGTAGATGACATGAGAAAAGAACAAACGGTAATAACTATACACTCACAATGTGATATAATACTACCAAAAAATTATAATCCTACTCTCTAACTCCATACTGAAATCCCAGATAGCCATACAATAAAAATATAAATTAAAAAAATTACTGTGTTTGGGACGCTGTGAGCATGGAGACTGTAGCGTACACTGTAAATTAGCTTCAATTTTTAATATGAATAAACAGTGCTCATAAACGGCTGCTGAGATGGTATTCTCAAGTGAAATGACTTGGGGTCTAGACCTGGAAACAGCGTTCGTTGGTGCGTTCAACGGACGCATTACATTGTTACTTAACAAGCCCATACCACACCCGTAAATTTTCAGGACTGTGTGAACGGAACAGGACTGGACAGCTAGTTGTCCGTCACGTCAATCAGTGCGAGAGAGCCACTCTGCCACACTTAAGTACGTCTACCGTGTGTTGCATGCTTTCATGTGTGACGCTCCTGTCAGTTTCGTGTTCTGTGCGCGACTCAAATGCTCCGCACTCCGCCAGAATTTAAAAGCTGTTGTCGGTTAATGAAGGTTTGATGAATGAACTCGCGACTCGATTGGACTCTTGTCATGTCAGAAAGTGTTAAGACTTTTAGTTTTGTGGACGTCACCATCTTTGATATTACTTTGGTCATTGTTGTTATGGTTACTGGTAAGGAATACCGGCTTGTTTCTCGTTGCATGTTTATATAGACAGTATTCGAGAAGCTTTTGTAAGTTGCTGTGTGAACGGGACATATCGAGACTCTCACACCTGTACAGAAAATGCTGTTGTCAATCCCAAAAATTGACAGTGTGAACGTAGTCATAGGCTACTATAGCTAATAGGTGGATTTTTTTTTTTCTTTGTGTCCTTGGAGGCAAATTTCATGCTGTATTTTCCATTTTTTTTGTTAAACCACATTCATACACGACCCTTAATTGAATACAAACAGTGTTTGATGTTTTCTGTAAATGTGGATATTACTGAATGCTGTTTCTGCCAGAGCTTCAGCCATAATGACTTTATTTAATTTTGAGGCTTGAACAGGAGGAACTAGCTCTCTGTTCATTACCAGTGCCTTGAGGACTGATTCAGCCTGACTGATTCTGGAGTCCTGCCTCATGTAGGCCTTTCTCTCTCTCCCAATTAGTCTGCAGATGAGCCAAAATGGGATAAGCCAGAGTGCTTCACAAATTGATTTAAACTGCTAAGGCGGGGCTCAGACTACAGGAGTTTTAAAATCCTAACTGATTATTAAATCTGGTTGCAGCACACACATAAGGAGAATCTTCGCAATTTTTTTTTCCCCTCAAATCGGCAAAATATTAAGATTATCATGCCAGAGGGAGCGCCTCACATGATCTCACGCAGCAGGTCATCAATGATACATCAGCATTAATGTTTACACAAGTTATCTAGCTTTCTAGCAGCTTTCTACACTCAGCTGGTATGTTCAAAACTAAGGCCCAGTGCTTCTCTTTGTCGTTTACTGTTGTTGTACAGACAGTCGTGTTATTGCAAAACTACCACAAGCCGTTTCCTCCATCTCCACAATCCAACGGACCCGTGCAGCAGCTTGTTTTACGGTTGCACATTGGCTGTTGTGAAAGTACTGACGTAATCATAGGCGTGATCATCGCAATTCAAATATCAAATATGTTTGATATTAATCGTAATCGGAAACCGACCGAGGTGCTCAACAAGATTTTTTTTCTCCAATTCTAGGAATGGAAAGATCTGGGATAAATCGGCCTAAAACTCCTGCAGTGTGAGCCTGGTTTAAGGAAGCGTCTCGCATGTGTTATGATTTGAATCCAGAAGACGTCATTCTCAAACAGCTGAGCTGACTTTGTCTTTTTCGATGAAGAAAACCCACCTGGATCATGTATTCCAGGTGTGGCATCTGTTTCATGTGAGGAATGATTTGTAGACCTCATATCCTGGTGCAGCATGTGAAGATCCTGTCCTTTTCAGAGGACCGACTGCCTCAGCTGTCCCGTACAGGCTTTTCCTGGAAGTGAGACTTAAAGATTTCTTCCATGAGTGTTCTTGGAATCATTTTCTTTTTTTTCTTTTTTTTTATTCTTAGAGATGCTTTTGGGAGTCTTGTTTCAGCCACGTGTCACAGACTCACATGTCCTTGTGGAATAGTCTGCACTTGGAAATTCATCTATGCGTTCTTACAGCTGATATTGCTGCTGTGTTGGCCGGCGACCAGCTCTCTGCATTAAGTCAAAGTTGAGTAAGATGCTTGTGCATTTAAACAGAACGAGAGTTCATGGAGACTCTCCTCTTCCAAGTAGGGAAGAAAGCAGATACTGTATTTAAGACAAATTATGAAATCAGGCTTTTTTTTTTGATCTTCCAAGCTGTTATTCCAGCCCTACTGTAAGCCTTCTCAAGACTACTGTAAGCCATTGAAAACAGGCAGTGAAAGTTTGTGTGGGTTTACTGAGTAGGAGATTGATGTAAGATAAATTCAAAAGATATATTATATTATATATATATATATATATATATATATATAATTTTTGATGGGGCTGGGCGATAAATCGATAACGCTAATAATTGCGTGATATAACTTTCCGCGATAAACGATAACAAGAGTTCAACAAATGTTCGATATAATGTTTATGCGGCAAAGGCGGAACAAAAGAGCGCTAATCATTTGAAGCGCGCCACTCGGACCGTTTATCCGCTCGGATCAGAGTTCAAACGCCTGTACGGCGCGAACTTACAAGAGCAGATGCGTCTCGGTCACTAAACAGAGCTTGAATTCAGTGAAGAACACAAATGACTCGGTTTATAGCCAGATGAAACGGCGCTGTCAAACAGGAGAAACACTGTGCACAACGATACAGTCAGAAGGCTTTTTAATCTACAATCGCCAACATTTACCATAGATTTACTGTAGTGACACTAACTTCACAGTAGTGTTGTGTTAGAAATGCGGGTATGTCGAATTTATTGTATTAGTGTAGAGGTGTTAAATATATTGAAGGAGGAGTAATAGAATATAATTACAGTATTTTTTGTGATTTAAGCTAAAGCGGTTATACTTTTATACTAAATGTATTTAGACTACTGTTTTTCGAACAAATACCTAGGAACCATATTACATTTTTACCATGGTATTGAGGTGCTACATTTGTGGTTTTAACTGGTATCATCATGATGATACTATGGAAGAGCAATGGTTAATTAACAAAACAAACACAAAAACAGTCAGAATAATTAAATTTCACCATTTAAAAATAAGGTTCTTAAAATGTTTACAGATATTACTGATTTTGCTAATGAACATAAATCTACGTCTGCATCCTAACTCAAGCTACTATCAAATGTGTATTTCTAAGAGACAAAAAATGTTTATTATTAATATTATCAGGCAACACAAACCTGTTTCTTGATTTGAAACAATATTACTCATTAAAACTGCAGAACTAAGTTTTTTTTCTATTAAAGATCATTATTTTTTTAAAGGAAAAATGACTGGGGAAAAAAGTGTAAAGAATTCCAAAAACTTGAAATGTTTGTCTTGTTTTGACTTTAAAGAATAGTTTAAAGCCACAATTAACCGTCTGGTTTTTACAACTTTCACATTGCAGCAAAAATCTGCTTTTAAACTTGAAACAAAATAAAAATTTGACATTTATCGTGATAATTATCAATATCGACTGATATGAAAAAAATTATTGTGATAATTTTTTTTGGCCATATCGCCCAGCCCTAGTTGTGAAAGTTAAAGGATTAGTTCACTTCCAGAATAAAAAATGTCCCCCAAATGTCATCCAAAACCTTAATTCCTCGGCTGGGAATGTGTAGGGCCCTTTGAAGCTGCATTGCAACTGCAGTTTGGACCTTCAACCCATTGGTCTCCATTCAAGTCCACTATATGGAGAAAAGTCCTGGAATGTTTTCTTTTCATCTGAAGGAAGAAAGACATTAACATCTTGGATGTCATTGTGTTGAGAAAATGATCTGAAAATTTTAATTCATGAGTGAACTAATCCTTGAATATTTTTCTCATTGATTATAAATGGATTTTATGTTTTTGTGGGTCACTCAAGGTGTTCGATCATCGTATATTTGGATGTGTCGTTGGCATTGAAATGTTTGAAAACCTCTGTGCTAGAGCAATGTACATGTCACTAAGTTTGAATGGAAAATAATTGGCTTTTACCATGTTGCATGTTTTTTCCTTTACGTTGGTTGTTTATGTGGGTGGAAAGCCTGATCATCAGCCCTCATACAATATTGGCCCATTGTTAGGAAAGAGAAGGATCGGACAGTTTGGCCCGACTCCACTGAGCTTCCAGTAAACTCTATATTTTTACAGGGTCTTTATATCTGTGACAGCCGGCCACCCAAAACATAATAGACTTGTCTTCGATAATAACAGGAAGGAAAATCAGGAGGTGTTGTGCATAGTATTATTCCAGTAACCTAGTGTTCTTCATAACTCACCCGTCATAGTCATGGCTAAAGCCACAGCATCATCCTGCTTTGTCAGGATCAGGTTGTTCAAAAGAACCACTTGTATGTCCTACACTGCCAGTCTTCCCATGTTATTTAATCTAATTGAAACCAGCTAGTGCTTAAAATAGCCACAGGCCAAAGGAACAGAAACACCCTAGATCCAGAGGAAAAATACAAGACTTCCAATAGTTTTATGGCACTGCCCTTTTCTTTAGTAACAGCTCTCTTGAGAGGGGCTTTTGAAATGGATGAGAATAGATTTGCGTAGCTGTGTTGCCAGTTCAGAGGCTGTGAAGTGTGAAGTGATCTCATCTTCATGGCTGGCATTCGCCGCCTTTCTGCTGATTATGAATGAGCTGTCATTCTCTCGTTCTCTCTCGGTTTGTCTTTTCCTTCATGACACAGTGATTTACTGATCTCATGTTCCCTCTCTTTTGCTGAGTCACGGCGTGTATTTAAAGAGTTGCAGTTGGAAAGCGGTATAGCGGGATTCGCTTACACCTTGTGAAGAGACTCGCTGCAGTCATATTACAAGTGGATCTAAAGCAGGACAAACGGCGTGGTTAGCTGTGCGTACTCTTATTAGCATGTAGCGAAAACCAAAAAGACCAAACTAGGGCAGAGTTTAGAGGCCGGCAGTTCCTATTTTAGAGCTGCAGTCTGTAATGTACACACTTAAGCTGCCAGATCTCTTAAAATACTCCCGTTCTCAATCCAGTCCAGGAATTCAGTGGCTAGAGATCATTTTGATCAGCTCACCCGCCGTTTCTGGTCGGTATGATACTAATGAGTCGGTGAAGTTTCTCCACTCTCATTTCGTTCTTTAAAGTCTTTTAGTTCACTGTGTCTCTTTAAACAATTACATTCTGGCCCGCTTTCTGGAGCACACCGGAGATGCCAAGGAGAGCACAGGAGAGAGAGAGAGAGAGAGGAATGAAGCTATGTGGGGAGAAAAGTGAAAACCTTCAAAGTTTATAAATAGATATTGTGTCACCACTAAATAAGAGCGCTTAAACAATCAAGGACTTCGAGATTCCTTGTCTTTGTGAAAAAAGTCCCAACCCAGAAGGCCTCGTGCCAGTGTGGCTTAACGCACGTTTACCGTAAACAGGCTGGAATCCTGGCGTCTGTGTGAACAATGCACTGACTTGGCTGCCAAAACCGTAACCCTGTGTTTATGACCAAACCCACTTCAGAAGCGAGGCTCAGGATTGTGTAATAGCACGATTGGCTTTACAGCTGAGCAATTATGGAATAACTTGGATAAAATTTACCTTTGAAACCCAGTGGCCTCTGAAGGGTGGTTTACTGTAGATGTAAACTATCTCATGTGCTGGTTAGAGAGGTCAGTCTGGACTGAATCAGTGTGCTGCGTTCTGCATCGTATGTCAGAGACTCTGTGCTCTGCTGTGTCCAGTCAGTGTGGGAGGAATGACGCATGGGAGTTTTTACCCAATAATTTAATTCCAGAGAAATGTTTTTTTTTTTTCTTTCCTGTGAGTGTGCAGGACTATGAAGTAGTTCCAGGTTTTGACCACATAGATGCATATCACTTTATTTGTTATTTCAAAGAGCCTTACAGACTGCTTACATTATCAAAATAATGTATTTAAAGTACACAGTCGTGGTCAAAATTGTTTGTACCGTCGGTAAATATGAACAAAGAAATCTGTGAAAGTAAATCTGTGTTGTTTATCCTTGTATTTACAAAAATCTACAAACTTTAAACTTTCATTGAAATATAAGAATTTAAAATGGGTGGAAATCTGATTATGAAGTAAATGTTTTTCTCTAATACTCAAGGGTCACAATTGATGGGACCCTTTTATTCAATACTTTTTGCAACTTCCTTTTGCCGAGGTGACAGCTCTGAGTTTTTTCTTATAATGCCTGCTGAGTTTGTAGAACACCTGACAAGACATCAGACAGCATTCCTTCATCCAGAATCACTCCAGATCCTTCAGATTCTCAGCTCCACGCTCTTAAAAATAAAGGTGCTTTAAAAGGTTCTTCACAGCGATGCCATAGAAGAACCATTTTTGGTTCCACAAAGAACCATTCAGTCAAAGGTTCTTAAAAGAACTATCTCTTTCTTACTTTTTTATAATCTGAAGAACCTTAGAACCTTTTGTGAAACAGAAAGGTTCTTCAGATGTTAAAGGTTCTTTATGGAACCGTTTAGACAAAAAGGTTCTTCTATGGCATTGTGAAGCACCTTTATTTTTAAGAGTGCATGTTGGTGGTGCTTCTATTCAGTTCACCCCACTCATGTTCTATAGCAGGGGTCTCCAATCCTGTTCCTGGAGATCTACCATCAGAGAGTTTCTTACTATAGGGAGATGAGAGGGTCTGTATTACTATTGGAGAAAGCGTAATGGCTACCTGGGATCACATGTCCCTTAATAACTAATCACATTATAGCCTTGACATCACTGAATTTCAGTCAGAGTTGTGCGACACTTAATCGCCGTTTACGGATTCCATCAGAATTAATGAGAAGTGCCGTAAACTCAATCCCACCTGTTGCAAAAAGTCAGAGACTTTTCTTATAAAACAGCATTTTTTTCATGGTAAAAAATAGGTAAATCTAAAAGTATTGTTTAGTGCAGGGGTCACCCCCAGGTCCTGGAGGGCCGGTGTCCCTGCAGAGTTTAGCTCCAACCCTAATCAAACACACCTGAACCAGCTAATCAAGGTTATACTAGGTATACTTGAAACTTCCAGGCAGGTGTGTTGAGGAAAGTTGGAGATAAACTCTGCAGGACACCGGCCCTCCAGGAACAAGTTTGGTGACCCCTGGTTTAGTGTAAAACATGTTGAAGATTAGCAGATAGGCTGTCGATTCATTGAATAAGCCATTTCCTCTAAAAAGCTGTTTATTCAGCGTAGTGAAGCCTCTCCTCCATTGACATCCAGTAAAAATTCCCAGTTCCCATGTACTGCCAGACCGGAAGCATTAGCTTTAGCCGTTACGCTTTTTCGGCTAATGGTTGCAGGCTTGCCATCTAGTGGCTTTGCTACCATCCTGCAAAGTTCAGTTCCAAAACGCACCTGAACCAGCTAATTAATTTCTTAGGTAGCACTTGATAATTACAGACAGCTGTGTTGGAGTAGGCCCGGAACTGAAGTCTGCAGGTAGGTAGATCTCCAGGAACAGGATTGGGCACCCCTGTTCTATAGGGTTCAGGTCAAGGATCTGGGATGGCCTTGGCAGAAGCTTGGTGACACAATTGTTTTGATTTTTGATGTTTGTTTTTTCTGGAAGCCCGTTTCTGCCACTAAATAAAAAGATAATTGTGACACTTCTCACAATTATGACTTTTTTTTTTTTTCTTGCAATTCTGAGTTTACGTCTTACTATTCTGACTTTTTTTCTCATAATTACATAATATAAACTCACAGTTGCAAATTTTCGTCTGTTTTATGTGATATAAACTCGTAATAAAGTCAGAATTGTGAGTTTAAATCTTGCTGTTCTGACTTTATAACATGCAATTTCGAGCTATTAGGTCAGAATTATGAGATATAAACTTGCATTTGCGAGAAAAAAGTGTTTATTTCATGAATTTCTGACTTTATAACTTTAAATTGCAAGTTTATTTCATGTAATTCTGAGAAAAAATAAATAAAATTGTGACTTTATATCATGCAATTCTGAGAAAATTCAGAATTATGAGGAAAAAAAGTCACAATATCCTTTTTTTTATATAAATATATATATATATTTATATATATTTATTCAGTGGTGGAAATGAGCTTCCATAGCTTTTGGATTATTGTCTGTTGTAAGATTCAACCATGGCCCATTATAAGGTTTCTAGCAGGGACAATCAGGTTTTTATTTATTTATTTATTTTTATTTATTTTTTTTTTATCCTTTGGTATTTGCTAGAATCCATGATGCCATCTATCTGAACAAGTTTTCTAGGACCTCTGGCAGAAAAATAGGCCCTTGGAGAGTCGTTGGCCATTCAAACCACCTTCCTCGCCTTGCTTTAAAGGGGTCTTCAGATGCCCATTTTCCACTAGTTGATATGATTAAAAGTCTGTAACATGCTTTGGTTACAATTTCTCAATGGTAGTGTAAAAAAAAACCTTTTACCTTCCCAAAATCAGCAGCAACCTGTTTTGTTGCATGTTCGTTTAAATGCTAATAAGCTCTGCTCACCCCGCCCCTCTCTTCTGTGGGGTGACAAAACGTAATGTTGGGAGTAAATGACGACTGTGTTCATTATTACATTCAACAACAAAACACCTCAGTTGCTTAGGAGACGTTCTTGTCTTCCCCTGCTCCGGCATCGACACAGTGGTGGACTGTGCACAGCTCACCCAGGGCGGGTCTAAGGAAAGATGGCCGTGTCAGTCAACTGTCATGGGAGCGGCCTTGGTCTGTGTGACGTCACAGAGACAAGAAGCTGAGAATGGCTTGATTTGGAAAAAAGGGAAAATTTTAAAAGGATTAAATAAAAACCACTGGGTGGATTTTTATTATTATTGGGTGGTTGTGTACACACACTGCCAAAACATTTGTTTAAACAGCATGTAAAAGTGAATTTTGCATCCGATGACCCCATTAAGGCAAAATAGACACACGTCCTCTTACAGGCAGATTTGTAACGTCTTTAGTTGAGGGGGACTTCTGATGATGCCGTTCTGATGATTTTTAATTTTTTTTATTCAACTCTATGAAGTAGTTCCAGGTCTTTACTACATTGCATCAACCACATTACAAAACGCCAGCTCCTGCATCAGCCTTGCGAATGCGCGTCAAAGAGAGCGACACGGAAGAGAAGAAATGGCTGAATAAACATTATTTTTGTTTTCTTTGTGCGCAAAAAGTATTTTTGGTAGCTTCATAACATGACAGTTGAACCACTGATGTCACATGGACTTTTTAACAATGTCCTTTCTACTTTTCTAGGCCTTGGACGTGTCAAAAATATCTTGTGTCATGAAGATGAATGAAGGTCTTACGGGTTTGGAATGACATGAGGGTGAGTAAATGACACAATTTTCATTTTTGGGTGAACTACTTTTTAAAAGAGAGTTGAGAGCACAGAGTGAAGCTTCCATTTTTGAAAATGAATGCATACTGAAAGTCTAAAGCAAAGCCATGTAGAGTTTCCGTACTTTTGCTTAGTCGTCCCATCTACAAGTACAGTGTAATTTAGTAATTGCCATTGACATAATGAGTGGTAGAAGTTCAAAGACTTCATTCCAGTGATAAAGGGACAGGCATCTGTAACTGGTGGCTGTCCAACAGGGGGTCACAGAGGTCTGACAGACTGGAAAGATCATGACGCTCTCATCTTGTGCCGAGGGGCGTCGCTGAAGGATGTACCATCTGCTCCAGCCAATGGAAGAGGAGCTCAATTGCTTAAGGGCTAATTTTGTTGTTTGTAGCTCAGCATGTGAGTGACCAAGACCAAGTGAAGAGCTAGACTGTCCCAACACCCCTCAGGCCGAGAGGGCACCTGTTGTGCCGGCAGTCCGTTAAGGTTTAATTTATGAAGCACAGCTGTAGCCCGCAGTGACTTGTGTTGACCTCTTAACTTTGCTGGACGGCTGTGTGATCTGGACACTTCTGTTACAGGGTGAAAGGAGTTCACGCTTCACTTGGGTTCTCGGTCACGTTACTTATGTGACGTGACATCTTCTAATACGGTATGCATTAGACGACTATGAATATGTTTCACGGGTCTTGATGTTTCCCTAGTCCCTCCTCTTCCGGTTCCTTTTTTTAATAATTTGTATGGAAGTTAATATCATTGGCATCGGGCTGTGCTAGTTCAGCCACTACTATGTGCTAAAGATATATGAGACGTGCAAGAGTCTGAGAAAAATCCAAAATTCACCCAGGTTTCACTTCTTCTGTGTGAACCCTATAGACATACTGTACTTGAGTATTTAATACAAAACCACTGATATAAGACTATAGCAGACAGAGTAAAGGTTTAACGACGGAAGTGTGGGTAATTGAGTTTCCTTCCACTCAGCACTGTTTATAGAGCGCTTTTTTTCTTTTTCGTTTCTTGAAAAGATGTCTGTGTGGATTTGTGAGAAATGGTGAAACAGTGATGTGATTGTATAGAGGAAGGTACGAGCGTCCTTTCTCTGCAAATGCCAGCTAAGATGAATATTAGTGTCCAGGAGCCAACACACATTGAGTCTGTTTATATAAACTCTCCGTTGTCCTTCTGTTCTCTCTCTGTTCTCTCGCTAACTCGCACACAGAGTCTATTCATACAAGCCCTCACACATACACGCACACAGACGCTATTTATACGATAGCTCTCACACTTACGGCGCGTGCACATTTTTTTTTAAAACATTGTAGCATCAGATATCAGGACCAGTTCCTGAATTTATTTTGATGTAGCAAATCGGATGTAAAAATGTAATGTCAAAGTAAGGAAGTGAAGTAATGCAAAGTGGAATCATTAGAATTATAAATGTAACATTTTATTTATATATTTTCAACTGAAATTTGTGTGCATTTATAGTTATCGATGTAATTAAAAATAAGGAAGTTAATAATAATTCCTGAATAAGGAATTATTCAGAGAAATTATAAATATAAATATAATCTAATAAATGCATACATTTATAAGCTAAAATAAATATGAAAAATGTGTATTTGTTTGTATATATTTCTATACATTGACATCATTTAAGTTATAAAAATAGTTATAGAAAGTAAAATAATAAAACATGGAATTATTCTGAGAAATTATAAATGTAATCGAATAAATATACATTTATTAATTAAAATAAAAAAGTGTGTATATATATTTATATACATATAAAGTTTAAAAATGGTTGTTGTTTGATTAACTTAGTTTATTTTAATAAAATAATTGTAAAATATAAATATTTAAAAAAATATTCTGATTATTAATTCACTTGCAAGTTTTGATTAAATGTGATTATAGTCATTCATTTACATAAAAAGGTTTTATTATTACTATTGATTATACATCATATTTAATAAAATCCATTTTACATGTAAATAGTTAGAATTATTAACTTGCATTTTATTTTGATTTATTTGATTAGCTTATAATCATTATTTTACATAAAAATTGATGAAATTGATAATCTTTTATGAAGATTTACTAACTTTTATTTATTTAAATTCATTTAAAAATTCAACACTGCTAGCTGTGTCTGCTGCGTCAGGGAAAGGAGGGTTTGTAGAGGTGTGTGTAAGTTAGTGAGAATGTGTGTGTGGTTTTAGTAGCCTGCATGTATTAGGTTTCACGAGTGAAAGGCCAGCGGGCCGGCTGCAGGGCCTGTAGCTCAGCTGCAGTGATATGTCAGTGGAGTTCTGTCAGATCAGGTCTTTCCTCTCCACAGCGGCGCCAGCCTGCCTTGCCGGCACACTATAGAACCACTCACTGGAAGAAAGCATGTTTAAATATTTGCTAGGCAACATATAGGGTTATTGTCTCTATCGTGAGACATTGTGAACATTGTATGGGCCCTATTATTAGTGTTTTTCTTTATCAGTCATGAGGAAGTGAATTAGGGATTTTGAAGTACTGTATGGTAAACATTTATATGAACACACAATGCATTGTCAAGAATCAGACAATCGAAACTTTTACAATAGCCGTGTTGCGATAGGTTGTTTTTGTTTGTTTGTCCACAGCAGAAACTTAATTCTTCGAAACACAATTTTAATTTCTAGTTTGGCTTTACTTTAAATGAACTGATATAGAAATTTTAGAAATAAACTAGCTAACTAGCTACTGATATTTAAATAAGATGCTGTTTTACATGGTTTGTAAACATATTGTTCACTAGGGCGGAGTATTGAGACAAACAAGCTTGTGATTTGATACGATTTCGATTCAGTATCGATTATTTTGGGTATATATCAGGTACATTTACATGCCATATTTTCTCAAGGAAAAAAATCTCTCAACTAATGCTGTAAAATGTACGAGTCAGCTGGTACTACCATAATATTAGGGGTTAGAATTAACAGATTAGTATAAAAACACTTAAATTACACTTAAAGGAGAAGTCCACTTCCAGGAAAAAGATTTACAGATAACATACTCACCCCCTCGTCATCCAGGATGTTCATGTCTTTCTTTCTTCAGTCTTAAAGAAATTGTTTTTTGAGGAAAAATTTTAGCATTTTGTCCATATAATGGACTGCTATGGTGCCCAGAGTTTGTACTTCCAAAATGCAGTTTAAATGCGGCTTCAAACGATCCTAAAAGCGGTTGTAAACGATGCTAGCCGAGAAAGAAGGGTCTTTTTTAGTGAAATGATTGGTTATTTTCATAAAAATAATACAATTTAAATAATTTTTTATCTCAAATGCTTGTCTTGTCTTGTTCTCCCTAAACTCTGTGTCTTCTGCCTCAAGACAGTTAGGGTATGTTGAAAAACTCCAGTCGTATTTTCTCCCTCAACTTCAAAATTCATTTCAAAATCATCCTACATCGCTGCAGAAGTACCGACACGGTCTTTGCAAAGTGAACGTGCGAAGAAGTTCAAACACCCTTAACAAAAAAGGTAAAATATATATATATATATATATATATATATATATATATATATATATATATATATATATATATATAGGACGATTTTGAAGTTGAGAGAGAACATGAGATGGGAGTTTTTCAACATACCCTAACTGTCATGAATCGGAGTTCAGGGAGAGTAATACAAGACAAGCGTCTGAGATTAAAAAGTATATAAGTTGTATAATTTTTATGAAAATAACCAATCGTTTTGCTAGATAAGACACATTTAAACTGCATTTCGGAAGTTCAAACTCAGGGCATTATATCAGTCCATTATATGGAGAAAAATCTTGAAATGTTTTCCTCAAAAAACATAATTTCTTTACGACTGAAGAAAGAAACACATGAACATCTTGTATGACAAGGGGCTGAGTACATTATCTGTAAATTTTTGTTCTGGAATTGGACTTCTCCTTTAAGTTTTTATAATATTAAAGTTACATTTACATAATTGTATTTCTACTCCAATTTGTTTTTTGAAATATTAACATTTGTTAATATTTTATTAACATACCTATCATAAAAACTTTCAACATAAATTAAATATTGATGTACAGTAAACATTATATTGAATATGTTATATGGTTTATATATTTAGTCAATCTGATCTCATGACGAAAATGTAGCTGTGGGAACTTTTTCGCAAGATGTGAAATACGCAGCGCTGTTTCGTGACAATTTGTGCCGCCAGAACAGACAAACGTACATATGGTATGTTTTATGTTTTGTTGGTTTTGTATACGTCATCGCAGTTCTGACTTGAAATGTCCATTGAGTGGTGCTATAACTTTAATGCACCGTGACGTTTTAAAATAACATACCATCTGCACTGCTAAGTCTACCCGATAGTATAAACAAAAGTAAATGTGGCGTTAAAACGCAATCGCAGGCATGCCATTTTAGCTTGTTTTTTAAACTCCCATCTTTTAGCTCTTTCCTTGTGAGTCATGTTTTTCACGGGATTCGTACCCAAGGATTCCACATCCTAAGTCCAATTCTGTCCCGAGCTACCGAGCAAGTTTTTATGTCCGGAAAGCTAAACATATGGGCTTGTAATCATAACTGTTTGTAAACGATTACAAGTGCTCGCTGTTTTACCGCCTCTAGTGTTAAAGAAACTGCAGTGATATGTACTTATTGGTATTTCGCGTCTTGCGAAAAAGTTCCCACAGTTACGTTTTCGTCATAAGATCAGGTAGTATATTTAGTGAAATGCTCCTAGAATTCATTTTTCTAGCTGACTAATGAGTTTATGGTCACCGAATATGTTTTTTTTTTTTTTAAATGTGATGTTATGCGACATCGTTTACAAGCTGTTATAGTGACGTCTTTCCGTGGTTGAAACGCCTGCGATTACATGAGACAGGGTACAGATTTCGATGAGTTGTACACTTTTAACATACATTCAGATGTTTATTCATGTGCTGAAACTGGTTAAAGGGGATGAGACGTGCACCTCGTGCTTCCGCTTGTCATAAACTGAGGCGCTACAGCGATCTGTCACTCCATTAAACAGCACCAAAACAGCATTTATTGTTTGAATACTGTAACAAAGTGGACAGAACTTGAAATCTGACCCTTTGTTTCATATCAAAAATAACAGCACAAAGCTTTATTATGATTTATTTGATCGGAAGCGTGCTATAATGTTCCATTCAATTACTGAAAACAGGCTAATTGACAGACTAATTGAGATTCGATTAAAATCAAGATTGATATTTTATTTTTTTTTTATTTTTTTTTAATACAGCCCAACTGTTCATACTAAATAATGAAATCCGCTGTTAAAATGTTTAAATGAATTATAGGAAAAAATAACCACTATATATGAAATGACGAAAATGTTGCAGTATGAGAATAATTATGATACGGTCATCAATATGTTCTGCATCTCTGTTGGCTTTTTCATCGCATTTGGTCATTTGGGCCAGTAGTCCAGACTCCAGAGGTCTGTTTATCGTGTTGCTGTTCACCATTTGCTTGTTGACCTACGTAAAAGGACCTCGCACATGACATTAGACTCGATCTCCTGGTCTGATAACACTAAGCTTGAGGAACAGGAGCTCACCATATCATCATACTACCAGCTTGCTTTTGCTTTGCTCGGGACCCGGGTGCATAGACAAGCACAGTGTCTTTATGATGTCACCACACCCGGCCAAATTCCTATAGAAGCTGTGGATTTTACCCTGCGGTGTTACTTTTGTCTCCCTACCGTTCTGCGTACCACTGTTTAAATGTGTTTTCCTGGGATTGAGGCCCATGGGAATAGTTCTCCCCCTGCCGTAGATCTGATAGTCAAGCCGGTTATTGTTGCGTTGTTGCTCTTGGAGATTTGTTTCCATTAACCAGAGGTGCTGCTCAGCTGAGAGAGTTAGCTGAGTACACACAGACAGGAAGATGTCAGATTCATCTCCATTACAGACAGCAGAGTCAGCTGAGTGAGAGAGGGAGAGAGTGAGGGGGAGGAGCTGAGAGGCATGAAGGGCGGAGCCACTGAAGAGGGCTGATCTTTTTTTTTTCTCATATGGGCTTGAGAGGGTTCATTGAGTTCAGACTGAGTCATCAGCGCACCGCAGACCTCTCACTCTCAAACCCCTTCTAGCGTAAAGGAAATCTTCTGTAGAGCCATGATTCTTCCTTTAGGTGTTTGCATATAGGTTTCATGAGGGGAATTTGAAATGAGCCAGATTTCAGTGTCTAGTGGGAAATATTTATGCACAACAGTGTTGTTACTGTTAACTGAAACTATTGAAATATGACTGGTTTTGTGGTCCAGGGTCATTTTTTTTTAAAATTGAGATGCATGATACATCATCTAAAAGCTGAATAAAAAAGCATTACATTTGTGTATGGTTTGTTAGGATATGACAATATTTGTTTTGAAAATCTGAAATCTGAGGGTGCAAAAAAATCCAAATATTGAGAAAATCACTTTTAAAGTTGACCAAATGAAGTACTTAGCAACGCATATTACTAATCAAAAATTACGTTTTTTGTATATTTAAGGTAGGAAATTGACAAAATATCTTCACAGAACATGATCTTTACTTGATATGCTAATGATTTTTGCCATGAAAGAAAAATCGATCATTTTAACCCATACAATGTATTGTTGGCTATTGCTATAAATAGTCCCATGCTACTTAAGACTGGTTTTGTGGTTCAGGCTCACAAATAAAAGTAAATATGTTAGATTAAAAAAAAAAAAATCTAAAAAATGCAAATTATAAAAGTTGCTAAGTGAAATAAGTGTAAGTATTAAAATGATTAAAGCTGAAATACTGCTAATTACAAATATTGAAATAAAAATGACAAAGCAAATGAAATTACTAAAGCTTAAGCTAAAACGAAGACTGAAAATCTAAAAATAAAACCTAGTTTAAAATATTATTAAATACTAATTGTGTGTTATTTGTTTGCAGTCGCTTAAGGTTATTCTTGCTTTTTTTATTAATTTAAAATGTTTTTGCTTTTCCAGATTTGTGCTTTATAACTATTACGTTGATACATCACATAATTGTTTATACAAATAACATTATTTGAATGTGGTAAGAAGATTAAATGTTTTAATTATGTTTACTATATACAATACATCTACCTTTTGCTCTCATTTGAGAGCAAACATTCATTTCATGCTCTTGGGTCTCTTTCTTTATGAATATGATTAGTCAAACTGAAAAACTAGGTCTGTTGAGCTTGTAAAACACTTAGTTGCTGTTAATCCTTGACCTTCTGCCAACATTTCTGCTTCGTGAGCATATCAGTTGTAGTATTAAAATGAATATCATTTGCTTTTCCCCACGCATTCCCAGTAAGCCTGGAAATACCGGCATTCAAGTTTCTGCACGTCTTATAGTTTAAATAGTCAGAATGATGCTTTGGCCGTTAACATTTGCAAATGCAAATCTTACGCTGACTTCTCATATTAATGTCTACTACTGATTTGCATGTCAACCGTTTCTAGTTTACAGGTTCATCAAAAACAGTTTGCGGTTTCCTTTTGTGTCCTCTTGTGTACAGTGTAGAGTTGAACCCAGATCACGACGGTACAACGAATGACCTGTTCTTCAATTCTCTCTCAGTTAACATCCAGGTTTTATGAATGAATCACTATCAAATAGTAGTGAGAAATACAGATAAAATGCATGCTAATGCCAAACACATGTTTTACTAGCTCACAATTACTTAAAATTATGGCTTATTAAATCACTGAACTGGCAGAACCGCCTGTCTGATGTGGATAGTGAGCGCATTGTTTTCATAATTCTTCCATAACAATGCACTGTGTTCATATTTTCCTGAAATAAGAGGACTCCTCATCCTGACTCACGTGTCTTTAATGTGGCTGGCGTTGCGGATTTCCGCTGATTCACTTGTTTTGGTTGGTTGATAGTTCCCCTTCTATCATGTTGCTGTTACATCCCATTGTCTGTTGTGACGAGCCGGAAAAAGAACGTGTTGCTTGTTGTGTAAGGAATTGAAACTTGGAATAAAAAGCATTGTGTGTGCCTTTCATATGTAAATACATGTAAAACAGGACATTTTTCTTCCGAGATGGTGACAGTGACTATTTATTATATTGTTGTGTGCATAAAAGAGCAGCATTGTCTCCATCAGTAAACCTGTGGCAAAGCTCTTTGGAATTTGAAGAGTCTTCAAACGTTTAGTCTATGTGCATGTTTCAATGGGACCTTTTCTTTAAGCTGAAAAGTATACTACATACAGTACTGTATATGCATCTGAATGAGCTGGTCTTGCCTGGGCTAGGCAGAAACTTCTTAAGAGACTGACTGATGTCTTTTCGTATTTGGTTGTCTGTGACAATACAAAGAGTAACATACCTGATATTTACTTTACAGCATAATTAGGAATAGCTGCTTCTCTCAGTTCTATTATACATCAAAATCCCAAAACAGGAGTTTATATGTGACCCTGGATCACAAAACCAGTCATAAGGGTCATTTTTTCAAAATTGAGATTTATACATCATATAAAAATGAATAAATAAGCTTTCCATTGATGTATAGTTTGTTAGGATAGGACAAAATTTGGCTGAGATACAACTAATATTGAGAAAATTGCCTTTAAAGTTCTTTAAATAATGTTCTTAACAATGTATATGACTAATCAAAGTTTTCATACATTTACAGTAGATTAAATGTTTTAGTTATGTTTACTATATACAATACATCTACCTTTTGCTTACAGTACAAAATATCTTTATGGAACACGATCTTTACTTAATTTCCTAATGATTTTTGCCTTAAAAAAAAATCTATAATTTTGACCCATATAATGTATTTTTGGCTATTGCTACAAATATACCCCAGCGACTTAAGACTGGTTTTGTGGTCCAGGGTCACATGTGTACATCTTATTTTAGCACGGTTAATTGGCCAGTTCATTCAATAACCATTGTACAAAAGGTTGGGGTCAGTTTATTTTTTATTTTATTTTATGTTTTTGCAATATGGAAGCCCGTTTCTGCCACTGAATGGAAAAAAAACATTGCCATTTTTTATCTTACATTTCTGACTTCTTTCCTCTGAATGTTTTTCTCAGAATTATGTGATATAAACTCACAATGGACCCTTTTCACAAGCCTGTGATGATGCGTTTTAACGATCATCATCATCATAAATCCTTTAAACTTTTGTATATTTTGATTTTTAAAAATATGTATGTGCATTTATAACACTATACTTTGTATTATACCACCTCTTCATCAAGTTACAAAAAAACTAGTTAAGGCTATGCGAGGGTGTTTCTAATGCCACGACTATGGGATGGACGGTAAATTTGACACCGTTCTCTCTTCTGACTGCTGATATCAGTTTCTCTCAATTTTTTTCCCTTTGATTGAAAGTCGTGAAAACACTATCGTGTACTTCTTCTTTTGCTGTTTGAGCAAATGTGAACGCAAAAATTATATTTGTGGTACTCTCCCATTCACTGCTCTCGGATTTTACACAACTATGACGACTTCCGCTATGAGAAACCCGGAAATGTGAGAAAGGTCCGTTGTAAGTTGTAAAGTCAGACTTGCAAGATATAAACTTGCAATTCTGACTTTTTTCTCTGAATTGTGTGATAGAAACTCATATTTGCGAGTACAATTGCAAGTAAGTGAACTGTGAGAAAAATGTGCAATTCTGAGTTAGTATCTCACAATGTGGACTTTATTTCTCAGAATTTTGAGAGATAAACTCAATTGCAAGTTATAAAGTTCAATTTTAAAGTGGAAATGTTCTCAGAATTGCAGTTTGTTTCTCACAATTCTGACTTAACTCGTAATTGCAAATTTTTCTTTGGACGAAAGTATTAAAGTATAAAGTACTGGTATATTTAAATGCAATGTAATGTAATGCAAATTTAATAATATATAATATTTTACTGTGTTGTTGATCAAATAAATGCCGCTTTTGTGAGCGAAAGAGACTTTCTTTAAAATTTAAAAAATAATACTGACCCCAAACTTTTGAATATTATATTGTATCTTATTACCAGTGAAATGTTACGGCTGTTATACAAAATATTTTGAAACCCCACTTGTCTGATTGAATTCCTAGGACAGAACTAAATGTTGTAATATTAATGACATCCAGAAGGAACCTGAGATATATTTGAATATCCGAACGTTTTATTATGGGGACATCCTCTTTTCATTTACACTCTTCCCTTCTCCTGTCTAGTCTCTGCAGTGATTAAACATTATTCATGAAGCCCTAGTTAGTCATTTAAACATTTTAGGGAGACTGTGACCCATCGTTTAGTTTGTTCCTCATTTTGAGCTCTGTTGGAGACGTTGGATGGAAAAAGCGTAAGATAGTTAGGTAACCATGATGTGGTTGGAGAAACCAGATCTGATTTGCAGGTCAGCAACCTTGATTCAGAGTGAATTCTAGATTAGTTCCGGACTTTTTTTTTAAAGAACTGAATTGGAAAACTTAATAAAATGAAATGATCTATGTCAGCTAGTAGGCAAATGTGTGCAGCGTCTCAATGTTCCCATCCACCCATTTGACACATCAGGGGATTTTAGCTTTTATCTGGTTCCTCTTTTCTGGTTTCTGCTCCTTTAAATGCAGTGGGACTCTTACCTTTAAATGTATGTCACACAACCTCAAAGGAGATGTCAGCGGTGTCAGAGGTTGACGCCTAAACAGAATGCAAGCTTGCTTATCTAATGGAACGCGAGTGAAAGTTTCTTCTGCGGGTTCAAGTGAGGCTCGACGTTCTTCCGGCAATGGTTTATAACCCATCTGAAATTGAGTTTACGTAGAGTGGATAATTTTACATTTCAGTTAAACTACTTTCTCCTATGCCTAGTTCATATGAATTGACAGCTAAAGCACAATGAGTCTCATTCATTAACCGTGCATACGTACAAATTTGTGTGTGAAATTTGTATGCAAACTTTTCCTGAACAAATCATGATGTCATTTGAATAACTCATGCTAAAAAGATATATGGTGATGGATGGGTGTTGGTCCTCAAATCAATTAACATTAGGATAAAATTTTCCTGGTAATTTACTCATCACCAGTGTCATCCAAGATGTTTATGTCTTTCTTTCTTCAGTCGAAAAGAAATTTAGGTTTTCAAGAAAAGCATTCCAGGATTTTTCTCTATCTAGTGGACTTCTAGTGGTTATGTAGTCACGTAGGAAAGGTCATGTGTGACGTAAAGCGGAAATACAAAGTGTTTACAAAGCAAACGCGCAAAGAAAGTCAAACACCCTTTACAAAAAAAAGTTAAAACAACAATGTTGGATGATTTTGAAGTTGGAGGATAAAACGAGATGGGGGTTTTTCGCCCTAGGCAAACATTTTGAACCAGAGAACACAAACACATGTGACCTTTACAACTTTTTCAACGTAATGCGTCATAGACGCACATTGCAGAGCAAGTGCAAGATGAGCATTTGTGGTTTAAACGTATATACTTTTTTTTTTTTAGTTTGTTTTTGAGGAAACCTGTTTGGAAATAACCATTATTGTTTTTGAAATTTAATTTGGTGGTCCTAGTGGTAAAATAAATGCACTCATTGAGGTAAATGACTTTGGACTAACTGCTACATTTAAATCTCCAAATCTTATTTTAGAACACTAAAGCACTTTTTTGAATATTAATATATATATTTTTTTTCCATTTAAAGCTACTTTAGCAACTCCAGTAAACAAAATGTATGTCTACAGTACATGCAAACCCATGATATGCTGGAGTAAACCTTGGGCGGGATGTGCTGTTAATAGGTTACAAGCAGGTGATAAAGTGCATACTTTCTTTGCAGTGTGATATCATATGGACATATTAGTTACATTTGAGTGAAACATTTGCTAAAGCTCACCATCGATTTGTCCTAAAGCCCTTCTTGTGTTTTGTGGTTTGTCAGTCATGGTTTTTCTGTTGTTTGTCTTCACTTGACTGACCATATTAGTGGGCTTTGTGCTGACGATAGCTGTGTATTACTCACTCCTTCCTGAAAATGTGTGGGGACCCTCCCCTACAGTGGGCCGTGGCCAAGAATGTAATACATAACTCTGCTGCATTTGAATACAGCACAGTAATTTCCAACCACACGTGCATCTCTATCACCACTGGGAGTAAGACACCTGATCTGAGCTCTCTCAGAGGAAAGAGAAACCAGACCTTACTACGAGACCAAAATAGATTGAAACAAAAAACCCAGACAATCATTCCTTCACTTTTTTACCCCATTTCCATCATCAACCCACCTATTCTTTTGAATTTCCTCACATTAGGTGTAAAAAAATTGAGCTGAGACTCAAAGCTGAATTCATGCGCCCATTCAAAGAATTTTGATCTTGCTCTTTTGATGTTGTAATTAGTGTTTATAATTAATATACTGTACAGCAAATATTAGAGCTACTGTCCATGCATTTAGATTGGAATGCGAGACAAAAGTGGTTGGTTATACAACAGCTGTCTTTGGTTGCTTTTCAGAGCTATTGTAGCCGTTTTCTGTTAGCTTGTATATTTAAACTTTTTAAGTGTGATTATTCATTAAATGAATCACACCCGTGTTGTTGAATAATACGTAATAAGTTTCTTTATCTCACTTTAGACTGACTGACAAACCGCAGGTAGAACGGAAATGAATCTAAAATGATTTTGTTGTTGCTGTAGAGGTTTTGTTTTTGATCATATGACTCTTATTCAACTCCATAGTGATCAGCCGCTCTGCCGGCCTCCATTTGGAAACTGAGTGTGATTCCAGTTGATGGAAATGGGACGTCATGTGAACGGTACATGTGAATGTGTGTGACGTGCGGTTGCTGCGCTTTTCGGGTACGTCATGGCTGGAAGCAGGCTTTAGATACTCACCCGGTCCCAAAATGGAATTATGGCAGCAGAGCACACTGCTGGATCGGCCGTCGCTGGACGTGACACAGCAGGTGTTCCTCCCAACATGGGGGAAAAAAAGCCACACGTGAAAGGTGCTGTAATGCTGTAGCCTTCTGCAAGGATCAGGTCACCAGGCTTTGGATTGTGACAGGCTCCATCTAGCCTTGGTCATGTCCATATATAGAGCAAGATGTTATGGCTGTGTGCACAGAAAGGTAATGGCAGAATTTGAATCATCTTCCTTTATAAACTTTTAAACTTGGTGCAAAAGTAAAATGCACATTATCAACATTTGCATTATGACTCAAATAAGGTTTATTAAACTATGATCTGTACTGTGACAGACAGACTTAAAACAGTTTTCAGAGAAAACGTGTGGAAATTAATTAAACTTAAATTAAAAACGTTCTTTTTCCCCCCCAAACCTTTTTTCTCAATTCCAATGTGTTTTGCCTTGTCATGTAAGAAATGTTTTTTGTAAGAATGATAATGAGGATAATAATTGGGGCTGCCCCCTAATGGTCGACTAACCATTAGTCGATCAGAAGAGGATTGGTCGACCATCATTTTTATTAGTCGCTTAGTCAAAAAAAAAATTCCACAGGAAGTGGCGAAGTCATGCAGTCAGTGACAGACTGACAATTACCAGCTGGTCTGTGTGATTTATGTGTGGCTCATCATCTGAAACAAGTAGTGGGAACATTATTTGGCCGCTCAATCTAATGTTAATTTAACATTTAAGAAAAATGTGTCTGGTGAAGTGTCTGTGCAGAGAGTGGAAGCTGAACAGTAGCGCGCTCACTGCATGACAGGTGGAGGCACCGATGCAGTCACTTGCTCTTAAAATACTCTGTCGTATTTGGTCATACAGGTAAAAGTAATGCATCTTTTGAATCTCTAAAGACTGTTTATTTGTGTGCACTCAGAATAACAACGCTTTTGCGCTTTTGTGAAATAATGAAAGCAAACAGGATGCACTTTTTGCTGTCTCGGTCTCTGTGAACTTGAGTTTGAAACTCTGTGTGTACTTGCCTTACAGACATGAAAATATATTTATAGAAAGTGAAATGTCTACTTTTAAATGAACCAATTCAAATAGAAAACAAATACTCTCAGGTTTTGTAATCTGTATGAAACATGCAAACAGGCGCATCCACTACTGTGGAGATGACGAGTCGGTGTCGCCAACTTCATCTCTTAAGATTAATAAATTATTAAAGCATTAATGCAGCCTCCTTGCTGTTTTTCCTGAAACATTCATAATTATTATATCTGCCGGTGCACTGTGGCAAGCTTTATGTATGCAATTAAAGTCTCATTATTATTATTATTATTATTATTATCTCATTATTATGAAAATTACCCCATGATTTACTCACCCTCAAGCATCCAAGGTGTATATGACTTTCTTGTTTCAGATGAATGCAGTCAGAGTTGTATTAAAAAAAAAAAATCTCCTGTCTCTTCAAAACTTTATCAGAGCAGTGAATGGGTTTTGAGATTTTAAAGTCCAATAAAGTGCATCCATCCATCATAAAAAGTGCTCCGCACAGCTCCGGGAGGTTGATATAGGCCTCCATATTTACAACTCTATAAACTGTAATCTCTAGCTTTCGTTAACTGTCATACTGTACCTGTGTTCAAGACAGAGTGGCGTCCAGCGGATGATGTAGGCGTAGGGTAAGCTCTGGTGAGATGTGATGAATGCAGAAGCACAGTGAAGAGAATAAAACAAAACACCAGGACATTTTTTAATATAGCTCTGATTGTATTCATTTGAAAATAT
The DNA here is from genome assembly GCA_012976165.1 of Labeo catla. Classification (NCBI taxonomy): domain Eukaryota; kingdom Metazoa; phylum Chordata; class Actinopteri; order Cypriniformes; family Cyprinidae; genus Labeo; species Labeo catla. The sequence goes on from VONZ01000192.1 coordinate 94,230, forward strand.
GAAAGTCGTATACACCTAGAATGACTTGAGGGTGAGTAAATGATGCAGTAATTTTTATTTGTGAGTGAACTATCCCTTTAAATATCTATCTAGTGGAGTACTCTTACCCCCTTTTAATACATTTTACTACAGTTTAATGGTTAACAGGGATGGTATGGCTAGCCTAAGTTACCCTCATTGTTTGATTGTTTTATCAATGAACGACAGTGTGTTTTTTTTATTACCGAGAGGGATGTTATAATGTGTGATTATGAGTTTAATCTGACAGGGTGTAAAAGTGTTACAGAGAAACATAAGGGTGTGCCTGAGGCCAGTCCAGGTGAGCCCGCTCTCATGTGTCACTGTGTTCAGCTTTATTGACTTTCTCTTGGAAAAAAGCAATAGACAGCACAAGTGTATTGTTAATTTCACTGTGACTTCCATATACTGGTCTGGAGGGATTTACCTGGTATAATCCTCATCAAACAATCGTTGTTGCCTTGTGGGTTTTTACCTTGTGGTTTTTGACCTGTGAACAAACAGCGTTTTAAATATTAGGTCATTGTTACACTAAACCAAAGCGATGGTTAGTCAAAGCAAACAAGGCATCTGTTTACAATACATGGTGCGTATTTGCCGCTGGTCTTTCCATAAGAAACTGTAGACATATGCTTGTCCAATCAGCATTTTGCATTCGCTCTCTATTGTCATGGAATACATCATCCAGATCGAATCCGTCAGTGCTATAACAACAAGAATTGTTTAAAGAGCAAACGAAACATGTAGAGCGGTGTGGCATTGTTGTTTTAGCTCAGTTTACTACTGTCTACTTTAGCTGAGATCCTCAGGTTTTTCTCACAACTGGAATTTGAAATAAAAAAACTAGTTTTATGGAACAGTTCCTTTCTGCCGTAGCAGGTCTTCCTGGGGTTTTGTCTCCAGTGGGCGTCACTGAAGCTTTGAAACAGCTTGAAGGTTTTCCTCATCAATCTGACCCATTCCTCCTGTTTCTCTCATTGCCATCAGCAACCTCTTCTTTACATGCCGTTCTTCCAAAGCACAAGACTCCCCACCGAATTCACCTTAAACCCTGAGCTATTCTTAGTATGTTTTTTGATTCTGAAAAGAGATATTTCTTCATTTTGAACAGCTAGTTCCTGCATGTGGTTTTGAGTTTTTCCTCTGTTTCTTATGTACACTTTGGTTTTTTTTTTTGTTTTTTGTTTTTTCCCTCAACAGCATGCCGCTTGTGAAACGGGGGAATTAAATGTCCTAGAGAGGCTGTTCCAGGCCTGTCGCTCTGAGGGGCCTCTGAGCGTTTTCCCCCGGCTGTGCGTGCAGCTGCGGCTGTAAAACCTCCGCCGTCAGCAGCTGATAGTGATCTGTGTTTGCAGTGCAGCATCTGCATAATCAGTATGCATGTCTGTGTCTCGGGGTAAGCAAGTTCTCTTATTCATACATGGTACAAATTTCGCTTGTTTTACCTCTCCCACATGGACCTGGCCTGGCCTGGCACACCTCCAAAGCTACTCGGGCCACCTTGGAGCTGGTTTGGATTCTGTGTGTGTATAATCATGGTGAAGAATGCCAAATCCGCAATATTCATTCATGCTTGATGGGCATGAACCCGTGATATGCGTTCATTCGTTCATGGGCTCACTGGGGCTCTTATTTTATGCTAGATGTTGAAACGGCCTTGTTTATGCTCACTTTTGCTTTTTCAGATGTGACACTACAGCATCTCTTGATATGTTTCCTGTCTCACCGATATTGATCACATAGGGTTTATGCAAGGTCATTTATGTTCGTAAAGTTATTTAGTAAAAATCAGTGCATATTATATACCGTACAAAAGTTTGGGGTTACTGCAAGTTTTTTTCTTAAATGTTTTTTAAGAGCTCTCTTATGGTAACCAAAGCGCCATTTATTATCAAAAGTACAGTAAAAACTGTAATATTATGAAAAATTAAAAATGTTTAAATGTAATTTATTTTTTTTAATTTATTTTTGGGCTTTTTTTATGCCTTTATTTGGACAGGACAGTGTAGATAAGACTGGAAAGCACTGGGTGAAGAGAGAAAGGAGTGGGATTGGCAAAGGACCATTTCCGAACTCGGTCACTGTGAGCACAATTGCACTGTATGTCGGTGCACAAACCGCGAGGCTATTGGCGCAGACGATACAAAATATTATTGAATCATATGGACATTTTTACTCAATATGGATTAATTTAACAGTGCATTACACAGCACAAATACACATGACGGCAGCCAGTCAGTTCATGTCGCTAATCAGTCTGCATGTTGTGTGTGTCTGTGTAAATGATTGGTATGGTTTTGTATGCTACACAAAATAAAATAAAATAAAATAAAATAAAATAATAGGGCCCTAAATTTAAAGATATCTTTTTTGCCATGTCGCCCAGCCTTACTGTGATGGAGTCAGAGTCACGTGATCTTTTTTTTTTTAGAAATTATTCTAATATGTTCATTTGGTGCTCAAAAACTATTTGTTATTATCAATGTTGAAACCAGTTGTGCTGCTTAATATTTTTGTGCACCGTAAAAAAATAAATAAATAAATAAAATTTAACATGTAAAATGTTGCTACTGTATTTTTACTGTAAAATTCTGGCAACCATAGCTGCCGTTTTTTTACAGTTTTTTACGCCTTAACATTTTACATCTTACGATTTTAACTTAAATTTACATTTAAATACCGTTAATATACCAAAGTATTGAAGTGCAGAAATCTGTTTTGTAACTTTTTAATACACTAATAACCACCAAAAGCAGGTGGTGATGAAAAAGTCACATGATGAATCAAACAGCTTTTAAATATTAACATATATAGAAGGTGCAGTGTGTCTTTTACACAAACACTAAACACCATCATGATAACATACATGAAACTGAAATAATCCAATAAACATTAATTTACCAACATTAGATGTAACATACAACCCTAATGTACAAAACTGATAAAAAAAAAAAAAAAACTAAGAAGAAACTGTTATTTCAACAAAAAACATCAAATTTGGAATGTAATTCCTTTTCACTTCCAAAATTACATGTAATATAATGTAAAAATGTAATGTAACTTACTGTTAACCATTCAACAGGTTTTTGCTGTAGCATTTTTAGTCTTTTACTGTTAAATTCACGGTCATTATTTACAGTGTGAAAACTGTAATAATGGATAGAAAGTTTAAAGGCGTCGTCGGATGCTCATTTTCCACAAGTTGATATGATTCTTTAGGGTCTTAATAAAAAGTCTGTAATATACTTTGGTTAAAAATTCTTAATGGTTTTGTAACACCCTTTTTACCTTGTCAAAATCAGCTCTGCAAAAATCATCTCATTCTGGTCGAGGTTGCTTTAAATGCAAATGAGCTCTGCTCACCCCGCCCCTCTTTTCTCTCTGTAGAGTGACGAGCCTGTTTACTTTAGCTGCGTGTAGCTGCTAAACTTGCTAACTTGCACATTACTAGGAAAGGCGATTCATAAAAAAAAAAAAAACCCTTATACTCTTCTGCTGTAAGTGAAGCTGGATCACGAATGATTTGCGCGAACATAGACGCATTTATGTAGATCGGGAGGCGCATTCCCTTCACAAACAAATGTAATCCGCTGCATCTTCAGCGGCTCAGATGTCGGGAGTAAATGACAATGTTCATTATTACATCCAGCAACACAACACCTCAATCATTCGATTCTTGTCTAACTTACATCCCTGCTCCTGCATCAAAACATGGAGGTTGGACTGTTACAACTAAGACGCTCATGTCAATCAACTATCGTGGGAGCGGCCTCTGTCGGTGTGACGCCACAACGACAGGCATCTGAGAATGGCTCGATTTGAAAAAGGGGATATTATTTTCACAGATTAATTAAAAGCTACTGCATGGATTTTTATCATTATAGGGCAGATTTGTACATACACTGCCAACACACATTAATGTTCAAACAACATATAAAAGTGAACTTAGCATCCGATGACCCCTTTAAAAGAAAATATGTTTCAAATAGAAATCCAGTTTTTACTGTCACTTTTGATCATTTTAATGCATCCTTGGAAAAAAAAAACATACTGACTACATTGGAAAGATGTTTAGTATTAGATTCCCATTTGATTAGTTGCTAGGTTTTGTGTTGTCTTGAAAAATGATTGAGTATTACTTCATTTGCTATTACCACATCTGTATAAAATTGGAATGTTACGTACAATTGTTGTCCTGATCATCTGATAGCTCTCCCTACATTGATATCATCTGAACAGTGGGGTGTTGATTCAGCTGGGTCATTTGAATATTGCGGTTTGATTTGCTCATTGCCATATCATTGCCATATCAATGTCAAAGTGTTTCGTAAACATTGTTATGAGATCACAGAACTGTCGTGGCTTGCCTTTTCAAACCGCCCGCACAACAACTTTTATCGAAAAAATCCACAACACATGGTTCGCAAGTCTTGACAGGGAAAGCAGTTTAAATTACAGTCTCTTTCAATCTGCCACCATGACAAATTATGCAGGAGGAGGATTCACAGTTCTTAGCATCGCAGGGTAATTACCTTCTAAACAAGCTCACAAATGGAGCAATTACAATATTTTAGATCCCATAGGGACGCATTTACATTGGTAATCAAAAGGCCAGCAGTTCTGGTAAACACAAACGGCGTGAATCGTTATTTAAATATTCAGATCCGATCCCTGATCGGCCCCCTGAGCCAGATGAAACAGCTGACCTATTTGTCAATGACCCCTTACTAGAAAACAACGCGTACTTTTAGCATTGAATCCGGGAAGACAGGATTTTCATTGCTTTGTGAGGATGACCGTGACATTTCTCCGATTTCATGCTGTTATTCAACAGCTGGTGGGTCGATGCCAGCTTCACATGCGTCACGTGTAGCTGCAGTCACCTGACCTGAGTGGTGGCATTGTTGGCAGCAATTGCATGATTGACTGACATTTAACTGAAGAATAACTGCCAGGCCAAATCATCTGTGTGTGCCTTATAGGAACAGTAATCCTCTGTATGCTCTGTTTGCTTAGAATAAGCTGTTGTCACATGAGCATTTTCATGTTTAGCAGGCTGTTTTTTTTTTTCTTTTTACGCTTCAGGCTCTTAAAAGCAGCTTGTAGACAGTTCTGTTGACAGTCCAAAGTTATGTCTCCTATTATGCCAAATAAAGTACACCTATGTAATACCAACTAGTTGTAAAAGGGTTAACTGTTTTCACTGGGCTGCTGGCCTGAACTTCATGTTGGTTGACCCCTGTTAAAGGATGAAAGAGATGTTTGACTCTCCGCAGCACTGCAACAAATTCCTCGAGATCAGTACAGACTGACAGTAAACTCTTGCAAATATTTCAGCTCTCATCTGGTTTGTTTATGCATCTACTGTAGCAACCAGGATGTATTTAAACGTATTTGTAGAAACAGACATTCTGTGATTGGGCTAGTTATTAGGCCAACTTGCCTGAGAGTTTATCACTATTATCTTGATAGTTGTCATTGGTTGGTTTGTACGTTCTGTTAAAGGGAATTTCACTTTGCCAATTAATCAGATTCTAAAAACCTCAGAGAGTGTTGGTACAACGCAAATATGCTGCCTTTGATCTTGTGAATACGTATTCTGCCGCATGGCCTCGTTTTTGGATGCTTGTTGACGTCTGTTTGAGCAGACAGGTGAATGACTCATTATAGTTCAAACTTTTGGGTCAGTAATGGTTTTTGTTTTTTTTTGTTTTTTTTTTAGATGGAATGAGTACTTCTTTTCATTATGTTTTAAAATGTATTCAAATAGAAGAATATTTTAATTTGAGGGCCTAAATACGCACAAAAAGGGCACAAGCCGAAAGTGGTGAAAAAAATATACATCTGATGTGGGTTTCAGAAGTGGGTGTGGCAAAATGGCTCGAAAGCACAACCTATAAAATTCCAACAAAGTGCCCCTTGAGTTATCTTTCACACCAATACCTACAAAAAAGTCCCGGTACAAAGTCCGAAACCCAACAGGAAGTCAGTTATTTTTCCATTTTCTCTGCAAGTTTTGTCATTTTTGCTATTTTCAGGCATTGTATTTAAACTCCTCCTAAAGATTTAAACAGATCAACACCAAATTTGGGTAGTCCAATCTTAAGTCCTATGTGACGTTAAATTGCGAAGATCTTGAGTTTTCGTTGAAGGACGTGTCCGTGGCGGCCTGACAGACTTCGATTTTTCACCATGAAAAAGGAAGTTGTTATAATTTAGACATACAATGTTTGATCTGCACCAAACTTCACATGTTTGATAAGAGTCCTGTCCTGAACACATGCCCCTGACCATATTTACTTATAGCCATAGCGCCACCTGCTGGCAACAGGAAGTGCCATGTTTTACACTCTAACAAACTCCTCATTGAGATTTAATGACATTAATATTATATTTAGCCAATCTACTCCAAAGGCCTTTGCAATGTTAACTTGCGAAGATCTTGAGTTTTCGTTAAATGACATGTCCGTGGCAGCCTGACAGATTTTGATTTTTTTGTCATGGGTACAGTAGGTGTTGTAGCTCAGACATACAATGTCCGATCTGCCCCAAACTTTACATGTTTGATAAGAGTGCTGTCCTGAGCACATCTAAAGCACAACATTCAGATATAATTATAGCGCCACCTGCTTGCATCAGGAAAAGACTTGTTTTACAGTAACTTAAACATGCAGTGTCCAATCTGCACCAAACTTCATATGTTTTATAAAAATGCTGGCCTGAAGATGTATAAAGGCCAATATTCGGTTATAACCATAGCGCCACCAGCTGGCAGCAGGAGGTTTGGCACATATAAGTGACTTTGACATATTCCTTCTCTATTTACCACTTTAAATGAATATTGCACACCGTTCACTGTTTTCTTAAAGCCACCGGGTGGCGGTGAGCCTGGGTGCAAGGGCACTTTTTTTTTTCCCCCGCAGTATTTTGATGATTATCATGCAGCTCTAGCGTAAGTGGATGAAAACAAAAGCTTCATACAAATCCTCAATGGGTTATAGTCTAGAAAGTGTGCAAAGATTGCTCCCTTTATAATAATTAAAAGCCATCACTCATCTTAAGTTCATTGCGATCTCACAACGTTTTGTTATAATCAGTGAAGCTCTCTTAACTGCACAATGAATCTCTTATTTTCACAGCATCTGCACTTTGAGATGATTCACGAATGTCCAAAACTGCACTTAATAAAAACTTCGGTGTTTTCAGTGGTGAGTTAATTCTACTTGGCTTAAACACCTCTGATTGGTCATTGCATTCCAGAAATCAACAGAAATGCCTCCGATTGGTTAGATTGCTCAACGTTGCAAAACCACGTTGTAAATAAAAAAAAAAAATTTAAAAATTCCCTCAAGGTGCTTTTGCTTTCATTTGGTTTTACTTTCACCCTCTAGCACCCCATGCTAGAACCTTAAATCAGAGGTCGCGTTAACCGAAAATTGTCCGTCCTTGACAGAATTTTTTTTTATCAGTGACGAAAAAAATCTGAAGGCCATCCGTCATTTTGACAGATTACACTGAGTGGGATCTATTGTAAATTGTAGCTGTAATTCACACTCCTGTCCAGTTGGTGGCGAGTGCACGCCAGTGTGGCAATGTGGCAGAATTTGAAGTCTAAGACTTTGTTTTTTATATCAAAAGTAACAAAGCACAGAGCTTAGCCTATTGTTTTTTGTTCCTATTGTTTCAGTTAATTTATCAACTGAAAACAGCATAGACCAGAGGTTCGATTGGGATTTAAGAATTGATATTGGTTCATTAAAACAAGAATTTATTCAAATCGAGAAAACTATTTATTTTTGTTGTTGTTTTTGAACACCACGCTGTTGTCCTGTAAGTTCATGATTAAAATGAAAATGTGAACAAAAATAAAAGCAATTAAATGTGTATTATAATTAAAACATGTAAATTAAAATAATGGGTAATAATAGATTATGACGGATTTTTTTATGATTCTGTCCGTCAAAATGACAGACAATGTTAAAGTCTAACACAACCTCTGACTTTTTTTTTTTTTATTTTTTTTTTTTTTTAATTAAATTATTTTCAATTCACTTATCTTTTGAGGCTGGTTATTTATCACCTATGGTATCGATTTAGTATCAATACCAAGGTATTACATTCTGGTATCGTACCGAAGCCAAAATCACGGTATCAAGCCATCCTATATATATATATATATATATATATATATATATATATATATATATATATATATATATATATATATATATATATATATATATATATATAAAAAATGTTGATTAGTGTATATATACAGTGCCCTCCTTAAGTATTGGAACAGTAAAGACAAAATTGCTTTGTTTGTCTGCTCAAGAAATCTGTAAATATGATTAAAAGATGAATATGAGACGTGTATATATACATGTATATGTGTGCGGGTATGTCTTAGCAATATATTTGGTGTCCCTAATTTTTATTTTTTCATTAGAAAACAGCACAATAGAGGTGTTTTTACTGTGGTATCAGACCTCTCAACCTTTCGGTATGTTGTTTTTGTGAGCTCATAAACATCTGTGCCACTTATTTGGTTTCTTCCTAGTATGTTGGTGAATTTGTTTGAGAGACAGTAAGTAACATTTTGTGTAGAGAGTGACATGTTTGATTATCTTATCAGTGCACTGATAATGGGATGAACATGCCCTGTACTCATGGATTGCAGCGTCCTCAAAGAATGCCGGCTGAAATCCGACATGACACAGACAGGAACCCTTGGAGATTTGTAAACACACCCTGATAGCCAGCATAAAAGCACAATTGTCAATATGTGTCTTCGAACAGCAGCGTTAAGATTTCACTCGCACACAATCTAACAAAATGTGCCAAACTTTCACCATGGAGGCATTATGGATGCGATGGGAACCAACCGGGTCCTTTGTGGAAACAGACAACGAGTCTCAGTGCATGAGGGCTCTAAAAATACTCCTCCTGCTGTCCTAGTAACTCTAAGTGTTAGACCCAGCCACTTTTGTGGCATTGTCTGAGTCTAATGACCATGATAGACTAGCAACTTTTTTGGATCCAGTATAAAAATGTGTGGTTTTATCAGTGCGTACCATCTTTCTCTATAGGGTTTGTACTAACGCTATTGGATTCCCAGCAAAGTAAAGCCCTATTGTGTTGGTCATGCTCTGACAAAATGCTGTTGTCAGGAAAGGATTACTGGGTTCAAAGGTCAACAAGAAAGGATGCGCACAATAAAATAAAACCGAGTACCATTCAGGTTTTATTGTACCATGTGTTCTGTTAGTGAATCATTCTAATTAAATATTAGATAGCATATGCGTGTTGGTGAAAACCATAAAGCATTTGTTGAGTCTTATGCTTGTTTTATTAACCTAGAGTCCTAAATAATGGTTCTGCCATCCATGCAGTGATGATTATATTTGTTTTAATCTAAAACAACCTTCTGTCAACCGATAAGATCGTCCTATGTGTTGGCTGATGGGTTTTTGCGATTTGATCAAACACGGCTGAGTGTTGATAATAAAATCTGGTTCCCCTGGTGTAGTTTCCAAACCCATGGCACTGTTTAGCTACAGTGCTTTTATTAAGAAACCTGAGTGCTTAATAAGTAAGCTGCAGAATCCATTTTAATAACGCCAATAAAACTTTATTGTTGTACTGTTTTGCTTTTTCTCATTGTGGCTTCACTTTTTACAGAGAGTGAAGTAGTGCTGTTTTTGTAAACATAATGATAATGTCTTTTTATTACTGAGCAAGCAATATTTGTGCTGCAGATGTGAATAATAACATTTGTAATACACTTTATGGCGGATGTGTTGGTACTTTTCTAAGGGACCAAAATAACAATTTTTATCTGGCTTACGATTAAACAGGCAAAACATTTTTGATTTTGGCCAGTATGTAGGTACCATACAAGGGTGTTTCTGGTACTAGGACACAGGCTGTGAGCGTCCGTCAAAAAAGTAGACCTATGATTATTTTTTAAATACTCTGTTTAAAACTCATTGACACAAGAATTGATAGATTATTGTAATAATTTACTGGGGCACAGCAGTATTCCACTGGGGCTTTTAGCCCCAGTAAAAAGGCTCAAGCATAGCAGTTTTGTTGTTTGTTTTATTTTTATTTCATTTTATTTAATGTTATTTAATTGTTATTTCCTTATTTTTATTTCATTTTATTTTATTTATTTAGTTTTTTTTTTTTTTGTTTTTTTTTTTTTTTTTTTTTTTTTTTTTTCATATTTTATTTAATATTACTTGGTTTTACTTTTTGTTTCCATTTCCTTTTATTTTATTTTGTTTATTTTTTGTTGTTTTATTTATTTCATCTTATCTTATCTCATTTCATTTATTTATTGTTTTTTTCTTTTATTTTTCTTTTATTTTAATGTTTTATTTAATGCTACTTTATTTAATGCCATTTTATTTTATTTCTATTTCCTTCTTTTTATTTAATCTCATTTTTTATTTTTTTCATGTTTATTTTATTTATTTTTCATGTTATTTTGATAATTTATTTAATGTTTTATTTTATTCTATTTTGTTTTTATTTTATTATTTTGTTGTTTTTATTTCCTTTTATTTAATTTCATTTAATTTTATTTTATTTATTGTTATTTAATTGTATTATTTTATTTTATTTTTATTTCCTTTTTTATTGAATTTTATTTCATTTTATTGTTTGTATTTTATTTTATTTCTTTATTTTGTTGTTTTCTTTCATGTTTTTTTTTTTAAAATTGTATTTTATTTTATGTCAATTTAATTTACATTTTTATTTTATTTTATGTTTATTTTATTTGATTTATTTATTTTTGTTACTGCCGACAACTTTAACATCAGCAAGTAACCACTGCACTTTTTTTTTTTTTTCTTTTTTCTTTTTCCTTTTTTTACACTGGCAAGTTTTTATTTATTTATTTTTATTTAATTATTTTTTTATCTGGCAGTGATAAAATGGGCAAAACATCCCGTAACATTTTTGTCTTTGGCCAGTAAGTAGGTGCATACCAAAAAATAAGCCCCACACAATGATGAATTTTACATGGGCAAGCACCAATGATTTTCTTAAAAAGCATGTAGTTACTTTATGTATAATGTTTATCTTCAGCGATGGGGATTCCACTCTGATTTAATTAGAGGCCATTTCTCATCTCCTCCCACAAGAAAAAGCCCAATGAGCGGCAGAGCGTTGAATAGCACCTCTCTCATACTGACTCATCCACTCCTCTCTAGAGCTCTCTTCACACTTTGAGGTGAGTCTACAGTGGGCGTCTTCTACGAGCCCGTGATCTTTCCTGCTCTGCTGACACCCTTGCCTGCCCCATATTCAATTTTCACTTTAAGTGAGAGCCGTTTTGGTGCTGGCATGAGCCAGACCTCTTTGGCAGGATTCAGGCTAGTTGGCCGTGCCAAGCGTAGTTTGGCTGTGTCTGTCTGGTTTCCAGAAGGTTGCTAGTATTCTGGTCTGGCTCTGATTCCTTGTTCTCACAGGACTTAGTGTTTATTTTTGCCTGCCCCACTAGTCTGCTACCTGTGTGTTTTGCATGTATGTTTATTTGCAAGTTCATCTGAGTGCATTGCACATACACTCATATAATAACTCTGAGGCTGTAACTACTGTTTCTTCACAATGTCACATCCTTTCATGCTCTTGCTGTGAAACAACCTGCAGAGATTTAATATTTCATTTGATGACTTCATTGCACAAATCACGCAAGCCTGAAATTAATATTGTTGTGGCAGTTCCGTGAAAAGTTCACAGGATTATTATATACATTAATGGGTGACTTGTTCTTGTACCTTCCTGTTTTTGACTTTAGACTGCGCAGATCTAAGCCGAGCACTTCTCAGAATATACTATTAATCACATAAGACTCTGCGTCACATGCTCGTCCTCCGTCTGTGTGTTCATTGATGCTTTATGGCCTATAAATAAACAAGAGGAAATCTAATCAGTGTACACAAACAGCTTTAAAATGGGCAATAATAAAGCTCGTTAAAGATTGATCTCTAGTCACACCTTGGATAGTAACTTATTCCCGTCATCTCAACTGTGACCTGTTATGGTCTTTGTGTGTTTACACACATTAGTGGGTTTTAATCATGGTTTTATTTGGTGCTGGACACTTTGTAGAAGCAAAATAAAATTTGTGTTTTAATCTCGTTTTCCAGCATGGTCTGTTTTTTCATATTACTTGCAATTAGTTTTTTTTGTCATTTATTTACAGAGATTTTGTTTTATCTCTCATGGAACGGCTTGAAAGCTTGCATACATGTTAATATTTACAGAAACTGCTTATCTTTTTGCACTACAATAAAAGAATAAACGGTAGTGGTTTTTCTTTATCTTATACTTGTTTAATGAATGAGGTTATCATCTATGAAAGGCTGATGATTGTCTCTTTTATCAAGGTTAATTTAACCTTCAACCTGACCTCTAGAGTAGGGCATCACAGGTAACCATTAAAGGGCACCAGTTATGCCCTTTTTACAAGATGGTCTTGGATGTCCACAGAATGTGTCTGTGAAGTTTCAGACCTATATTCAGAATATAAGCTGCATATTCTCGCCCCGTCTTCAGAAGTGTGTGTAGCGTATACATTTCTGCTTTGCCATACCTACAGCAATAAATAATCAGTAGAAGCAACATGTCTGAGAGCGAGAGAACTGGTGTTCAGCTGTACATATGGGAAGCCAAACACACTAAAAGTAGGATGAAACAGCGGAATGTCATCGGTGCGACTCAATGGATTGAGTAGGACGAACTAATTTCACCGGTGTGGCGCTAATCAATTAAAATACTTCGATAATGCACACACACAAATACGATAAAAATGTTAACGACACTATAACGTCATGACATTCACAAACGATTCTGGAATGAAATGATTTGTGCAGACAAACGTATTTAGACTTATGTTGTCTTACATCCAAACACAAAACACCAGAATTGCTTATAAGACATTGCTGACATTAAGGGCTGCCCTCGACTAAATATTTTTCTGGTCGACTAGTAGTCGTTCATTTTAAGCATTAGTCGACTATTAGTCACACACTTTATTAATAAACCATATAAATCATAATAATGAGCCTTTAATTGCTTTCAATTGTTCGTTTGAAAGTATACATTTCGCTCTCAATAGATATTTTTTTCATGTCGGAGTTTCAAAGGTTTGTGCTCAAGTTCACAGAGTCCGAGACATCAGAAAGCGCATCTTGTTTGCTTTAATTATTTTACAAAAGCACAACGTTTTGTCATTATTGTGAGTGCACACAATAAAAGTAGAGTCTTTACAGATTCAAAAGATGTATTACTTTGATCTGTATGACCAAAAAATGACAGTATTTTAAGAGCACGTAACCATGCGCTACTATTCAGCTTCCACCCAGACATTTTTCTAGGTTAACATTAGATTGAGCTGCCATGTGAAGTTGCTACTAAATACATCTTTCAGATGAAAGCCATATTTAAGGTTGATGAATGATAGGTGAGCGTTTGGATGTCCTGCCCGATGTACTATATTACCACATATACCAACTGTTAACGGTCTGTCAGTCATGGACTGTGTGACTTTGCCACTTCCTTAAGTGTTTATTTTTTCCTTTCTGCGACTAAGCAACTAATACATTTTTGGCTGACCAAGCTTCTTCTCGTCGACTAACGGTTAGTCGATTATTAGGGGGCAGCCCTACTGACATTACAGCTGCTTGATGGCAGAGAAAATGGAGGACAGCGTACAGTCAAACACAGCTTGTTGAGGGCGGAAACTATAGCAATGCAGGACTGTCAGTCAGTGGCTATGGGCGAGGCCTAAACATTGTGATGTCACACTGCTTAGAGAATCAAAACTACATATTTAATGAGACTGGTTTGGTTTAATGGGGATTCAAAATAAGCAGTGGGTGGATTTTTATCATTGTAGGGTGGTTATGTTCACACTCTGCCAACACACATTTATGTCCAAGCATCATGTAAAAGTGGATTTTGCATAATAGGTTCCCTTTAAGTTCCTTGTATAGCCTTGTTTTGAATTGAAAGTAGACTCAGGTACTGTAAACCTGATCACAAGATGATTTAGAAAAAGTGTAGGATAGTAAAAAGAAACAGCTGATGATTGTTCAAGACAGCACAAAAATATTGTGCAGCTTTTGAAATATTTCTTTCTTCCTTCCTTTTTTTAAATTATACTCATATAGCTTGATTCTTAAAAGACCTTTGGCAGGTTGCTTGGCACTGGGGACTGGTGACCAGGAAGGTTTTGATATTACAATTATGACAAAAAGAAAAACAAATAAAGCTCTTGTGGGGACTTTAATGGCAGGTTAGAATCTATGCTAGTAGTTGACAGGTTGTGTTTCCTGTGTGAGATCACGGTGCAACATCCGCTGGCTCTGTGAGATCACTGAGTTCATATCATCTTTCCAGCTTGAAGCTGGAAAAAAAGATAGACGTATAACAAATCATCTTTTATTAATTCACTTTTAAAATATTTAATGTTTTTTAGTCTTAAGTTGATGGACAAGAACCCTGTGAGAACAATTGATTGAAATTAGCTTATGACTGTAATATCCTTTTTTTTGTTTCTTTGTAGGATGAGAAAACAATATTGAGGATATGAGCAGTCCCTTCACCTTCAAGAGTCATCTTCAAAATGGCGCTTGTTCTTTTTCCTAAGTTTCGGTTTGAGGTAAATCAGCCTACACAGCAGTGCTGTCATGAACCTACACTATTTCTGTCACCCCGGAGAAAACATTGATATTTCGTCATAGAAAGTGATCCTCTTTTGGGCATTCAATTACAAGAAACCTCAGGTCCCTCAACAGAGAGTGAAGAAATGAAGAGCGAAAGTAGTAGGTAGAACAGATGAACAAGACCTAGTTCTTCAAAAATACCCAGCGTTTCCTGTGCTGTCCTTCACACATCTAAACCTCAGCACATGAGCAATTCTGAGAATTACCACCACTTGTTTTATAAGGAATTAACCCCTCTGACACCCCAAGAAAGCATAGGGGTTTCCTTTTTGAGCTTGATGCAGTGCTATTTATAAGTTTAAAGCGTCGTACGTACAAATTTCATAACCGGTTAGTTAGTAGGTTGTCTGAACAGCTAGTAAACTAGTTGGTCTTTTTAAAAAAAACGTATATAATTAGACTTGGGGTCATATCCACCAAATGCCAGTCAGACACATTTCTTAGGGTGTGTTCACACAGGATGCATGTTGTTGAAAAACACTGTAACAATCCAGTGTTCTTGCTTTTTTTTTAATTTATTTTAGTTCTGTGTTTTATAACAATGTAGCAATTTAAAAATAAATGCACATGGCATGAGGTGCTAAAAAAAAAACATGCAAGATGCAGTGCAGATAAAACCATACATAGAAACATGTATTTGTTTAGTTTGGAATTGTAATGCAGTTTTTGTTATTTTTAGATTATTTATTTATTTTCAGAACATTTACTTTGTTTTTATACAGTACAGTAGGGGGAAAGTAACAGACCTCAGTAATTGACTAATTGACCCATCTGACCCATCCCTAGTATGTTTGTGTGTAGTTTCTAACAGACATGGCCTGTGCTTATTTGGAAGATAAAAACAGGAAGTGCTCCCCACCCAGATACGAACAGTAATGAGCAGCAGAGATAGGTGAAACAGAAGAGTTTTGTGTAGATCGGTGTTGGAGTTATCTCGCCGACAGAAAGCACTTCTCTTTCTGATAGAGCTGACAGGTCTGTTGTAATCTCAGTCAGACTGATCCGCTGGGTAACAGCCGTGGCTCTTTCCTGAGAAGACAATCTCAGTGCTCCTCCTGCACAGACAAACCCAAATACCAGCAAACACACACTTTATCACTCGGCTCATGCAGGAATCTGTTGGGAAATAACGGCTGATGTTAAGAAATAACTGAAAGTCCCTGTTTTGTCAAGGTTTAGAGCAGTGTTGTTTTTGAGAGATGGGTGATTTGCATATAGATGGTGTTTTTGTCGAACACGACTGATCCTCAAGCTTTATGGTGCTGAGGTATTAAAGGGATGTGACACTGTCAATATTATAAAGGTATCAATCATTTAAAGAGTCCTTGAACATTGTTTTGTGTACCTAGTGAGATTATTTTTGCATAAGGATCTTGTACGTTTTCCACTTCTACACCCACATAATCGCTGTGGTAAACTGTTATTTGACCTGTCAGGATCATTATTAGTCTTTCTGATTTCCTGCCAGGTTTGTTGCTGTGCATCTGCTACATAGATGACAGGGAAGGCCAAATTGAGCTAAGTGGACTTGTCCTCTGTGCCAGCGAAGGACAGCAGACAAGGTCACATTCCTTCTCAAGATTAAATGCAGCATCAGCAGTGCAGGGCTATTGGGGTCCAGCGTTACAGTATTATAAATTGTTGGAACAAACTGGACACTGAATGCAAACTTTCAGAATCAGCCTTGATTTTACAAACTGTGTATATCGTTCTTAGTAACTTTGTTTTTTTTAAATTCAGGATGAACAGAAATAACAGAAATGCTTGTAAGTCATTGTTCCACAGTCTTTTTGACAAAGTAACATTTTGTTTGACTCTCTTTTACTCTGCGTCGTCTTTTTCCCAACTCTGTATTATTTCCAACTCAGAATATGCATGCTGCTTTTAGTTTTACATGGTGATTAAGGGCCATTCGCGCCACAAAGAATGGTAACTCTAATATTCCTACGTAGATAGTTGTGAGATTAGTCCACACCACATCTATGATGATACCATATACAAATAACCTTACCGAACAATTCAAACATTAACAGCCAGTCAGAATCCACTCAACGTTATGCAGTTCAAGTTTTTAAGCCGCAGATGACATAACTTCATTGTAGGGGTGGGCGTGATACCAGCAGACATGACTAACTGGTGGAGATTTTGAACTTTCACGTCTTTTACGGTTACAGGCTTGAGGGACGCTGCTGTGCTACGTGGTCACGAAAGAGGTGTAAAAACAAGTGATTTTAAGTTGTTGAATGCCATCATGCACGTGCTGTCTGAAAGATTGTGTCTGAGCGCTGTCAAAGAGGTGCTCGGCCACGAGCATGGGAAGATGGTGCTCATAGACCGCGGGAGTTATTTTTGCCACTTTATAAGCCTTGAATGGTTATATACACACTTGTATGTGTCAAAATGCCGGTCTTTGCAAGTATCCTTGTAAACACAGTAATTTAGGTCGTAAGTGAAAGAAAACACATGTGTAATGGTATATTGGATCCGGGCAGCTTTTAAAGTGACAGCAGTCTAATATTCCTTCCGTCTGTCATTCATGTTAATCAAACAACGAATGAGAGAAAATCTCTCACTGCTCTTGATTAAATAACTTTTGTAACTTTAATAAGAAGAAATACATATTTAATTTGCACAGTGGAGAACAGGCAATTTTTATACATTTGATTATACAATGTATGTAGCATTCTACTGTGGTTTTTATGTCCTATTGCTTGTAATTATTTTCTTATGCTTATTTAATCACTGACTGTTTACTTGTCTTTAGTGAGCTTGCGTTTTTTTTGTTTGTTGTTGTTTTTTTTTTTTGTTTTTTTAGACTAGTATTAGTTTTTTGATATTGACACTTGTTTAGAATTATAGTTTCTGTGGTATCAAAAATTTGTGCATTAATGTTAAATACATTTCTAAAGACTCCATTACAGATTTGCGCAAAATTTTGGTGATAGTTTATGAATGTCGAATAAAAAAGTTGTGACACTGTTTTCATTAACAGATGTTATGTGACCTAAACATCACTTTATTTATTTATACTTAATCGAAGGAGGTGTATGCGTGCATCTTCACAGAAGCAGCGCGAAGAGACGTGTCAGAAACACGCCTGGTGTAAACGCAAGCTGAAGTGGCCACGATCAGCTCCGGTGGCCGTGTTGGAGCCATAATGCGCCACAGACGCGTGCAGTATAAAGTGTCTAAGCATTAATGGCAAGGAAAGCCCCTTATCTTAAGAGCGGCCACGTATGAAGTATTTCTTGGAGGTTATAGTACATTGAAGAATGATCATATGACCTTTTACGTATGCCATAGGACCTGTAAATGGAAAAAAAACGGTTTCTATTGCAGTTTTGCAACATATTCCTTTTTTCGCCTAAAAAAACATCTCATGTAAGCGTAAAAATATTTTTCCAATATATGGGAGTTTTCGCATTTCCATTAGGTGTATTCTCAAATCGCATTTTCAAATTGCGCAGTTTGAAGGGTAGTGGAAACGCAGCTACTGATAAACTTAACCCCATCTTCCCAAGCAATCAAATTCAGTTTGTGTTTAACTAAAACAATGCCTAAAACCTTAAGATGCACCAAGTTTGAAAAACCTTACCGAAAATGAGATTTGAGAGCTATATTAGAGTGAATTCTGCTTAAACTATAGTTTGTTTCTGACACAAAATTAACTTACAGCTTTAGAACACTTAATATATACATAGAATATATGGCACAAGTTGTAGAGACTACACTTAAGGTTTCTTTTTTCCTTTTCGTAACCTGGAGTATAAATGATCTTCTGTGATGGATAAAAGTAGCTTTGACATGGCCAAACATAAACTTTAATGGTTCACAGAATACAGAAACTACAGGTGTTTTAGAACAACATGAGGGTTTGTAAATGGGGTTTGACTGGACTGTTTTCACATTAATTTGTTAAACGTGACCACTTTCGCAACAGCTATGACTCAGTGTGCTGTGTTTTAAGTTTTCTCACATGGAGCCTACCTTTTCTTTTTCTCCACTGACACATGCTTGCTTAACAAGACTAAACAAGGAGTTCTCCTTTAGTGGAAACCACCTCCTCTCTCGCACAGTGTCCACTGGAAACAACTGAGAGAGGAAGCCAATATTATGATAGGAGGATGTGTTTGGGTGCCGGGGTTTGGATGTGGTCAGACCTCTGTTGTTGTTTGCATGCTGTGGGAAATCACTCTCGCGACGGACACAGCTCTCTGAATGTTGTGGTTTCTACTGCATAGGAGCAACAGCGTCTCTACGTTTGTGGGATGGGAGAGGCTTACGTAATCTGTGATATGCAAAATTCCCATTTAGTTGGAATGCTGAGAAGGCCTAGTACTTTTCTTGACAGTTGCAGTGACCTCGCTTGAAAAAAAAAAAAAAATAGTCACAAATGTCAGCACATGCAGACTTTGGAAAAACTGCAAGGCAGAAAAAAAAGAGTAGAAGAAAGAAAAGCACATGGAGGGAGAGAAAGGGAGTAGAAAGCAAGAAATTTTTGGATCACACCTCCCTCACTAACTCGTTCCTGTCACGGTTTTCCCCCCGTTGTGGATTGTTGTTATGGGAACGACCAAAAATTCACTTATGGAAGCGGTAACAACGGCGTGTGTGGTTGTGAATTATGTGCATTTTAATGATGTAAGACGATCTGTTGCACACCATGAACATTTCAGGGATTTTCATGCAGCCTGATATATTTTCCATCTCCAAATCTTAGTTGATTTGGCTGAAGTTGAAGGCCTTAATTCAATAATAAAGATAAATTACTGTGGTGTCTGAGATGTAGTGATCCATAATGACATCGGCTTCGTTTCTAAGCTGCTGAATCCATGTGAATCCCCATCTCTGACGTAATTTGACTGAGAGCACGAGCCCAAAGCTCACTCAAGCTGAGAATTCAAAGTCTTCTGTAGGGAAATCTCTTGTGAAATTTGAGCAACAGCGTCTGCGCTACAGCTGTGCTGTGATGTACTATAAAATATTCTGCGGTCCTGGAGCATTTCAGGTCAGAGCTGTGATTAGCACACAAACGTGGAGTAATGTCTCAAGGCCAAAATGAAAATAAACAGACGATCAGGATCAGTTACTGCGAGAGCAAATCTCGACTGTCCTTTTTAATACAGGCTCTGCTAACCAGACGCTGCGGTCGATTGGACTTTCTGTACATTCTGTCAAATGACAGAGTGGAGTTCTAGGAAAAATCCTTCTAGGAAAAACCGTAAATGTGAAGCACACTCTTCACTGTGGGGGAATGTTTATTCCCCCCTCTTTAGTTGTTTCTATTTCCACTTCTCTTTCTGCTACTTCTCGTTGTCTCCCTTAAAGGAGGCCTGTTATATCCCTTTTTACAATATGTAATATAAGTCTCAGGTGTCCCCAGAATGTAGTTTCAGCTCAAAATATTCCACAGATCATTTGTTATATCATTTTGAAAATGCCCATTTTGAGTGTAAGCAGAAACACACTGTTTTCATGCATGGCTCTTTAAATGCAAATGAGCTGCTTCTCCCCACCCCCTTTTCCAGAAAAGGGCTGCGCCTTTACAGCTCATACCAAAAAACACTGGTTTGGTTTTGATTTTCAGTTCTATCGTGCTGAAATCATGCATTTTAAAGCCATATTAGGCTTAACTTCTGATATAGGGTTTTCTGAGCGCACATATCTGAAGCACACACACAGAAAATGTCTAAGTACTAAACTAAGTTCTTTTATGTCTTATTGTGCTTAAACTGTCAAATACAAACAGGTTTATGTTAAAAATACACAGTCGGTTATGTCTGGGAATATAAACAGCTGGAAAATAAAACAATAAATCTACTGCTCTGTCTTCTCTGAGGCTGGGAATCTAAATAGTGTTCTTTGTCATCTGTGCAGCCAAAGACATCATGCTTTGCACAAACTTTGTCATGGGCACGGCATGAACTAATACACAGTTGTCACCTGAAAAAACGAAATGGCATAGGTGGAAACGTACAGATTAAGGGGGCGGTAATATTATAATAAAATCCCCTTCCTAAGTCTGTGGTTTTCCCACGTAATTGGGCTACTTTAAAACTGTTGCCGTGGGTTAAAGCGACATTAATAACATGATATTTAGCTCATGGAATGCGTATTTTATTGGGGGAACCATGCCAAAAAACCTGTATTTTACCCCCTGGAAAGTGATTTTTAACCAGGTGACCCCCTCCAAAAACGATTGGGCTAGTTTTGAAAACCTGGCAACCCTGGTCACGAGGGTAGCAAAATCTGACACGCTCGTATTTTCACATGGTTGCAGAAAAAGGCTTACCAAAACAGTTACTGGATAGTCCTTTTTCACATTTTCTGATTTGGTAGATGCACCAGGGACCTGATTATAGCACTTAAACATGGAAAAAGTCAGATTTTCATGATGTCACCATTAAATGCAAACTTCAAACTGTTCAGAGACTTTGTTGCGTTTATCCTGACGTACAGAGCTGTTTGTTCACAAAGGTCAGAATGATGTCATTAAACGGTCTGATCTGAAGTTTTCATGAATGTAACTCACATGAGTGGTTTTCTCAGGTGCATCTCTTAGTTGTGATTGGCCCTTTGTTATGCTGTTAAATAAGCAGAGAGCCTCTCAATAAAGCGTATTGTAATGCTTGTGATAATTCCCACCATTGGCCTTAGGCCGTTGTGCTCAATCTTCTTAACTGAATTTCTGTCCTCCGCTAAACAAATGAATAAAATCAGCTTCACAAAAACCATGAATGTTTCTATCCATCTCACTGGTCCATTTTTTCATATTGTCAGGGCTTTCCTCTTTATCATGTACTGGAGATTTGTGACGTTACAGATTAGAAACTCATTTACACTACTAATTTGGATTATATTTATGCTTTTCCTTTAACACTGTCTGATGTTTTGTTCTGCTGTTTGACGGCAATCACATAAAGTGCGGCTGCTCATCCATCATTGCTAAATTACATGATTTAGTATTATGCAATACAGGCTTTTTTTTTTTAAACTCAATAGTGTTTACAAGTCACATTGTACTTTCAGGTCACACACGTTTACTTGTTTTCTAGAAACCAGCCGGGGTATCAGCCATTCACTCTGGCACTGAGGAATACGGTGAAGAGGCCGTCCTGTGCGATAAGAGCGCTACGCCGGATACCATGACCTTCAGAGGACTGGACTGAACTTGAACTGTGTTTAAGCAGCATGAAGTCAGTAACACAAGGCTTTTACCTGAGCACAAGGTCCACCTGGAGCCATGAGTCACACTGCCATCAACCTCACTCAAACCGTAACGCTGATGTCACCAGAGATGTTAAACAGGTCAGGAGCACCTGCATGTGCCACATACTGCTCACACAAGAAGATTGCATGCTTTGTGGTAAATTGGTCTAATGGTGATAAAAGCTTAAAGGGATAGTTCACCCAAAAATGAAAATTACACATGATTTATTTGCCATCCTAGGGGTATATGACTTTGTTCTTTCAGATGAATGCAATCAGAGTTATATTATTTGAAAAAGCTTGGCTCTTGCAAGCTTTATAATGGCAGCGAATGGGTGTTGAGATTTTGAAGTCCAAAAAAGTGCATCCATCCATTATAAAAATAGTTCTACATGGTTAATTAAGGCCTTAAGAAGTGAAGAAAAAATATCCATATTTAAAATGCAATGTCAACCCTGTTACCCATATTAAAATGTAAATTGGGTAACAGGGATTACATCGATTAGGTTTGATCCTGTTTTTATAGATTGTCTGTGTAAAATGAAATCATTTTAAAGGTTGACCTCTGTATTTTATTGAGCTAATTCAGTGGCATATGTGTTCTTATTAAACTATAGTACCTAGTAACACTTGTGTCGGTAACACGGTTGACAAAAATACCAAAACATGAGGTAGAAAAATAGTTATGAAGTAGTGATTACATTGTCTGAGATGACACAATGCAATTCATAGATGTATGAAAAATATTGATTAAACTTTTTATTTTTTTCCAAGTGGAAAAGGCCTGTATATCTTTTATTATTTTCATTAACAGGCAAAACAGGTGTTTCACTGTTTTTCTCTCCATTTCAATGGGGGTTTTAAAGGGTTTAAGCACAGTATGCATCGTTTAACCCTAGAGTGAACTCAGTGTATTGTAATAATAGCATGCATATTAATCTGTGAATGCATTTTAAAAAATCTATGATAATACCCTTATGTTTTAATGCTTAGGTGACTGTAGATATATAGTGAGATGGTATAAGTGGGACTAGCCGTTACTCCTCTTGGATTGAGGATTTTCTCGTGGATCCTCGGTTAAAGCCCAGGTTAATGGAATTGCTTCAGATCTAGTTTTGGGGATTGAGAAGCCTGTGTTTAGATTAATGTGGGATGCTGCCAGTGCTCTCTAATAACACTATGAGGGGTGGGGGTCAACGCAGGGCACGCCCAATCTGGCTAGACTGTTTCGTCAGTGGATTCTCTCATAATCCTCTTCCTCTGACTGCCACCGTGACCATCTGACCACCTCTGTAACAGAAACCATGAATCTCAGACAGCAGGGCTGCTAGAAGGCTTTATGAATTGTAAACAAACTAGCACCTTTTGAATGATGAACTAAATGCAAATCAGCATTATCCAAATTTGAAGAACAGTTCTCTAAATATTTCCACCCTCTTGTTTAAATGTCATGCGTTTCCTCTTTTCCAGTGAAGAGGTTGTATGTCTGTTATCCATATCCTCTGCTGGAGGACTCAAACTGGACTGAATTCCTTTGTAAAGTGGTCTCTCACCTTTATCGTGGGACATGTCATCGTTACTGGGTGGTCCTGTCAAAGAGGTATGGCTTTCATCGCTCGCTCTTAATGCCAACTGTATTTCAGCGTTAAATGCAGTATTACAGGTTGGACGTCCTTTAAGGGGCTCCCGGATTCAACCGGCACATGCAGCCTCTGGGTATTTGTTTAGTGACATGCACTTTATGCAAAAAGACAAGCTGATATGTAAACATTTCGTAATTCTGTATGGTTGTATCTTGCTTCTCAACTCATTTGACCCTCACATCCTTTGGTTTTCTAGCCAATTTCTTTTTTTTCTTATCACTTTTGCCTTTGATTTCCCTCCCCCCTCTGTGTTCTTTATCTAAGGGCAGCAGGCCAGGCACACGTGTACCAGCTCTCTGAAGAAGGCCAGTTCAGTGGAAACTAGCAAGCAAACACTCTGAAAAGGACACACGCTCCCTCAATGTCAGCAAATATTTGGTCACAACTTCAAAGGGAAGTGACAGTCATTTGAAACTGGGGATCAAGGCACTATTTGAGCAGGTGAATGCGTAATTTTGCTGTTTTTGAGATCAGTGCGATTAACCAATGTATTTTTCAATGCCATTTTACTAATAATGATGTACAGCCTTTGTTTTATTTCATAAGCAACGTATTTTTAGAGACAGCCTGTGATGTAACATATCAACGTGCTGCGGTCACCTGCAAGGCCAGCTGTGCTGACGGCTCACAGAAATGGACTAATGAGGGTCCTGAAGTGAATGTGATTCATTGAATGAAGTGTAATTAGAAAGATGGATTGTCACTTAAGCATTTATAGCTTCTGTTCAGCTCTTCCTGTCCCTGAAGTGTTCTGAAATCACCCGTCTAGAACAGCCTCTGTGGACTGCAGTTTTAACATGGGTCAGAAAAATAGATGGTGAAATATAGAGGTGTGCAACTTGTTCCCCCTAAAGGCTTAGTTAATGAAGAACGGTACACCAAGCACATTTGTTGGGGTGTAGCAGGTCAGTTGATGGCCTTTGTATGCATTACTTGTCTCTGTTTGTCTTGATGTACTTTTAGTTCTGACATTTTGGCTTTTAAACTAATAGTTCAGACAAAATCACAGTATATGCAGATACATAGGAATCCATAATGCATGCTTATGAGACAAAGGAGGTCATTTAATATTATATTTGTAATATATATTTAATGTTTATTTTATTAGAATTAGAATTGATTAAAGGAGAAGTTCACTTCCAGAACAAATGTACAGATAATGTACTCACCCTCTTGTCGTCCAAGATGTTAATGTCTTTCTTTCTTCAGTCATAAAGAAATTATGTTTTTTGAGGAAAACATTTCAGGATTTTTATCCATATACTTCAGTGGTGCCCCTGATTTTGAACATGCAGTTTAAATGCAGCTTCAAAGGGCTCTAAATGATCCCAGCCAAGGAAAAAGGGTCTTATCTAGCAAAACGATTGGTTATTTTAAAAAGAAAATAAATAAAATTACAATTTATATACTTTTAAACTCAAACGCTCATCTTGTCTCGTCTGCCTGAACTCTGTTTATTCCAGTTCATGACATTTAGGGTGTGTAGAAAAACTCCCATCTCATTTTCTCCTCCAACTTCGTCCTACATCACTGTTTTACCTTTTTTTGTAAAGGGTGTTTGATCCTTGCATGTTCATTTTGTACATACATATGCATATACAGTGCATACGCACATTGTGTAAACACTACTTTTGTTTTGGATACGATTAATCGATTGGGAGGTACTAATATAAACACTTTGCCATTTGAAAATTAATAACCTTATAGAGGTCTATAAAATAGACCTATAAGACTATTTATCAAAATCATGATTTTTCAAAAAACGCGCACACACTCACATTTTCATCGTGATGTTGAAGCTAACCATCACAGAAATAAATTACATTTTAAAATGTTATTTGCTGTATTTTAGATTATATAAACGTAGCCTTGTTGAGAATAAATGAGACTTATTTTACAAAATCTTACTGACCCTGAACTTTTGAGCACTGTTGCATTTACAGTAATACAATAGAAAAACATTTAGTACAAGATGTGATATGTGCTTGGCATTGCATTGCAGGAAAACCCACACAAGTTTATTTCTTTGCACAAAACCAACTTATATTACTGACTGAAGCAATACACTGCAAAATATTTGCAATCCATAATCAAGATTTTGCTGAATGAGGGTTCATCACGGGGTTAGCAGGGTGCCGGCAGATTCATGACTTTGTCCTTTTTTTCTGGCAGCCTTGATCCCTCAGGATTGCTTGACATTGCATCATTTATCTGTTCCCGTGTGTTTAGTGTAGTGAAAGTGCGTCAGAGTGAGGGAGAGCAAGGAAATCCCCTTTTGCCACGTGGGATATGAACAAAGACTCCAGTTTGGCTGAAACTTTCTCTCTTTTGCCTTGCAGCGCCAAAGGTCCCGTCACGCTCGACTGCCGGCATTTACGCTCCGTCCTCTCTCACTGCACACCTTCCCATGGAGATTGGCTCAACTTTGTTTCCTCTAAGATGAATGTCTCTCCGAACCTCTTGTGGCATTTGAGTGAACTGCAGTTACAGATTCCAGCTCTGTGGTGATTCATCGAATGGGAGCTACAGAGGAATTTGCTGCATCACAGAGCAAATCTGTTCAGATTTTCACGTGTACACAACATTCCTTTGACATGACCAACGAGAGTATATAAATTATGTCTCTTGAGAGAGATCTGTTTACTGGTCTTTCCATCCATCCATCATCTTAATGTCACTTTCACAGTCTCTCCACCACTGTCTTTTCATCCAGCGGCTTGTATGAATAATATATGCCACGTTGCTTTGCCGTCATTAAAGGTGACCTTGGTTAATTATTGATCAGGTCAGATGATTACAGGCCTGACCTCTGTGTGTTCTCGTTTGCCGCTCAGCTCAGTTTTCATGTCTACACTCTTCCTCTTAGTATTCCTGGAGACCCTCTTATGATGAATTACTGTCTGTTGTTATTGCTGGGGGAGTGTTGGCACCTTTACAGAGACATGAAATTTAAAATTACAAATGTAACCCCCCTCAACACCAAGACTATTACTTTGTTTTAATGAAATATGTAAGGAGTAATGTATAGTCACTTGGTCATTATCACTAAATAAACCCTGACAGGGTGATCAGGTTGAGCCCCTGAAGGGGTTTGTTTTGTTACAGTGACCGGCTGACTCTAAAATGTCCTGATTATTGCCCTGCTACTTGTCAAATAAAAACATAAATGGACTTGAAATATTGTTTTGAGTTTTTATGATGTTTTTTTTTTTTTGAGAGAAGACCATATGATTAAAGGTGTATTAAACTAACACTGCTATATAGGAAATACAATTTAGCAACTATTATTCAAACAGATTTGACCACTGAATATTGCGACTGACCAATCAAAATCAAGAACCATAAAAATGTATTCATAATAATGATTTCAGAAAGATCATGTGACACTTAAAGTAAGTATAAGGCTATATGAAATGTGTATGAAGTCTGTCACACCACAGAAAAATATGTTAAGTAAATAAAATAAGTTAGAAAATTAACAATAAATAAATAAAATAAGGAGCATCTCTGTTGTCGGAGCTGAAACCAAGCCCGCTCGCGGGAAAGCTGCCGCCTCGCTCAACTGTCAAATACCGCTAACGTACAACCTGAATGGATGCTCTATGTAACAGCTTAATTCGGATTTACACATACAGCAGTTAATATGCATTTACGTGACGAGACAGCGATCTAGCAAACTGCAGGCTACAGTAACTCGCGTTTGAGCGGGCGAACTATAGATAAGTATAGGTAGATGCTACATTCGACCGCTCCAGATACTGTACATTGACGCGTCTGCCATCTTGGAACGGCGTCACTCACAATGACACCGAGTATGAAGATGCGACAACATTGTGCAGCATCTAGTTGTGAAAACCGCTTAAATGTAAATTCCTTAAGAAACTGGATAAACTTTAACAG
Source organism: Labeo catla (assembly GCA_012976165.1). Lineage (NCBI taxonomy): Eukaryota > Metazoa > Chordata > Actinopteri > Cypriniformes > Cyprinidae > Labeo > Labeo catla. Next base: position 121,741 of record VONZ01000192.1, read on the forward strand.
GTAAGAATGTTTTGGTTTGTTTTTTTTTAAATATGTATTAACTCAATATTACAGGTTTTTAAACAAAAGTAACTGTTAAATCCCTTGTTAGCTAATGGTTTCATCTTGTATTGTGTTAGTTTAGCAAAAGCATCTTCTGGTCTACTTAAAATATAAATATTCATACATGTGTACATATAAAACTGTTTAATGGTCTAACTCCACAATTCAGTACTACATACAGTTGAAGTCAAAAGTTTACATACACCTTGCAGAATTTGCAAAATGTAAATTTTACCAAAATAAGAGGGGTCATACAAAAATGCATGTTATTTTTTAGTACTGACCTGATTAAGATATTTCACATAAAAGACATTTACATATAGTCCACAAGAGAAAATAATAATAATAATAATAAATAATAAAAATAATAGTCGAATTTATAAGAATTACCCATTCGAAAGTTTACATACACTTAATTCTTAATACTGTGTTGTTACCTGAATGATCCACAGCTGTGTTTTTTTTGTTTAGTGATAGTTGTTCATGAGTCCCTTGTTTGTCCTTAACAGTTAAACTGCTTACTGTTCTTCAGAAAAATCCTTCAGTTCCCACAGTTCGGTGGGTTTTCAGCATTTTTGTGTATTTGAAGCCTTTCCAATGACTCTTTGATTTTGAGGTCCATCTTTTCACACTGAGGACAACTGAGAGACTCACATGCAACTGTTGCAGAAGGTTCAAAAGCTCACTGATGCTTCAGAAGGAAAAACAGTGCATTAAGAGCCAGGGGTGTAAACCATTGAACAGAATGCAGATGTGTACATTTTTTTTACTTTACCTAAATATCATATTTTTTTTACTGCCCTTCAGAAGTTACAGCTACTTACATGTTTCCCAGAAGAAAAAATAAGTGGAATTTACCCCCTCTTAATGCATTGTTTCCTTCTGGAGCACCAGTGAGCGTTTGAACCTTAACATGCATTTTGTATGATCTTCTTATTTTGGTAAAATAACTAACATTTTGCAGATTCTGCAAGGTGTATTTAAACTTGGCATCAACCGTAAGGTGTGATTGAAAAGACATTGAACTAGTGCAGCAATTAGAAATCATAATATGGTTTAGTGGTTATTAATCAAACATATAAATATTACAATTGACCAATTAGAATCAAGTAGAAAATAGGGTTAGTTAATAGATATTTCAAAATGGACTCTGTACAAGACATGATGGCCCGGTACATTAAATGAAAAGGATGGGAGGAACGTCACCTTGACCTTTCAGAGGCATTCCCTCATTGCTATAGCCCTTTGGCCTGAATGCTTTAATAAACCTTCATGAAATTAACCCTTAATGCGTGCCAGCATGCTGACTCAACAGCAGCCACTCGGGTCAATCCGAGTTTGATTATTCTGGCCCTGGCTGACCCAAGCACCTGTCACTTGTATATAATTTGCAGGAGAATGATGAATGTGGCTGTAATGGCTTAACTGCTACAGAATTAGCCCCAGTGATGAACACGTAATGACCTTATGATTTACAATAGTTGTTTGCCTAGTGTTGTATTACGTTGGCGTGCTTGTTTGGGCTTCAGCAGTCTGTAAAGTTCACACAGTGGTCACACCGCAGCACCTCAAGCCCTGTTAAAGCACTTGTCACCAAAGTTATAGCAGCAGAGAGATGCTTTTACATCTCTCTCGGTCTACAGAGCTGTAGTGGAGTGGAGGCAGTGAGAATGTGCTGACAGTCTGAGGCACACTGACTCTCTGGGGTGACCAGACGGCTCCTGCTGACTCAGCGCCACTGTCCTCTCCTCGTCCAGTGATGTCTGACTGCATTCAGAGAAACTGAATGAAAACTCTTCTGACTGAAGCTTGGATAAACAGTCTTCAAAGAGCACTGAAAATATATAGTAATTTTATCATTTTTATTATATTTCTACTTTCATTTAAAGTGTATTTGTATTTCATTATATTTTTATTTGTTCTAATTATATATAATATATTTTTATTCTCTTTTATTCTACTACTAAAAAAAATAATTAGCTAATGTCCTAATCTATCATTATTCTATATTCAGAATTATAATACAAAAAACAATTTTTTAACAAGGAATCAATGTCAAAAGTTAATATATATATATATATATATATATATATATATATTTGTTTTTTATTCTATGTCTGTAAATAAACATTTTTAAAAATATTTGTAAAGGAACCAAATAAAATATGCTTAATGTAAAAAGTACAAAATTTAATAAAAAAACAATGGGAAAATTGAAAACTGAATATTTTAATTGTTTAATTATACAATTTTATTTCTTTCAAGTAATTTTCTATAATTGAAAAAAAAACTAATATTAATATTATATTTCTACTTTTATTTAAAGTGTATTTATATTTCATTCTTTTTGATTTATGTAATTCTGAAACATATATTTAATAAATGTAATGAACTAATGTGTCCTAATCTGTCATTTAAATATACAGGATCATTTACACATTTATAACAATCAAATACAATGTACTCAATGTAAAAAATAAAAAAATAACAATAGTAAATTGTTTTTTATTTTATACAAAATATATTAAACCAATGTTATTTTATATATATATGTGTGTGTATAATATATATATTCAGAATTATATAAAAAATATTTTTGAAAAGGAATCAAATAAAACAACGTAAAAAGTAGAAAACAATAACAATTGTAAATTTAATAAAACAATTTAAAAAAGAATGTTATATAATTGTTTAATTATATTATTATTTCTTTTTATATTAAATGTGCATAATTCATTACTTTTTATAGATTTATTATATAATTTTGAAATATATTTCTTATTATATTGCTAATATATTATAATTTTTATATTTTTAATATAAATAACAAACTTTTAAATAACACACTTTACTTAAGTATATTGCTTAAAATTACTTGCCAGGTTTGTGTGTTTTCTCTTGTGTGTCCTACAATGTGGGTTACACTAAATGTGACTAAATGTCCCCATAAGGATAGTAAAACCAGTTATGAGAGAAAGTTATTAAAAATACTAAATGATGTTTATCACAAATATATATCACTGATGTATATCACTACTAAAATGAATACCTTGAATTTAGTGTATGCTTTGGATAAAAGTGTCTGACAAATGATTAAACATACGTTGTGTGGAGGTGAATTTTGAAGAGAAATATGATCAAAATGTTTTGAATTGAAAAACTGGTTAACCTGATCCCTTGGTTTGCCATAGATCACCATTCAATACTTATAGATCATAGAGTATAGATTTAAATATAGATTCCATATAACGTACATGGTAGGTTAATGGCTTTCTGTTGGGTATTTCCATTAATCTGTTTCACAGAATCACAAGAAGCTCAAAGCAAGCACGTAAGATCAATACCAGCTTCACAGGCCAATGTTTGATCATTGACCTGGTTGATTTTTGTATAAACTTCAACACAAGAGTGCAGCACCTAATAAAACCCCCCAACACCCTGTAGGATGCTGTGGTGTTCAAGAAGAACAAAAGCTTTCCTTTTTTCTTTCTTCTGTAAAGCGAATTGCTCCTGAGGCATGCTGACTGAATACTGACGCATTAAACACAGAGGTCACGCAGACATTTATATTCAACAGTCACTCTTTGAAATAGATGGAAACTGATCGATACCGGTGTAAACCCTCAGAACCAATGCTGTGTCTTGTGGAGTGGAGGTCTTTAGGATACAAGGTGGTGACTGTTGTCAGATGGGCTCTTGTATCCCATGAGATCAGAAAGGAGGATTTATTAGCCCTGCTTTAAGCACACAAACTGTTCTCAAGGTCATTTTTTCCCCTCTAGTCTAGATTTGTGTGCAGATCAGCTAAATAAAAATGCGGTGGCCAGCGCTGTCACATCAACATATATAGTATCTCCTTTAAATTTCCCCAGTTGCCCCCAAAAACAAAAAACGACTGGTCACTAGGTGGTATGAATCCACTGGGACCTAAAACTCCAGTTTCTAACCCCCTTCCGCCCCGCGAGCCCATCATTTATCTAGCGTGTCTGGGAGGATGTGGTGCACCTGAGCCAGTTAGTCAGGATGTGATGGATCACCGTACCTTCTGCCTCAGCTGTTTCCTGCTGATCCCGTCCCTGATCCCTCCCCCATCGCCGTTTTCTTTTCTCTTACCAGTCTCACCATCTCTTCCTATCTCTCCATCTCCCCGGTATTCCTACACCCAGCTGGGACCAGCTCTTCCATCAAGCCCAATTGTCTTTCCGAGCTGACAGTTCCCTCCACACACCCGCAGTTGACCTGCTCTTTATTTGTGTTGCCTAAAATAGCTGGGCTGTCAGTGTATCTGTGCCACTGCAGCGCGATATGGAGTATTAACTTTATCAAAGTCACTTGTAATGTCTCAGTGCTGCTCGAGTCTGCCACCGAGCATTTTTCTGCATGAACACGTTTGATGCTTCTCTAATGTGTGTATCAATATATCTCTGGACAACTAAAAATACCTATCAAAATTCCCCCACACAGGTAAAATAATGAATTTTTGTCTGTGATTTTTTTTTTCCTTCATTCAAGTTAAGTATAGAGATATTTTTGTACATAAAAGCATTTGGGATGTGTTTGAGTGCTTAGCCAGTTCTCTTTGTATTGTTTTGAATACCTAATCAGTGGTGTGCGGTGGTGTTCTGAAATGAGGATGCAAAGTCCTCAAAGGTATTTTTTATTATTAATTAAATATAAATGCATGTCCCAGTCACATTGTCTTGGTTAAATAAACATCTCAATAAATTAGAATGTCTTGGAAAAGTTCATTTATTTCAGTAATTCAACTCAAATTGTGAAACTGGTGTATTAAATTCAGTGCACATAGACTGAAGTAGTTTAAGTCTTTGGTTCTTTTAATTGTGATGATTTTGGCTCACATTTAACAAAAACCCACCAATTCACTATCTCAACAAATTAGAATATGGTGACATGCCAATCAGCTAATCAACTCAAAACACCTGCAAAGGTTTCCTGAGACTTCAAAATGGTCTCTCAGTTTGGTTCACTAGGCTACACAGTCATGGGGAAGACTGCTGATCTGACAGTTGTCCAGAAGACAATCATTGACACCCTTCACAAGCTGGCCGTTCACAGAGTGCTGTATCTAAGCATGTTAAGAGAAAGTTGAGTGGAAAGAAAAAGTGTGGAAGAAAAAAATGCACAACCAACCAAAAGAAATGCAGCCTTGAGAGGCTTGTCAAGCAAAATCGTTTCAAGAATTTGGGTGAATTTCACAAGGAATGGACTGAGGCTGGGGTCAAGGCATCAAGAGCCACCACACACAGACGTGTCAAGGAATTTGGCTACAGTTGTCGTATTCCTCTTGTTAAGCCACTCATGAACCACAGACAACGTCAGAGGCGTCTTACCTGGGCTAAGGAGAAGAAGAAATGGACTGTTGCCCAGTGGTCCAAAGTCCTCTTTTCAGATGAGAGCAAGTTTTATATTTCATTTGGAAACCAAGGTCCTAGAGTCTGGAGGAAGGGTGGAGAAGCTCATAGCCCAAGTTGCTTGAAGTCCAGTGTTAAGTTTCCACAGTCTGTGAAGATTTGGGGTGCAATGTCATCTGCTGGTGTTTTTTGAAAACCAAAGTCACTGCACCCATTTACCAAGAAATTTTAGAGCACTTCATGCTTCATTCTGCTGACCAGCTTTTTAAAGACGCTGATTTCATTTTCCAGGCCACTGTCAAAGAAACCTGGGCTTCCATACCACCTCAGCAGCACCACAGACTGATCACCTCCATGCCACGCTGAATTGAGGCAGTAATTAAAGCAAAAGGAGCCTCTACCAAGTATTGAGTGCATATACAGTAAATGAACATACTTTCCAGGCACCAACAATTCACTAAAAATGTTTTTTTTTTATTGGTCTTATGAAGTATTCTAATTTGTTGAGTTGTGAATTGGTGGGTTTTTTTTTTAAAATGTGAGCCAAAATCATCACAATTAAAGGAACCAAAGACTTAAACTACTTCAGTCTGTATGCATTGAACTTAAATTTACTGAAATAAATGAACTCTTCCACGACATTCTAATATATTGAGATGCACCTGTATTTTATTTGTGAACTTATGTTCAGCTATTCTTTTTAATACTTAACTTTTAAGTATTTTTGAATTTTCGGATCATCAGTCATAAAAGCTCAGTAAATATTGGTCACAGACATGTACATTTACTTGAAGCATTCACACTTGTAGTTCAGATCTCTTGGTTCATTTGGTCCGGACCAAAAAAAAAAAAAAATTTGGCCCTGGTCTGCTTAGCGTTCACACTGGCATTTTTGGCAGTGAACCACAAGATACCGAACCTAATGGCATAGTGATACGTTCACAACCTGATTGGTCCAGTTGAATGATGTATATTTTGTGACGGAATTCACCAAGCACCCCAAATAAGAGGTGTGTTGTGGTGCTGCACAGACCGATCAGTGTATTTTTGTTTTGTCTCCGTTTCTCTATTTCTGTCACTGATGGAGTTTTGGTTCCTTGCCGCTGTCGCCTCTGGCTCTGACACTTAATTTCCAGCGATACTGTATACTATTTGAACTGAACTGCTGGATGAAGACATCACTGAACTCAATGATGAACTGCATTTAACTGAAAATTGTTTACTGCTGTAGTTTTGCATTACTGACACACTATTTTCTTATTTAATACTGTAAAGCTGTATTGTTAAAAGCGCTATATAAATAAAGGTGACTTAACTTGACTTGACTATGACATCAAAGTACCCATTCACCGATCGGCCTGCTCAGTGCCGCTTTAAAGCAAATACACCTAATGCCGTCTGCTGGCGCGCTAAGCACTAAGCGCGCTCATTGTTGCGTACATAATTTTATTCTCATCACCTGCAAGTTGGATACACCTCTAATTCCGCGGTGTCAAAACATGTCATGTAGCATTGCATCTTGTCATTACATCCTATTTTTGTTTGTTTAAAAGTATTTGGTCTGTGTTGCATTCATATTTCATTCAAACCACACCAGAGTTTGTTTAGAAGCGGACTGAGACTGCTAAAAAAGATGGGTTTGGGGCTTGTTTGGTGCATACCAGGGTTCGGATGGCAACATTTACACTTAGGCCCCTTTCACATTGCGCGCTGATTCCTGACAATTGTCCAAAAATGTGCTTTCTGTGTGAACACAAACACGACCTTACGAATTCTTGAGGAGACACTACCTCCCTTGCCTCCTCAGAGGAAACGCCCCTGCTAGAAATGTAGATTTCTCTCTCAATTTATTTTTAATCAAGATTTTTTATATAATAATCTATATAACATATAATCTACTTGTAGCATTTCTCATGGCAGAGAAGCAAACCCACAAATAGGCATACCGTTGAATGGAGTTACAGAAAGAGTTTTTTCCGTTGAGAATGTAGTTGTTAAAACTTCAAATATCCATTTTATTTATAAAGATAGTGCCTGTTTGACGTTTTCAGAGATGTGAGCTATTTTAGCATTAGGTCAGATCTGAACTTCATAGTCATTACCAGTGATGCCTCGTGGAAGTTTGCAAAAAAAAAAAAAAGTTGGTTGTGTGCTGTGTTGATGGATAGAAGGACAGGTTTTTGGTTTAAGTTCAGCCCCATTCTAATGATTCCCTCAGAGATTTTAACACTTGGTGCGAGTCACATTTTAATTAGCACACTGGATAAAATTGGTGTAGCTTCCTATTAACATCTGGGACTGAACCAAATTAATGTACTTTGCCAATTCGTTGCACATGATTGGCTTTTACATTAAGTGTTTTAGGCCACGATGAACAGAAGGGAATCAAGGATACGCAAAACTAGGAAGTAACACGTTTGAGTTTTGAACTGTAATTTTTACTCAGGCTGTCGGCAATCCGATAAACACTCTTTACTGGGGCGTATGGCAGTTGGACTGATAAACGCAGTTCAGCTGATAAAAAGCTGCTGTTCCTTGTGCATCAAAAAGTCCTCTATTTCCATTTGGATAGAGATTTGGCCTGCTTAGAAAGACGTTATTTCTCTGTTTCTAAAGCTGTCCTGTTCACAGCCACTAAGCAGGTGCGCGTCAGCTGGACTTGCCCTGTTCTGCAGCCAAAACGAGGATAACAAATGGCTTGGGGGCAGTTGGAAAGAGAGAGTTAGAGCGAGCGAGTGAGGGAAAGAAAGAAGTAAAACAAGAAAGCAGCACAATTCTTGCCCAAAAAGTCCTCATTAGGAGCAGAGAGGCATGTGAGGGAGTCAGCTGCTGGGGTGATAAAGGCAGCTGGAGGGATCCAGGAAAAAGCAGCACAGAGAGGCCTGTGTGGGACTGGACCTCAGCCAAACCCAGAGGCCCTCACTCGCATTATATAACCCTACAGTGGAAAGAAAACACAGCAACAGTACAGCTAGACGATATATGACCAGGAAAAGGGTATGCTTTGAATTATAAACAGCCTATTTAGTGAAAGGGGCAAAAGTGCTTTTTGCCCCAAGAAAGCTGTAAAACAAAGACGAGAATGGCTTTGATTGTTGTGGCCTGTGATGTTGTTCTAAATGAGTTTTTTCCATTTAGTAAATGTTTTGCCTATTAAAAGTGTTTTAAATAATGGTCTTATTCTAACATAATGAAGACACATTTTACATACTTTGACGTAGCATTTGACCAAGTTCCATCTGATTGTACTGAACTTGTCTTGAATTTGACAGTGAAGGATACTGTTGCTTCACACTGGCCGTGACAGTGAAGCTGTAGCCAAGGTCAAATTGTTGTCTGAATACCAGAGATGTGCAACATTCTGAATTGCATTGAAAATGGCTTTAAAATTCCAAAACGTTTAAATTTAAAGTAGAATTTAAATTACTTGAAATTTGAGGATAGATAGATAGATAGATAGATAGATAGATAGATAGATAGATAGATAGATGGATAGGTGGATGGGACGGACAGACAGAAGGATGGATGGATGGATGGATGAATGGATGGACAGATAGATAGATAGATAGATAGATAGATAGATAGATGGATGAATATATGGATAGTGATGGGACAGACAGGATGGATATGGACATGACGGATGGATGATAGACAGATGGACATTGATGGATAGATGGATAGATGATAGATAGATGGACCTGGAGGTGGACAGACAGAATGGATGGGACAGACAGATGGACAGATAGATAGGTGGATAGATAGATAGATAGATAGATAGATAGGTGGATGGGTGGACAGACAGATGGATGGATAGACAGACGGACAGATAGATAGATGGTTGGTTGGACAGATGATATATATATATATATAGATTATTAGCTTTTACCTTGAAATACTTGTTTTTATAGATGGATGGATGGATGCATAGGCTGATAGATAGGTGGATGGATAGATGATAGACATACTGAGATTAGACGAGGCATATTAATAGATAGAAAGGCAGATTGATAGATCAGACAGTCCTTATTCTTACATCAGTTGCTCAGCACTCTTTTGAACTCGTCTCTTCACAATAGTCCTGCAGCTCTCAATAAACAGTGAGCATTTGGGAAAAAAGGAGGGATTCACATGCATATTTAAGGTGACATTTCTGCTGAGCAAATTCAGCCAGCCGTAGAATGACAATAGCAGGATTAGCATTAGCACCCACCCCCACGTCACATCTCGCTCTGTCAGAATGCTGCGCTCATCAGTTCCAGCACCGATCCACGGACATGTCCTGGCTCGTCCCATCCCTTAATGGACCATCGTATGAGAAAAACACCCCTGTCTTTGGGTTCCGTGAGATGAAATTCCAGATGGAATGTGATATTCAGTCACATGTAGGAAGCATTAAAATTCTACACGCTTTCCCTGTCTTTCATCTCTGTAATGGTTCCCCACAGATTCATGTGGAATGGCCTTCGAGAGCTTTTTGAGACAATGAGGCAGTGGCATTATATCTATTTTATGTATTAGTTTTACCCTGAAATGCCTCTTTTTTCCAGCTAATCTTAATGTGTTTAGAAGACATCATGTGCACACTTTAGTTTTTGCATAGTGCGTTTCACAGTCCCTTCCAGCTCTGTATGGATTTGTCTCCTGGAAGCTGCAGTCCTTTGCAGAGGCTGTGATTATCTGGGCTGGCTTGTCATCAATCAAACATCAGTGCACAGACACTAGTGACAGATGAAATCTCTCCCTTCCCTGTAGAGCTGAGACAGGCGTTCTCTACCAGAGGCAACACAGCGGAGGTTTTCGGATCGGTATTAGCACATTTCTCCTGATTTTTTTTCTCTCAGGTTATTTTTGGGAAAGATTTTTACACGCTTTCAAGATCTAGGTGGTGTCTCTTCAAGTTAGCATGTGTTTATTTTTTGGCAAGAACCACTGCATTAAACATTTTAGGTGTTAATGGTGCATTAAGCACTAACAGGTTTCAAAATAAGTGTTTATGATCTGTAAAACTGGAGTTAGGCAGAGTTAACGTGGCAAGTGACGATGGATTTATTTGTTATAGGTGTAGTTCATCCAAACATCTGTCTTCATTTGCTCACCCTTGTATCATCTAAAACTGCATGACTTTCTTTTGTGCAACACAAAAGAAGATATTAAAAAAAAAATGTTTTTGCTTTGTTTTCCATACAGTCAATGGCATCCAGTGTTGTTTGGACCCCAGCAGTCTTTAAAAAATTCACACAAGTTTGGAACCACAGGGTGAGAAAATTGGTTTTAAATTTGAATTCTGGGCGATCCATCCTTTTAGAATAATCTGCTGCATATACACTGTAAAAAATAAAAAACAATTTGTTGAGTCATCTTAAAATAATTTGTTACCCTGCTGCCTTAAAATTTAAAGTTCAGTCAACTAAAATAAGTTTAGTTAACTTGAAATGTTAAGTTGTACTATGTAGATATTTGTGTTTGGTAAACTTAACAGATGGGTAAGTAACCCAGCTGCCTTAAAATCTGAAGTTGATTCAAATCAAATATCTAAGTTTTCACTTAGTATAATTTAACATTTCAAGTTGAATAAACTTTTTTGAGTTGACTGAACTTAAAATTTTAAGGCAGCCAGGTTACAAATTATTTTAAGTTGACTCAACAAATTGTTTTTTTAAGAAATTACTAACAAATTTCACAAACAATGACAAAGAACTGGGAGTCAACACAATTAAACGTGACATTTTTATGTAAAATCATTGAAATAAGATATTCTTCTACAATGTACTCCAGTGATCTTCACAAAAAATCAGTGCATTGTATACACTAAACTGTAGCATTTAGTGGCACAAAAATATACTAACCCAAATATAACACTGCAATGTTATAAGAGGACATTATTTTCTTCTCTGCAATAACTCTGTTATTGAAAGTCTTTTAGCCTGCGGTCATGGTGTAAGATTTGTGATTAGAAGGTCAGGAATGTTCTTTTAATGGAGCGTGAAGACCTTCTGTTTCTGTAAAATGGGCATAGTAGCTTGTGATACTGTCAGTAGGTTCTTCATGCCTGCAGCTTGTCCTGTTTCTTTATGAACTCCGTCAATAGCCATAAAGAGGCGTCTGTGCAATGTCTCTGTTGAATTGAACCGACTCGCCACGTGATGTTCCTTTTGGACATGGTGTTCACTGAGGGTGCAATTCATTGACATCTACACACAGTGGTCATTCAACAATGCCATATATTTAACTGTTGTTGTCCATCTTAAAAACTTATGGGCACTTAAGAGATTTTTGTTGCGTGTGTTCAGGGTTTATTCCCCCTCAGATGGTACTTTGAGTTGATCCTCAATTAGTTTTTTACACCCTTGAAGCCCTAAGGGTATAGAGGATTTTACTTTAAAACAAAGAGTTTTATCTTTAGTAAAAGCTTGCTGCTTTCAGCTACTATAAGGATGAGCCCTGAAGAACAAAGGGCATTTTATATGCACAACTGAATGTGGCCAGTTGATCTGCACCAATAATTTATTAAAGGGATAGTTCACCCAAAAATGAAAATTCTGTTATTAATTACACAGCCTAATGTCGTTCCAAACCAATAAGACTTTCGTTCATCTTTGGAAAACAAATTAAGATATTTTTGATGAAATCTGAGAACTTTCTGACCCTGCGTAGACAGAAACACAACTGACACATTCAAGGCCTAGGAACCATAAAGAACCTTTCCATAAAGGTTCCATAAAGAACCTTTAACATTTGAAGAACCTTTCTGTTTCACAGAAGGTTCTTTGTGGAGAAAGAAGGTTCTTCGGATTATAAAAAGGTATGAAAGAGATGGTTCTTTAAAGAACCTTTAACTGAATGTTTTTTGTGGAACCAAAAATGGTTCTTCTATGGCATCGCTGCGAAGAACCTTTTAAAGCACCTTTATTTTAAGAGTGTAGTCCACTGTATGAAGAATTTTTGGCTATAATATGTCACAGTTTACTTTTTTTTGCTTTCCTCACTTACAGAAATTAACTATAGTGTCCTGCACCCATTATTAAAAAAAATTAAAAAAAATTATATCTGGTGTCCGAATAATATTTGATTTGGCTGTAATTGAAAAGCAACTGAAATACGTCTAGTCAATATTGTTTTTTCTAAACCTATTTTATATAATTTTAGGGTTAAATCCATGATTTTAGCACAGTGCACTACCAGTTGGGCATATTGGAAATTCCTATTTGTATTAAATATAATTAATCTAAATGAGAAACTTGTGTACAATACAAATGAACGATCAGGAAGGCTTATTAAAAAATTAAGAAGAAGAAATTTTACACCAAATCACCAAATTTAAATTATTTCTGAAGGATCATGTGACACTAAAGATTGGAGTAATGAACAAATAACAAATATTTCACAATAAATACAGCCTTCGTCAACATAAGAGATTTCTTTCAAAAACATTATAAAAAAATCATACAGACGCCATACCGATCGCTTCATCTTAGTGCTTTGCTTTCTCTTCTTAGGCAGATGTGATCTGTATATTATACAGAGACTACCTGCACAGCATTTTCTCTGGCTCTCATCTGCTGTGATCTTCTACTCATCATTCAAACACCAGGGAAATTAAATTCCAAATGAAGGAATTGAGTCTGGAGCTCACTTGGTCCGGCATCTGCTTCCCTTTAATCTAAGTTGTTTAAAGACATAAAAGAAGTGTCTTTATATCAAGGACATGTTGACAGTCCTGGTGGTAAAAGAATTACAAACAGAAGTACTAAACATCTGACAGCTGCAGGCCAAGACTAGCATTACTCGGGGACGAGAAATGCGTCACTTGGCGCCAAAATTTCTCCATCCAGAGGAAAAGCAGCAGCACTGAATTGCAGGGAGTATGAATAAAAGTGATTCTGTCCTGGTTCCCTGGCTTTGGCAGGCTGTCTTTTATTCATTCTTCGCAGCGAACGCACAGTGCTTGACTCTCTGTAAGTCTGTTTGCCTAATCTGCTATCCATTTACCAGCTGCTCTTCTGGCAGACTGGCGTTTTGGTCACCATGGAAATGTCCAGCCAGGCCTGTGACTGTTGTCTTGGCACATTGCCTGGATAATGAGGTAGCGCTGTCTCATTTGTTTTCTTTGCACTCTTCATCTTTGTTGATAGAGTGGACAGCCTGGGGCCTTTAATCGATGAAGGGCAAATTTAAGGTGTAAAAGCCATGTGCCAAGCCCAGTTAACTGCCCTCACCAGCTGTTGGTGAATCTGTGCCAGCCTTTAACAGAGGCCGGGCTGTGTGCCTGTTTGTTTAAAGGACAAGACCCTTCAATTGTATCCTCCTGTGAAGGGTTCACTGTAATCAACTTTACTTTTTCATCCTAGATAAAGCGAACAGGACATGTGACTTTCAATTACTTCTCTGGTGACGCTATTTAGTGAGTGAGAAGGACACTCTGCATCACACTGTTAATTAATCAAACCTAAAGTTCGTCCACATGGAATTGTCACATCTAATACAGCTTGATATCGGTTGTCATGATGAATCATGATCACTAGTGACTTCATCATTGATCACTGCTGACTCATTATGAGCTACAAATTAGCCCCACTTGCATGCGTCTGATGAACAATACAGGCAAAAGTTAGGAAAATCTTAAAGCTTATGTTTAAAAAACTTTTAAATAAATGAAATTAGGTTTGTACACATTTATATATTATATTATAGTTTAGTATTATAGTTACATTTATGTAGTAAATTTAAACTATAAATAGATTTTTATTCATACGAATTTGTAAACTATAACAACATTTAAACACCCTTGGCAGGGAGTTTGATTAACAGGTGAGCTGACCAATCATAGCGCAGAATATGCTACTTTTTCCCATCAACCCAACCAAACCAAACAGGAGAGTAAATTAACATCTGTGGACTTGAACTGAAAAAATGATGTGTATGGACGTCTTTCTGTGGTTGAAATATATATATTTTTAATGTTCATTCATGTTTATTCTACAGAGGAAGAGATGATCGGTTGACGCGCCACTTGAAGGTGCTACATCAATCTGTCACGACACATTAAAGAGCCACAAAATGGTATTTATTATTTTAATTTCTTACAAAGTTTGAAAGCTGAGACTTTGTTTCTTACCTAAAGTAACCTGGTCTGTCTTGTCTGTCGGGACATTGTCAGTTTCCTCTTTCCTCTTTCACTGTGTGAGAACTTGATGTGTGGCGTAAGAGCAACGTGGCTTGTTGGACATAGCAACAGTAATGGTGTGTGCACACCAAACGTAAAGTGATTATTTGCATCACGTTACTCGCTCTAGTTTACTTGTGGGAGGTTTTTCGCATCATGCAAATTTTCTGCTCAAGCTAAAAATTCAGCTTCATTCACATCGCCTAGGGCGAATTCACTCATGTGAATAAATACATAAAAACAATAATAATAAAAAAAAAACATTAAACAAAAGAACATTTTCTGATAAAACTGGACGTGTCAACCCGGGCTTTCCATTTAAGCTGAAATTTTTGAACATACTCGAAAGATGCGATTGTGGCGTACACTCTTTAAAAATAAAGGTGCTTCACGATGCCATAGAAGAACATTTTTTGTCTAAATGGTTCCATAAGGAACTTTTAACATCTGAAGAACCTTTCAGTTTCACAAAAGGTTCTTTGTGGTAAAAAAAGGTTCTTCAGATTATAAAAAAGGTAAGAAAGAGATGGTTCTTTAAAGAACCTTTGACTGAATGGTTCCTTGTGGAACCAAAAATGGTTCTTCTATGGCATCGTTGTGAAGAACCTTTTAAAGCACCTTTATATTCTTTAAAAGTGTATATCACGCATTCGTGGCAATTGCGTCACCCAGCTCACGTTATTCACATTGCCCCGGGCAAATTCACTCTTGTGAATAAGAACAATAACAAAAAACATATATTTTTATATATCATGGCAATCCCTTCACCTAGTTTGCATCTTTCGCATCCCCCTCACATGAATAAAAACATAAAAACTATTTTAACCCCCTTCAGACCCATTGAAATGGACATCACATGATTTTTGGTTTAAACCAATAAAATGTTATGTTTTTAAAATATGAGCAATGTCTGGTCACTGATTGGTCCCCGATCAACCAATCAGTTGATCTGATTGAGCTACAGACATCACAAAAGAAAGACATGATAGCCAACTAGACAAGAAGAGGAGGAACCCCATATTTTACCTTTTATATGCAGAATTATGTTAATGGTAGACTCATCAACTTGCACCAGTTGTAAAATTAAGACTATAAAATGATAATATTCAAAGTTATTTTGAAGATCTGTCAGAGTTGCAGAACAGGATTTTTAAAAAAATGTACTGTCCATTGCAATGGACATCAGGTCTTAGCAGGAACCTCATGAATTAGTTGTATAACAGGTTGAGAAATTTGTGCAGGCATTTCAAAGCTAAATACAGCTGTTTTTTTTTGGACCGAACAGTGAAGGTTGTAGGCTGATAATACAGTTTTGAACTGTTGAATATTTTTGTAATTCCAATACTTCCATTTGTGCTATTTCATAGTTTTGATGATTTTTACAATTATAAAATTATTATAAAATGTTAACAGGAAGTGTGTGTGTCCAGCCTTTTGACTGGTGTCGTCTATTAATGCTAAAATCTATTATAAAATATATTATCTAAATATGCATATGTCATTTGCTTTTAATTTCCAGCAGAACAAAAGAAAAATCTTTGAAGACCTCAATGTCTGCTTCATTATTTATTTATAGACTTTCCTGCATGTACTTCACGGCATTATTGGAAATGAGCCAGTGACTATTCTAGAATTCATGCTGGTATTTTAGGATCGGCCTGTTCTGTACTCACTGCTGGATGTGGCAGCAAATAACACCAAGTGATTGGCTGCGGTCCCGAAGATTCCTCATGGGGGTTATGTGGGACACCAAGTGTCCTATCATAGGACAGTGAAGGAATAATGTGCCAGCACCTCATGCACATCAATACATCAATGAGTTCATAACAACAATTTCTTTGTTTCACAGTCGCTTTCAATAATTCACATCTGCACATTTATCAGCCTGAGCCAAGATGAGATATCAGGTGAGAACAAGTTCTTCCACTTTGAATTTCTGCTTTATAACAAACAGCAGATCACTAGAGAGGGAAACCTCGATAGACATGGAGACGTGTGGTTTCACTGGTGAGCGCATATGCAGGTTTAAAGGAACTCTCTGAACTGTAACTAGAAACAGACAGAAGCTTTTGTGGCTGTGCTGCAGACAGCCAGCGGACCGATGAAGCAGTGTGAGCTGTCAGATAAGGAAGCCTGCAAGGGAATAAAGAACAGGTTTCAAACACCTGAATACTATAAATAAAACTGCTAGGGTTTTTATCTATTCATATGTTTTAAAGTTAGTTTGCACCTGAACTGTTCAAAGACAGACAGGTGAGAGATCTAGGAATATCATCCAGCTGCAGTTGTCATACATGCAGTTTTTACAGAGAATCACTAAAATTATTTTTCTCTGAATCGAGGACATTGACTAGTGGGAGCAAAACATGCCAGCAACATAGAGATGTTTATATATAGACATTTACACCCCGTGCAATGTGCCTATCAATGGTTATGCCAGGCATTGGGGTTCATGTATCCATACTTAGAATATATACTGAAGATCTGTTTACACTAGATGCCAAGTATACTGCAAATACACAGCAACATTTCGATTGCATCCTCCTCTATGCTCTGAATTTGTTACCAGAAAATACTAATAATGCATTGTGAAGCAGCTTGTATATATGATCTATAATCTTTATCATATTAAGACGTGACCTCAATAGGGCCCTAAAAACGGAATTTACTGAATAACACAGAATGTCACGGAATTTGTCAAAGTTCTAATGAATTAATCAAAAGTAGGTCAGTACACTTAAATCAAACCGCAATATGGACTAGTATCTGTAAATGTTACGCCGCAAAAATACAATTTAAATGTGAATCCTGCATGTTCTGTCTCTGCTTTAATGAATGGAGCAGAGGAGCGGTTTTGTTTACTACACACACTGAAGCGTGCGTGATGCTCTCCGTGATTTCAGCGTCTGTCCTCTCACTAAATGAGGACATAAATACATGAACAGTATCTGCTGAGAGTCACTTCATGTGCATTTGACTGTTCCATTTTACGTTATATCATATACACACAGAAATGTAAAGGTAGACACGGCAACCCCTCAAAATAAAAGGTTGGTTTTAACTAGAAGACATTATGCCAGATATATATTACTACTATTACTACTACTACTAAAATGAAACAAACATTGTTTTTTAGGGTATAATCACACAACATTTCTTCCATGTTTTAATTTTAATAGTACATTCTCCTTTGTTTGCCAAAAACAGTTTGGCTAATTTTCAATAATTAAAAGATCATTGAAATTAATGTTTTATGCCTTCATTTGATAACCAGAACATTTTAAATACACAACACAGTATTTCTGAGGGTAAAAAAAAAAACTTTCATAAGGCTATTTTAAGAATAAATTTGAATAAAGAATAAAGTATGCGTTCAAATAATTAGACATGCTAAAACACAGAATTTGCTAACAATAAAACATATAGTGATAAAAAATAAACATTTCATAGGGCCCTAAACATGTTATTTTTGTTAAACCTTTATTAAATTGATGTGAAATTGTATAAGTTGCATGATTTTAATTAATTAGACATGCTCTTTGATTAATGTAACCATTAAAAAGGAGTTGAGAAAAATTAAAATGGGAAAAAACGGAATCCAAAAAAATTAAAACGGAAAAAATGGAATTTGGAAAAAAATGAAACCCTACCTCAGTGATTCAACCGTAATTTTATGAAGGTACGAGAATGTTTTTTGTGTGCAAAGAAAAAAAAGATGATGATATTATTCAACTTTATTCTCTTTTGTGGTACACACGTCAAAGACATGGAGGAGAAGAAACTGTTGAATGTTAATTTTGTTTTCTTCATGCAAAAAAAGTATTCTCGTAGCTTACATTAGTGATAAAAAAGAAGTGAAGTCAGTGTGAATATAATGCTATACTTATATGTATGGCAAGTCTATTCATGCATGGCTTTTCTTTAACATACAATCTTAAAGCGCCTGTCTGCTTGTATAGAAACATGCCATTTATCTTTAAACTACAAGGTTATCTGATAAGACTCAACTTTTCAGCTGCTTACTAAAGACCTTGTACACAATGGCTCCAGTGTGCTCTAAGAACACTATCATGAAAAACAGCAAATCGTCCATCACTGCTTTGTGCGTAACTTTGATTTACTGCTTACCATTAATATTACTTTGGGAAAAAAAAGAGTGCATGCCAAAGACATTGGTTATACTGAGAGTATTTGCAATGGCAGAGATCCAGTGTACCATCATATTACTCATGCATAGACCTGCCTCATGAAGAGCATTCATTACATTCATACAGTGTTATATGTCACCAGTGCATCCCGGCAGTTGTTTCGCATAAAAACGGCTGATTGGAAAGAATGCTGCCTCCTGGCAGTATAATGCATATGGCATTGCCTACTCAGCACTTTGGCGTTTGAAATATTGTGTCGAGCTGGGACAGGGAAAGGCGGTGTTACCTGTTATGTGCGAACAAGTCCCGTCAAGGCAGCCCGTGGAGGCTTTCCCAGTTTACCCAGGGTGTGCCTGACTGTGAATTACATAATGTACCTGTGCCAGTGACAAATGGCTGTTAAAGTGCTTAGTTCTCAACAGATTCAACAAAGCGGTGGGCCTCAGTCTGCCAGAGGGAAAGAGCGGAGAAATCCATAAGGTCGTTCCCAGGCCAGGCTCCAACTGTCGTCATTCATCTTTCATACTTTCTTTGAAAACTAAGTGAGTGTGTTTCGCCGCTTTCATGGACCAGAGCCCTACTACAGCTGACTTCAGAAGAGAAATGTTTGTGTTGCTGCATCTTACAGGTCTAATCCTTTCACTTGTGGTGTCAGGCTGTGTGTATACAGCGGCGTCTCTCTCTGGGGGCGGAAAGAGGCTTTGTCACTCACATAGTGCATGTCCTATTATTGAGTGTAATTGGATCCTTTGCCGTTTTGGATGAATTTGCAGTTCTGTTGTTCTTTTAGCTGTATGTATTAAGAGTCTTTTTTTGGACAGGATGGACTTTGGTAATATACAGTGACCCAAAAAAAAGTATTTGGACACTTAAAGGGGTAGTTCACCCAAAATGAAACATCTGTCATCATTTACTCACCCTCATGTTGTTCCAAAGCTGTATGACTTTCCTTCTTCTGTTGAACACAAAAGAAGACTGATTCAACTGGATTTGTCCATACGAAGTCAGTGGAGTTTAAAATAACATGAAACACCATTGACTTTCAGTGTATGGACAAAAAAACAAAAAATAATGAAAGACATTTTTCATCTTTTATGTTCCACAGAAGAAAGAAAGTCATACAAGTTTGGAACGACACAAGGGTGAGAAAAATGATGACAGATGTTTCATTTTTGAGTGAACTACCCTTTAAACTATGATTTTGTCCTATAACAGACTAGTTTAGGTTCTGAAAAAAACTGTGTAAATTAATCTCATATAAGTTAAATTATATTTTTTTAAACAATTAGAAACCATTTTTCTAAGTTCCAGTGCTAAGTCTGTTCAACAAAGTTTGATAACCAGAAAGTGTTATACAATGCGTTGTCTTTATTTTAAACGATAAATTGTTTTATAATTTGAAATGTACAAACGATTTTAAATGACTGTATTTTTTTAAATAAATACCACTTGGTTTGATATTTTGTTATATAAAGCAACGTTATAAAGTGTGGCTTAAGTGTTTAAATGCTTTTTGGGACTGAATGAGCAATATCACAAGAGCAGCAGTGCGATATGGCTGTAGGTAATCACAGCGTGCCGATATACAACCATATTGCACGCCTACGAGTGTGATATTGTGTTTATACAACAGTTTGGCCACACAAGTTTGTAAATACATAAGAAATACCAATGGCAGTATCACCATGGGTGGGTGGGGGACAGTTTTCCCTCTTTTCCTCGCTTTCCATTGCTTTTAAATTGCTTAAAAGTGCCGTTTGCATTTTACTTTCACTTTCAAATTAGCGGCAACTTGGCCTTAAGCAGTTGTCCGTTTTTAGTTTGTTTAAATTTTCCTTCTTTTCTCACTTTCTATCGCTTTTAAATAGCTTAAAAGCGCCATGCGCATTTTACTTTCACTTTCAAATTAACGGCAACTTGGCCTAAAGCAATTGTCCGTTTTTAGTTCATCTGAATTTTCCCCCTTTTTTTCTCACTTTCCTTCACTTTTAAATAGCTTACTTTAAAATCGAATTAGCGCCAATTTGGCATCATTTGCTTAAATGCAATTTAAGCAACAACAAAATACAATGGCAAACTCACTTAGCCTATATATTAATCAGATAACTTTTACTAGCAAAACAAATAAAAAAACACCATCCTATAGGCTATGCCTAATATAAAATAACAAATTACTTTCACAAAGTTATTTGTGCGGTGGGAAAGTGACGAAACCGGTGTTGCAGCAAGCCTAATGAGCAGTCATTTATTCCATCATCAGGTGAGACTTGAACAGCACACGTTGCTATCTTTGTTTAAACTAAACTCATTTAAACCTTGCCAGTATAAACCTTTAAGAGCCAGAGGATTTGTGTGTGCACTCATCTGAAGCGTGCAAACCCGCTCTCTGAAGTATTGTGTTTGAATGGATAAATTTACACAAAAATTATGTCAAAATGCCAGTCTTAGTAAGTATCCTATAGCAGACATAGCCAGCTGAACATACTGTATCAGTGCACTGGATCAGTGCATTCTCTTGAAGTGACAGCATTTTATTAATATTAATCAAACAGCAACAACAAGGAAATTACTTACTGCTCTTGATTAAATAGCTTTTGTTCCTTTAATAAAGATTAATCCTTAATTTATACAGTAAAATTTGCAATGCTATTTTACATTTGATTCAATCAATGATTCAATTTCTGTACTTAAAAACTAATCACTGTTTACTTTATTTGTATCTTTACTTTATTGTATTTATTTGTGCTGTTGCTTGTAGTTAGATTATTCTTCTTTATTTTTATTTGACAATATTGTTTTTTCCCTAAACATAGCACATACCGAACTGTACCAAAACCGTGACTTTAACACCATGATACAAACCGAACCGTGAGTAAGTTGAACCGTTCCACCTCTGTTTTCTCAATACAAACCTGCATTAGCTTCAGTCTACCCAAACATGCATTATAACTCCACTAAGCTGATATACATTAAATCATGAGGTTATGGTTCAGCTATTCAGAAAGTCTCGAAATTACGGATCAGTCGTTGTCTAAAATAGAAACAACCCCAGCCTCTCATCAGTGGGCTTAACTGAAGCAGACAGATGAGGCATCCATTCAATCCACGGTACAGTTTAATGAAAACCAGCATGCGACGTATAGCACCACCCTCGTCCCTAAATAAGCATTGTTTAGGGGCTTCTAAATGATGTGGTTGGTTGTGAATAATGCACTTGGTGGTGGGATGTTTCCATTGATTGCAGATGGTCGGGATTGAGCCATAAAGCCACAGAAAAGAAACACAGTTAAGTGTGTTATACAGTGGTCACCCATAATGGTTAAACCTCCTCTTTATTTTTACGCATGGAAGGGTTCAAATCAAGGTGTTGTAATTAGTGGTTGGTCAGCTCCTATATCACAGTCTTCACTGCCACACTAGCTGTTAACTATCTTGTCTCTTTGAGGAGGAGTTGAACTTGTGCCCAGACAACTGCAGTGACTATTGTAATTATGCGTCAGATGGGACGCCGACTGGGGCCCGCTAATTTGGGTGAGTGTGTTAGATGCCTGTGTGTGTGTCCCCCTCTGTTCTGCCTGGACACAGAGTGCTCTTTCAGGCTTAATGTCAGCGTTGGCTCAGTCAGGCTTTCCATACATCTCCCCAAACTGCCTCCAGACACTACAACAACAAAGGAAATGTGGAGACAATGGAGGTTTTTATAGCATCCGGGGCTGTAAAGGCTCAAATGTACAGACATGTGAGAGTGTGTGATTTATAAAAGAGCGTATAAATCAGGAGTTGTGAGGTCTCCAAATGTTTGCAGTGATATGGGAGTTCACACTGAATGCACAAAGTATAGTGGTTTAAATGTGGGTTGCAAGGAGATACTAGAATCTGTGCTCATCCCGCTGAGCCGCTTCATCAGTCAAGAGATTGTTGAGGTGATGATGGCTCTGGTCCAAAACCTAGTGAGCTGCCTGTGTGGGTTGTGTTTTTTAAACACTCCTGAAGCAAAGGCTGTTTCTTTTTGGCAAATTCAATCCTGTAATACATTTCGAAAAAGCTCTGTGAATACATCCAACCAACATAATGGACAGACATTCTGAAATTTTTCAAAGCAAACTATACATTTTTCACCAATGTTGCATTAAATCAAAAAATTACTATCTAATGGGTTTAGCTACAGTGTAATGCATTTATGAAGCATTTTTCTACAACTCATGTAGGCTTGATATTAAGGTTTTATCATGCTAGACACTGATTTAACTGCGGTGACACACAAAATGCCTTTATATTAAAGTTAAATAAAACCACTTCTCACAAAGAACAAGATGGTCTTTTTTCAGTGAAATACCAATGGTTATATAGGCTAATTATGCATTCTGTATAACAACTTGTTCACTATATTCTTCTTTCTATCAAGCAGACATGTTTATTTATAGAAATAAATTTAGATTAATCTTTATTAGGGCTACTAAAGTGATTCAGTCAAGAGCAGTGAGTGATTTTCTGTCTTTTGTTGCTTGATTTATTATGACTGATTTACCTTTCCTTTGTGTGCACTGTCACGGTTTAAGAAACAGGCTTAGAGGATTGTTCTTGATCATTTACATCCTGCATTCAATCTTTTCAGACTTCTACCTTCGGGAAGGCATTGTAGTCTGGTCAAAATTAGGACTACCAGATTTCAGAATAACTTTTTTCCAGTAGCCATAAAGATTCTAAATTCTACCATGTCATTTTGTGATATTGTAATTTTTGTAATGTTTGTAATCTGGCCAATAAAAAAAAAAGAAAGAAAAAAAGGTTGATTGATTAACATCAATGGCTTTGACTAATAGCAACTAAATTAGGTTGTTGTCCCTTTAAAACCAAATGCACAGATGCAGTGGATGCTATGCAATTCACTTAAGATGTAATTGACTGTGTTTACGTGAATACTCATCAAAACGGACAATTCATCAACATTTTGTGTGTATTTCTCCGTTCATGCGACGTGAAAGAGTACTCGTGTACTTTGTGAGGCGCACTTTCTATGTGCTCCGGAGACCAAACATTTTTGAACATTTTATAAAACATGCAGCAAGTGTATGTTATCTTATGTCCTGCCAGATAAATCAATATGCTATGATACAGTTCATATTTGCGCATCTAACCTCCTAATCACGCAGCAGATTCATTCTGAATGAATCTCTTCCCAAATCGTCCCTCCCTAACATTTTTTTGTCGTTTTTATTTGTTGACGAAAATGTCATTTTTGACAAAACAAAACAAATTTTAGTTTGTTATTGTCTCGTTTTTGTCGGTGAAAAAATGTTGTCGACAAAAATTATGACGAAAATTAACACTACAACATTAAAACAAGTAAAGTTCTCCATTGAGGAGAACAAAGTCTTGAGCATGCACACAGTCTGCTCCAGTCCAAAGACATGATAGCACAGCTCGAATCATAAGTGCATGTCGGCACAGACCACAAAACGTATCGCCCCATTTGAATTCTACACAGAATGCTATATTTTATAGTGATATGGATGAGATTGTGGCTATCATACACTGTCAAATGCGGTTTTACCAAGCTCAGCGGCTCTGGTCCAAGCTGTGAAATAAATGAAACGCTATTGGCTAAAAAAAGGGACGGGGCTGCTTGATATGTCCCGTCCCGTCTTCCTGTTTCAGTTGAAATTACGTCAACACATGGAGTAACGCTTGCGTGTTTCAAAGCACTACAGTGGACCTTTAAAAATTCAGCTGACCCTTCGCAGGGAGTATGATTGACAGGCGATTTGACCAATCATAACGCTGAATCAGCCATTTTTGTCCAACAAACATAAGATCATACATAAGAGTTCATTAATGTCAGTTGACTTGAACTTAAAAAATTGTGTGTATTGACATCTTTCTGTGGATGACACAAAATACCTTCTGACGTTCATTCATGTTTATTTTATAAAAGGAAGAGGAAGAGATGATCGGTTCACATGCCACTTAAACTTAGGCGCTACAGCGACACATTAAAGAGCCACAAAACGGTATTCATTCTTTGAATTTCTTAAAAAATGACAATTTGAAAGCTGAGACTATTTCATACCTTAAGTAACATGCTCTGTCTTGTCTGTCGGTGTGAGTCAGTGTCAGTTATTTGACATGACATAGCATGGGGGAGGGTGCTGGGGTCATGCTTTCTGAAGTGTCTTTTCATGCTTTCTGTAGCACTTCCCATCATACGTGTGAATAGCTTGTAGATCTTAGATCATTTCTTAGATCACCTCCACCTAAAGTGTTAAAAAGTCAGAGTGCCAGTGTTTTCTTTTGCTCCATGATCACTTGAAGTGAGCCAGTGAGCCGGAGAAAATGGACTGGATCTGGAAAAATTGCTATTCACCAGTGTGAATGGGTTAAAATGAATTGGATCTGGAATGGAGGGCAGATCCAGGCAGTGGTCAGTGGCAGTGGTCATCTGTTACTCAACTCATGCTCACAATTCTAGTCAACTCACTGATTTTTGCAATCATGCTGTAGTATCAAATATCAACACAGATGTGAATACCTCACATTCTGTACACATGAGGTAGACAGCGTCATGGGCTTTTACAGGTCACTGCTCCATATTGTCATAAAAAGGGAATTTTCAAGCAGTTATATGGTTACTGAAGTCTCTGTCGTAACATGACATTCACAAGGCCTTTTTTAAAAAGGCACCTCTAGTGCCTGTGGGGTCAGAAATACCTCTCTAGCTTCCTTTCCTATCATGCTGTTGGCTATAGTGTGCTTAAACAAGGATTTGTGCCGGAGTTCATGTGAGGTGTGCCAGTGGAGGCACGTGATAGCAAGCTGAAATCTCACAGCTCATATCCACTAATACTAAACAGATAGTAGAGCAGAGGAGAGTGAAAAGAAATTTGGATACACTCTTAAAAATAAAGGTTCTTCAAGATGCCATAGAAGAACCTTTTTTGTCTGAATGGTTCCATAAAGAACCTTTAACATCTGAAGAACTTTTCTGTCTCACAAAAGGTTCTTTGTGGTGAAAGAAGGTTCTACAGATTATAAAAAGGTAAGAAAGAGATGGTTCTTTAAAGAAAGGTTCTTTGTGGAACCAAAAATGGTTCTTCTATGGCATCGCTTGAAGAACGTTTTAAGTGTAGAAGGAAAAAAGACAGGACAGGCTCTCTCAGTCTTAAAAAGTCATTTACTCAACCTCATGTCATTCCAAAACACATCTGTTACTTTTTCCTGTGGAACACAAAAGGAGAAATTTAAGAATGTTCCAAATTCTCCTTTCATGTTCCACAGAAAAAATAACAGCTTATGGGTTTAAAAGGACATGAGGGTGAACAAATAATGACAGAATTGTCATTTTTGGGTGAGATGTCCCTTTAAGCGGTGTGTCAAAGGCCTCTGACACACTGTCCTTTGCAGTGCGCCAAGCCAACTAATTCCCCTCAGCTGCTTGCTTCTGCATAGTGAGCAATTCGTGACACATCTCGTTATGTGTTAACCAGAAGAGGGAAGAATGAGGAATAAGAAGAAGTCAGGATGGTGAAAAGTGGAATTAAAAGAGGAGAAGACGGCAGAGACAGAGGAAGAGAGAGAGAGTAAGAGACTGAGGGATATTTTTAGGAGTCTCCTCTCTGACCACTTCAGTGGCTCGGGCTGCGTGCCTGGAGCTTCTGGTTTCATTGTGCAAGCCGGTATCCAAAGAGACGCCATTTAGCCAACCAGAGACAGGGCTCACTTTGTCTGCGCGCACCACACTGAGGGTACCTAAAGACAACTTCAACCTCCGCTACTGCTACTCAATAAAAGGGAACAGCTGTATCGAGGCCACGCTCCTAAAAATAACGTTCCCAGTTTAATTAGGGGCCGTCAGGATTCCTCTGGATCCTGCCAAAAGGCCGGAGTTTGGAGAGGAATCAAGGTCAACTAATGAAAAAATGAGTAAATGCTTTCTTTGATGTGCCATTTCATTCTATTTGATACTTTTGAATATGTTTGATGTGTTATTGTTGTATTAAAGACCACTTTTAGTCTAGTTTCATGAAGACTGCAAAACCAGTATTTATTTTAAAGATGGAGTGTGCCTGTGCCGCTCTTAAGTTCCACTATACACACGTGAAAGATTCCTGTGGGAATTACAATTAACAGGCTGGTCTGGAGAACCCTGGGATAGTTTAACTCTGCCCTGACCACTGTTAATAAATAATGAGCTGTACATTACCTCTGTCTAATGATTCCATAAGCTGCTGATTAATATTGTAGAACTCTATATCCGCTGTATGCTTGGCATGATTCCTGTGGGAACTCAAGCGGAAAAAACTGCTTGTAAAAGCAGCTGTGTTGAAGTGACAGTAGGACCTGCAATTAAAAGAAACAGGAAAATTCTGTCAACATTTTCTCACCTTGCTGTTGTTTCAAACAGGACTTGGTTGTTCAATAGAAAAAGAACATAGAAAGTAAGTTATTGTTTGCACAAATGACTTAACTTTGAACCTAATTCTTTCTGAAGTAAGAAATGTGTTGCATTTTAACCTTAACAGTCACAAGCAAAAATAATTTCATCTCGAGGTCCAGATTTACTAAACACAAATTAACGTTGTTTCATAAAAAGTGCCGACGGGAGGGGAAAATTTACTGACAATGTGCAGATTGAAGAACACAGACGCAGCCAGATCATTTCCATAATGACAAGCCTTAAAGGAGAAGACCGCTTCCAAAACAATTTACAATAATATACTCACCCCCTTGTCATTCAAGATGTTTATGTCTTTCTGTCTACAGTCATGAGGAAATTAAGGTTTTTGAGGAAAGCATTTCAGGATTTTTCTCCATATAACGGACTTCATTAGTGCCCCGATTTTGAACTTCCAAAATGTAGTTTAAATGCAGCTTCAAAGGGCTCTAAACGATCCCAGCCGAGGAAGAAGGGTCTTATCTAGCGAAACGATCTGTCATTTTTTTTCGGAAAATAAAAAAGTGTATACTTTTTAAGCACAAAAGCTCATGTAGCACGGGCTCTGGGATGCGCATCCTTGACATTACGTACTATTGAATCACGTCGAAAGGTCACGCGGAATGTAGGCGGAACTACAGACCCAGTGTTTACAAAGCGAATGCGCAAAGACTAAGGAAGTAGACTAAGACTAAGGAAGTTTGTTTTTTTAACAAACAAAAAGGTACAAGGATGTCAGATTCTTAAGTTGTAGGAGAAAATAAGATGGAGTTTTTCTCCATACTCTACCTTTTTGAGCCGGAGTACACAGACGATGAACTTAGACGTGATTCGTAGTGTCGTGGACGCACATCTCAGAGCCTGTGCTACACGAGCTATATACAAATTTTTATTTTTTGAAAAAAATGACATAGTTTCGCTAGATAAGACCCTTCTTCCTCGGCTGGGATCATTTAGGGCCCTTTGAAGCTGCATTTAAACTACATTTTGGATGTTCAAAATCGGGGCACCAATGAAGTTCATTATATGAAGAAAAATCCTGAAATGCTTTCCTCAAAAACCATCATTTCTTTAAGACTAAAGAAAGAAAGACATGAATATCTTGGATGACAAGGGGGTGAGTAAATTATTTGTAAATTGTTGTTCTGGAAGTGGACTTCTCCATTAAGACATGCTTTTTTGGCCGTTAAATAATGGCGCAAATAGCAGTCATTTGATGAGTGCAAACGTTAGTACTACGTGCTTTTTTGGGGGGTTAAATAAGGGTGCAAATACCAGTCATTTGACAAACGCAAACATTATGTTGTCTTTATTATTATTTTGTGTTATTGTATTGCAATGATTAGGCTGTTTAATGTTGTGTCAGAAAGAAAAATAACACCCATTGCAAATCAGATATCAGACACGCCAAAACAAAAATAATGTGGATTTGTAAAAAAAAAAGTCTGAAAGAACATGAGGATAAATGAACAATTTTTCATTTCAGGGTGAACTTTTCCCTTAAATGTAAAAGCAACACTGGTCAAACAGTGGTTTCTTGGTTTAACATTGCAACCTCATGTTGTTCATTTGTATACTGTAAAAATATTCCTAATGTTTCACTCATGAGTGACTGTCAAATTTTTAACCATGATCTTAACACTTGTGCTTTGATGTTTAGCTTTAATTTGGTCAACATGCTGTTGTTTCTATTACACCCATGTGTTATTTTTTTCCATGACTTTAAGAGGTAATGATTTCCCAGCACAATACATAAACTAACCAACCATTTAAGCCTTGTATTTTACTAAAGTCTCTCACTATAGTCTATATGACACTGCCTTTACTCTCACTGTCTCTTTCTCTTTAGTACACAAACACACTTTCATGCTGACCGGGTTCATACCACATTATTCTCATTATATCATAATCTAAAATTATCCCTCAAACGCCATAGATTTCACTGAATGCAGCCTTTTTTAGATGCATATAGAGCTTGGATTCAATAGTCGTTTTCTGTCTGAGGGCAATAGTGTAATTATTGGTCTTTGGCCGTGTTGTATTGGGTCAGTGGAAGCCTGGCTGTTTCTGCCCGCTGTGTTGATCCTCTATTTTAAGCATGTCAACAGTTGGCATTGATAGAAAGCAATTACGGGGGTCAGAGGTGAGGTGATTAGCAGTAATTATGGGGAAAAGGCGACTGAGTGCATGAATGTGCTTTTTGGCGAGGTCACTGGTCACCATCTAATGTGACAGTCGCATGGCTCAGCTACTTTTTGAATAGCTGATTCAACATGCATTTGCACTTTCCTTTTTTAAAAATGTATAACCTTAAATGCACCAGCGTTATTTGCATAATTAATTAAAATATTCTCAATACTAAAAACTCAATACTTGGGCTCAAAGTGTACTCAAACCAGTGCTCAAAAAAGGGTTAGTTAACCCAAAATTTAAATTGTGTAACTAATTACTCACCCTCATGTTGTTCCAAACCCGTAAGACCTTTGTTCATCTTTGGAATACAA
Organism: Labeo catla; assembly: GCA_012976165.1. Classification (NCBI taxonomy): domain Eukaryota; kingdom Metazoa; phylum Chordata; class Actinopteri; order Cypriniformes; family Cyprinidae; genus Labeo; species Labeo catla. The sequence continues at coordinate 151,401 of VONZ01000192.1, forward strand.
ATTGAGATATTTTTGCTAAAATCCAAGTTTTCTGACACTGCATAGACAACAAAAATGGTGTAGGAATTTTTGAATTTGGTGTAGAAATGTAGAGTTTGGCATAGAAATCTTCACTCAGAAATTACTAGTGAATGTCACAAACAATTAGAAAGAAACAGCAAGTAAGGCATTGAATAAAATGTGAAGTTTTGAAGTGGAAAAACTGATATAGTTTTCTAATAAAACATCTAAAAAGTTTTAATATACTTTAGGAAACATAAGTCACATTTAGATAGTAGCTTGTCAGTAAAGTAAACACAAAATATATCCCTTTTCATGAAATGTCATAATTGTACACATTTGCAACCAAATGTCTACCTGATCTCATGCAGAAAACCTGTGGGAAGTTTTTTGCAAAATACGTACCAATAAGTACATACCACTGCAGTTTCCAAAAGAAATGAACACTAGAGGCAGTAAAACAGCAAACACTTGCAAACACTTGACTCCATATGCTTCGCTTTCCGGATGTTACAAGTTTGCTCGGTAGCTCAGCCGGCACGGAGTAGGACTTAGGATGTGGAATCCTTGGGTACAAAGCCTGTGTAAAACATGGCTCACGATGAAAGAGCTGAAAGATGACAGATCAAAAAACAAGCTAAAACAGCATTCTTGCGATTTTATGTCACATATCGGGTAGGTTTAGGTGTAGAAGTTACGCTATTTTAAAATTTCACGGCGCATTAGACTTATAGCGCCACTCATCGGACATTGCAAGTCAGAACTGTGGTGACAAGTACAAAACCAGCGTCATATAAAACGTACCATATGTAAGTACATTTGTTCTGGGGAAAAAACGAACACTCTTTTAGCACCACTCAGTGGACATTTCACATCAAATATGTCACGAAACATACATGGTATTTCGAAGTTCCCACAGGTATGTTTTCGTCATGAGATCAGGTTGCCAAATATGCAACCAAAACTTAAAGCTAAGCATGAAACCCCAGCCCTAAACATAACCACGTTTGTTAAAAAATATATAAAAGTTGTAAGTTTTTATACAAAGTCATATATGTTGTCATAAAAGAGTCTCACACTCTAAATGTTAATTTCTAGCATTGCTTCCTAAATGTTGCTCTACCTCAGTGAGAGATCGTATTTGTCCGAGGCGCTGTGAAATATTGGAGGTCTTGTTTGTGATGCGTGAATATGTATAATGAGCAGCACTGTTGACAGAGTGAAACTCCCCTCAGGACTTCCTCATAAATCAACAAGGTGTGCTGACCAGAAGTCTCCATGGATATTTCTGCTTCCAAGAACTGGGCAACACATTAATTTCCAATAATTTCCCAGGTCTGACGCTTCACAGAAAGAGACTCTTTTAACTATCCTGTGTGAAGTGCTTAAAATATTGGACACATCTTACGTACTGTACCAGATTCAGTAGTACTAACAAATATGCAGACTGTATATACAACCGTAGTGCAATTAAACTCAAAACACAGCTCAGTTGTGAGTTACTATTCATGATGCATATTTTCCCGAGCTCTTTCCACAGTCTCACGCGTTCATACCTCTGCTTCAGATAAACAGCAAGCACACTAACGGCGGCAGCACATTCCTGCTCTCACATGGATGCAGTATGTGTTCTCTACTTTCTCAGAAGGAGGCTCCTCTCTCTGGTTGCTGTAAATCATATTTGTAACCTTGGACCACACAGTGTAGTGAGCTCAGCCCAGGCCACAGGCACAGAGGACGGGACATTGAACAGAGAGATGCTAAACAGAGCAGGAAGTGCACTTAATAGAGACTCTGACGAATTATTAAAGGGAAATAAGTGCCCTCTTTTGTGGCTTGTTCTGGGAATTCTCTAGAAGTACCGCTATGAAGATACGCATAGAAGAATTATCAATCAAACTTCTTCAGGCTCTCTCTGAAACTAGTTTTTGTGGGATTTTTGGCTAAACCATGTCCATGTAAAGGTGGATTACACTCTTACAGATTAAAGTAGACAAGCAAGCAGATTTCATTTTTGTCTCTTTAAGTGTTTTATGACAGATCCCACAGTTCATCCCATCAACTCTCTCTGAAAGAAAACATGCTCTTATGACCCGTTTCAACTCAAAATCTTCTGGCTTATATTAACAAGCCTAGTTGTGAGCCGCTGCTGCTTACATGTTAATGCACATGGAAATAATATGACGTGCGTAGAGGGGAAAGGGAAAATTTGGTGTAGACTTCATGCTGCTACATAAACATAGAAATTTCACACTATTTTAGTTCAGAGGAGGGGAATTTTGCAACTTACTGTCAAAACGCTCTCCATTTCATCCTTGACATTAATTGTTCTAAATGAAGGTCATTCGTTTAAAGCCAGCTGCCCACTTATCAACTCAAGAGAGTGTGATAATGGTAGGGGATGTCACACCTATTTGCAGCCGAAGTCCCACCGCCTACTTTTGTGGGTTTGTCACACACTTTGTTTACAAATAGAGGAGCGATCAATTAAATGTGTGCCTATGGCATTTCTCACAGATTACGTGCCATGTATTGCAACACGTTTGGCAGAAAATAATGAAGCTTGTCATAATAACAACTGGAGAAACATAAAGCATAATCATGAACAACAATCGGTTTTTGTGCGGCGAAAAATTGGGCAACGCTACATTTGTTGGCTCGTGTATAATATGTCTTCTCAGTTCTTCAGTGTGAACTAGAGGTGAGAAGGAGCTTGTTAGTCACTGCCAAGGGCGGCTTCAGTACCACACAGAAATTCCTAACTGTTTGTGTTCTTATTGGCTAAAAAAAGTTAGTAGGGCCATTAACTGTTGAGTTAAGGTGGTTAACATTCACCCGCTGCAGACACTGTGCACCAACTATGCAAATTAAGCTCACAAATAGAATTGAGTTGTGGGCCAGTAGTCTCACACTTCTGGGGAGATGGGTTTTTTTGTTTTGTTTTGTTTTGTTTTATGTTTTGTACGGAAGCCCATTTTCCGCTACTGAATAAAAAAGGTAATTGCGGCTTTTTATCTTGTGATTCTCACTTTTTTTTTCCCAGAATTGCGTGTTATAAACTCACAATTCTAACTTGCAGTTGGGAGTTTATATCACATAATTCTGAGCAAAAAGTCACAGTTGCAAGATAAAAACTCACAACCGCAAGATACAAAATCGGAATTACGAGTTTATATCTTGTGATTCTGACTTATAACTCGCAGTTGCGAGTTTATATCACTCAATTCTGAGAAAAAAAGTCAATTGCGAGATACTCGCAATTCTGAGGAAAAAATTGAATTATAAGGTAATTCGGACTTTGTAACTTGCAGTTGGGAGTTTATATCATGCAATTCTGATTAAAATGTCAGAAATGTGAGTTTATATCTCAGTTCTGAGAAAAAAGTCACAACTGCGAGATACAAACTTGCAATTCTGAGAAAAAAAGTCAGAATTACGAGTTTATATCTCGCAATTCTGACTTTATAACTCGCAGTTGTGAGTTTACATCACACAATTCTGAGGAAAATGTCAACTGCGAGATACAAACTCGTAATTCTGAGAAAAAAAGGTGGAATTATGAGTTTATATCTCACAATTCAGACTTTATAACTTGCATTTGGGAGTTTATATCATGCAATTCCGAGGAAAAAGTCTGAATTGCGAATTTCTGAGAAAAAAACTTGGAATTAAGAGTTTATATCTTGCAGTTCTGAATTTATAAGTCCTAGTTGGGAGTTTATATCGTGCAATTCTGAAGAAAAAGTAATAATTGTGAATTTGTATCATGCAATTCTGAGAAAAAAGTCTGAATTGCGAGATACAAACTTGCAATTTTGAAAAAGTTTATACCTCACAATTCTGAATTTATAACTCACAGTTGGTAGTTTATATCACGCAATTCTAAGGAAAAAGTCAGAATTGCGAGTTTATATCTCAATTCTAAAAAAAAAAATCACAATTGCAAGATACAAACTCGCATTTCTGAGAAAAACTCAGAAGTACCAGTTTATATCTCACAATTCTGAATTTATAACTTGCAGCTGGGAGATTATATCAGGCAATTCTGAGGAAAAAGTAAGAATTGTGAATTTGTATTGCGCGATTCTGAGAAAAAAAAAGTTGGAATTGCGAGTTACAAATTCGCATTTCTGAGAAAAAACTCAGAATTACAAGTTTATATTTGCAAGATTGCAAGATACAGTAATAATCGCAATTCTGAGAAAAAAGTCTGAATTATTTGTATCACGCAATTCAGATGTAAACAGCTGTGAGAAAAAGTCACAATTACCTATTTTTTATTTTTTATTCAGTGGAATAATGTAAATAAAGAATCCATATGCACTTGAAAGTAAAAAAGTAAAGAAAAAATTAAGAGTAATAAAAGTTCTTAGTCAGATGTTGCCTAACATTAACTGTACTTTTGTGGGAGTTTAAATGTCACTGACTACCAAGATCCTTTTCAGCACTGTGCCACCAAATGGATCAACTGTCCAAACCCCTGTGCATTTGTTTTACAGTTTAATGAAACCACATCAGAGCAGCACAGCAATTTAATATCCATAATGGCAGCAGGCTTTAGGTGTCGGCACGGAGTGAGCAGTGCTAAGTGGGGTATCTGATAGCTTTATCTTCTCCTCTTTAATTAAAGTGAGTGAGGTTTTTTTGGTGGACCAGAATATGGTTAAGTGTCACTGTCACAGTCAATACACAGAGCTCCTATTTGCCGTATGCCACACACATGCCATATTATGCATGTTTCAGTAAATACAGCTTGCAGAATGTGATTTTAAGATTATCATTATAAAGAGCATAAGGATTTATAAATACCTTTTGTTTAAACCCTATAACCCTAATCCCTACTGACTAGAGAGTTCCAGTAAACTCTAGATGAACTTATCAATTTTTAATTTCACACCACTGACTTATTCATCACCTAGACGTCTGTAGAATCCATTTTTTTGCATCTGTAATGTTGTAGCGTCTGTGAAGTCACTTCACGAGACAAAACATCTCTTGCATGTCTGTTTTGAGCCGAGACGTAAAAGGAAACAACAGAAAATTACAGTTAATCACGCACCTGTCCACATTAACCTACCAATAAAAACTGACTTGGGATTAGAACAAGGTATCTAAGAAGATAAAGCAATAATTGTGATGATTCATAGTCATTCTCTGTTTTTTTGTCCTCTATCTAGCTTGGCACATTAATTCAGCGACCTCTGTTTTCTAGTAAACCGGCGGTTCAGTGTTACCTGTGCTCCTTGGTTATAGAGCACCCTGTGGTTACACGGGAGTGGGGGCTAATTCACTCTAAACGAAATGAAATTCACAATGCTTGCAGCCATTATGCCCTGGGAGCGGTCATGCTGTGCTGCTGACAATGTCAGAGTACATTACACCCAATGTGGGACAGTCGTCTTTTTATATGGAGCAATTACGGAAGACACCTACTGCTGCCATATCCATTATAAAGGGACACGCTGACCAACTGCCAGGTTGTTTGTGTTCCCTATACTACTTTTGTGAAAAACAAGGAGGCCTTGAGTTTATATTTAACTCCTGGGTGATAAAAAACATTGTCATTGTTTAGCCTGACACAATGAAATCCATATTTTTTTATACTAGAACATAATCAGGGCTCCAGACAAAAAAATAAAAAATAAAGAATCAATATATGAAACAAAAATAGGCACCATATTTTAAGTGTCACAGAATAAATGTGTTGCATTTCTTTTATTTTTTTTAAAACACCTTAACATGCCATTCATACGGTCAGGTTTTTATGTCTCCCCTCCTTTTATAACATCAGCATTTTAATCCATCTTGTATTCTGGGAGGTTTACTTAAAGTGGGAACTAAATGTATTTTCCAACTTATCATGGACCACTTGGCCATTGAGAGAATTTTGGGCTCCTCCTCAATGCATCTTTTAAGTGTTGTCATATGTCCTGCACACATCCTGTCTGTTTTTCTTCATTAGTAACATGCAATTATATAGGAGGTGTGGACATTTATCTTTAGCTCCTTGCATTCTTTCTTATCATGTAGACAACTGGTTAAGTAAAAATATGAATATGCAACATAGAGCATATATTTAGCAAAATGCTCTTCTTTAAAGTTATTTTTGCTGGCTGACTAATGAGCTTATGGACGTTGAATGCTTATTCTGAATGTACTGTCAAATTGATCTTTTTTACAAGCTTTAAACATTTTCCACAGTTTGAAACACTGAATGAGCGATAATATAAATATATGATATAATAATATAAATAAATAATATAAAAATATGATGGGTTCACATGCTGCTTGAACTGAGGCACTAAAGCGATCGTTCATACTGCATTTATAAGTGCCAAAACTGTATTTTTTCTTTGAATTTTAATACTTGTGCCAGTGGGCGGGACCTATGGTAAGGAAAAGACTATTCGTTGTTGTCTTCCTCTGGAAGTTGTGTTCATGCAAACAACAGTGCCCGGGTGACGTCACACTGGCACCTCTAAACCAAATGAGCCAAATGAGCTTGATTAAATAAATGCTTTGTTTATAATGCGGAGAACGTTTTAAGCTATGAATCTTGCAGGACGTTTTAATGGTACAAAGACCTCTTATATGCCATAACATTAAGGCAAATTTGATTTCTCATGTCATGACCCCTTTAATATTTTTGGTCTGGAGCCCTGAATGAAAGTTACATTGCACATCTGATATTTGTAGATCACACCCTCTAGTACCAGTGATGGTAGGGTTGACCAACTCTGGCTTGGGTCATGATGAATACTGCTTTCAGAGCTGAACCTGCAAACAATTATGGATTAGATGACTGGAGGGTGGTCTTCATAAAGGCTGACCACAAGAGGATAAAGAATCAAACATGTGGCACACAGTAGCCGGGGTTCCGAAAAAAAACAGGAGTTTACAAGAGGCCAGTGTGGTCACAAGACTTCTTTGTCATTTCAGAGGTTTGGTTTGGGTTGTTTTCCATCAGTCAACTGCATGCCTCCCAGATCATTTTGATCTTCAACATCCGCAATGTAACATATATTTGATTGCATGCCATTCAAGTAACTACTGACAAACTGAGTGCCTCAAGGACCCTTTATTGTTCTGTTCCATTGTTTACTGCACGGCATGGCTGTAAATATCTTTGACAAGTATTGTATTGCTACTTGGCCCCTTATCTTGAAGGAACATAGTTTAGATGAATGTTCAAAGAGCGGCATGCGTGGGCATGCGCTGATATATATGTTTTTAGTGTTTTATTTGTACCTTTTTGGCATGACTTTGCTTATTTGGCTCGTAAAAATAAAGTTCCTCATTCGGCACATTTGAAGAAACTCTAACCTGGATACACTTGTGCACACTCAATAGAATCACATGCAAGTGTGACATAAATGCAACTCAGTTGAGTAAACCTGTCTGATAATGTGTACTTGACAACAGAAGATAACGATATTAAACAGCAATGGTGGCGAACACACGCAGGAAACAGCCGTGACAGCTGCGCTTTGTTCTTTGTGTACCCAAAATGCCGACCCCTTCTTATCTTAAAGATATATGAGTGATTTCCTGCTTTCTCTTGGCACACATTCACAGCTATGTGCCTGGCACTGCTACAACTTTTACTGAGGAAGGAAACGCCATATATGGTCTGGCAGATCTGCCGCGCTCTGATGTAGTACAAAGTATGCCGATACAACATTTACTGCTGGCCTATTAGCATATGAATGTACTAAAATGCTTTCAGTTAAATGTAGTTCAAGGACACTTTACAGTGGCACAAAAATATCAAGCCAATGGCATCTGCATACAAATGCTACTGTAGACCTTTGAACTTAGATCTATTAATCTAATAAACTTTATCTAAAGCAATGTCATGAATTTATCATTAATGACAGTCATTCACAGCATATTAACTGCTCATTTTTACAAGAGCATAAGGCATCAGTGAGAGATCATTATGAATTCTAAATATTTGAATTATATCAAATGATTTGGCACGAACTGCATCTTCCACATTAAATGCAAATAAGATGTTTTGGATGTTATTCCAAAAGCACACCACCCACGCTGACATTTTAACTTTTATTCAGTAGAATTTCAAAGAAGCCCATGGCTGCATATCGCATTTCACTGCAATGAGGAAGTAGCGGCGGTTCGTATCTAAGATGTGCTTTTTGACTGCTTCGCTCACATTTGATACTCAACTCCTTTTAAATCCCACAGCTGCCAAAAGAAACCTCTTTGAACTCTAGCCTTGAGGTCAGCCCTGCTTAATGGCTTAAAACTCCATACTTTCCTCATTACCACCACAGACAGTTGACTCTGTCTGACTGTGGATAACTTGATACTGTACCTCTGTCACTGCTGACTCACAGATATTTGTTGTTGTCACTCAGTGCATTGCAATTGCATGACAAAGAAGTGATTAAGTTAGGCTTCATCTGTAACAAAACTAGAGTTATGATAGCAGTAGGGGTGTAACAGTTTTCCCCTATTGTCATACTCAGAGTCTTGTTTTATCTGGCCTGCAACGGTGGCTCTGCCATCCAAATGGCTCCAGACACCAGCAGCGCTGACGTTCCATGTTATTGGAAGAGCTGGATTTCTTTTTCCAGCTGTTATCAGACCTCCCGGACATGTAAAGTGGAGTCGAGAGGATAAAGTCATCCTGCCAGTGAACAGCAACCTGAAACTGGGTCAGGTAGTTTTGCCAAGCGGCTGGAACAGCAACCAACAGGCACATAGGCATATCTTTAGTACTTTATGAATATGGTTTCAAACACTATTTTTGGCAGCTGCTCATAATTAGGAATACACAGTATATCTACCATACTGGATAGAGACTATTAAAACATATATCACATTGGTTAATATTGGATACGGAATTGTGCATGGTTCGATATTTTGTATTAAATTCAATTATACCACGGCGCTGTTGAATGCTTGAATTTGATTGGCTGACAAACGTTCTAAGGCGTGCAATTATATTCAGCGAAATGCAATGTAAAAGTAGTTCCAGGCAGGGCCTGACTGCATAACATGTCCATATCACTTATCGCCAAATGATTTCAGTTATTTCAAAGGTCCTTACAGCTTACAACAGCAATATAACCAAAACCCATCATGACACAGACTCCAATAATTCACACATACTTAATCTCTCTCTCTTATAACTTCATTATTAACTGCCTGCGTTGCTACGTCTAAAATGACGTTTTGGAATTAGCAACATTAGCACATTCGAGTTGTTGGATGAGATGTGTAAGAAATGAATAATACTCACAAGAACGTTTAAGGACAAAAACCTGACCAGTGTCTTGAAACACAACATCTCAAGTGTGGTAACCATAGTATAAGTGGAAAATTTGATTCTGGGCCATCTAATTATTAGAAAATAATGCACATTCTGCTTCACGTTGTAGACGCATCACCATCTCGGGTGTGCAGTATTTTCTAATAATTTAACGGCCCGTTGTTAATTATTCTTTACATAAACAGTCCAGATATATTTTTTTATGTTAAAGAAGTCTCTTATGTATGACGACGTTTTAGTGCCACAACTTTATTCTCGAAATATTTCAATTTTATTCCCATAATTTCATTTTTATTCTTGAAATATTAGAACTGTAATCTCGTAATTTTGACTTAATTCTCAAAATATTTTGACTTTATTCTCGTAATTTTGACTTTATTCTCTAAATATTCTGAATTTATTCTTGTATTTCTGTGACTTCATTTAGATTTTTCTTATTTATTAACATGACACTAAAATGCTGTTGTACTTATGCTCACCAGGGCTGCAAAAAATACAAGAAACAGTGAAATATTATTTTAAATAACTGTTTTCATGTTTTAATATATATTTTGAAATATGTATTGTATGTAAAGCTGAATTTTCAGCAGCCATTTCTCCATTCTTCAGTGTCACGTGGTTCTTTCAGAAATCATTCTAATATGCTGATTTGGTGCTTAAGAAACATATTTTCTTATTATAATCAATGTTAAAACAATTGTGCTGCTTAATATTTTTTGGAAACTGATACATTTTTTTCAGGATTCTTTGAAGAAAAGAAAGTTCAAAAGAACCACATTTATTTGTCTTTACTGTCATAGTAATCCTGCGCATTTATAGTGTTTTGTAATCTAATCTTATTTTTGTAAGGTAATAAATCTCAAAATAAATATACATTTTTCATACTCTACATTATAATGGTAAATATATGGTAAATATAACAGTACAGAATTGTAATATTGTAATTGGAATATGGACCAATCTACCAATTGGATTGTTTTGACCCAGCAATTGCTTTAAATCTTTAACCCAATATTCTGGTTAGTTTTATTTAATTATTGTTTAAAATTTACTATATGCCTGGCTTAAAATTAACCCAAAATAGGTTAGAAATGTACATTTACTAATATGTTCAGTAAATTAACATTTGTTAATATGTTGAATAAATAATAAATGATAAACATTTGTTTTTAAATTGCTTAATAATTATTCACCTTTTGATTATTGTTGATGTTTCTAGTAATTATGTGTCTGATTTTTAATTTACAATGTATTTTGGGTTCATTTCAAGCCAGCCATACAGTAATAAAAACAAAAGTTGAGTTAAATTGACAGACAGTTGGGTTAAACTTCAAAAGAACCCCATCATTGGGTTTGTCTATATTTTATGAAGCCCTGGGTTGTTTACCCAAAAATGAAAAATATTGTGAACGCGCTGAACCGTTTACCCAGGATGTACATTAATGGTAATAATGTTATAAATAACGTGATTTTACTTACACAGAGAGATCATTTCACTTTATAACACTTCAATGTATCGTCAGGAGCCACGGGAAATGATTTGTTCTTGTCTGATTTGTTTGGTGGTTTTTTGATGCTCAAAAACTGGACAACAGCAGCTAAGGACAGCGGTTTCACATAAAAATCTTCTATACTGTTCTCCCTGCTGAAAAATAGAGCATTGCTGGTCACTAGCATAAGGTATGTTTTGCATGCTGGGACCATAAAGTAGATTCACTCTACAAGTGGTGACTGAGCATTAGTGATGACACATACGATAAACAAGCAGAATCACAGAGAATAAGAGGAACAGCAAGAAAAGAAAAAAGTGAAGATGTGAGCAGAAACACTTCAACTACTTACAGCAACACAGCCTTAGATGAAATCAATATATCACCAGAGGATGATTAAACAACTGCAAAAACAGAATTACCATATTCATTTTCTGCAAACCAGTTTGGCTTTATTTTTTCAAATGGTACATTATGGTAATTAGTGTTCCTTTTAGTTGGGCACTTGGCCATTGACTTTGGTTGAATTAACTCTATTTCAGAAGTTGCACGCAGAAAGTGCAAGCTATCACTATTTTCAATCATATTTCATGGTCCTCACTACACTGACATACCTTTTACTATGTGTATTTTTTTTTTAAATCAATGACTGACACCTGGATTCGGACATATGTGACTTCACAGATAAGTATGAACGTCTTTAAAAACAACAACTTGCAGTTTTGAACTTTCATTATTAAGTTATTAACTGTCCCATTGAAAGAGCTCTTCTCATATCCCCTATTATTGAACAAACCACATATGATTAAGCTTCTATTAGCCTTTTTTTTTTTTGGTTTTCATATCTCTAAATGAATTTGTTATGCAACATACTCAAGCTTCTTTTAACTGATTTGTGTACAGATCTTATGAAACAGGAGACGATTCCTTTGATGCTTTGAAATGTTTTACCAGTTTACCAGCATAAACTAGCACTATACCAGCATAAACCAGCCTAGACCAGCACTATACCAGCACTAACCAGCATAAATTAGCACTATACCCGTAAACCAGCTAGACCAGCACTACCAGTATAAACTAGCACAAGTAGACCAGCACTATACTGGCACCAGCAGCCTAGACCAGCACTACCTATAAACTAGCACAATACCAGCATAAACCAGCCTAGACCAGCGCTGCACTAAACCAGCATAAACCAGCCTAGACCAGCACTATACCAGCACTAACCAGCATAAACCAGCACTATACCAGCGTAAACCAGCCTAGACCAGCACTAACCAGTATAAACTAGCTATACCAACCAGCCTAGACCAGCATACCAGCAACTCAACCAGCGCAAAACTAGCACTATACCAGCGTAGACCACAGTATAAACTAGCGCAATAGCCTGCACTATACCAGCGCTAACCAGCATGAAACTTCCAAGCGTAAACCAGCAGCGCTAACCAGTATAAACTAGCACAATACCAGCATACCAGCCTAGACCAGCACTAACCAGCAAACTAGCGCATATACCAGCGCCAAACCAGCCTAGACCAGCACTATAGCAGCACTAACCAGCATAAACTAGCACTATACCAGCGTAAACCAGCCTAGACCAGCACTAACCAGTATAAACTAGCACAATACCAGCATAAACCAGCCTAGACCAGCACTATACCAGCATAAACTAGCACTATACCAGCATAAACCAGGCTAGACCAACACTATACCAGCACTAACCAGCTTGGAATCCATGCTGGTTTATGCTGGATTTTTCAGCAGGGCTGCTGAAGAAAAAAAAGTCACTTATATCTTAGGTGACCTGAGGGTAAGTAAATTAACAGCAAATTTTAGTTTTTGGGTGAACTATCCCTTTAACCCAGCATTTTTAAAATGTATTTATACAGTATTTAAACTATACACGGTCAAACCCATGACTTTGGCATTGTTAGCATCAGTTTAGCAAAACCAACCGTTGTGTGTAAAACCCGTCACTTGACGATCAGTCTCTGACACACAAAAGCCTAGACACTTTCAGAACACTTTGTCCCAAGATTCTTTAGGTCTGAACAGCTGATAGTTCTCCAAAATGGCAGACACATAAAGTCCAGCTGTCATAGTTGAAGCTGACCAGTGCTAAAATGGCAGTTCCTTTACTTATGACCATAAACCTGTTGTTAGTCGCCCTGAGGTGCCTTGGTGTGTGTAAACACAGCTTTGTCTGGCCAGACAGGGTCATGGATAAACCATATAGTATGGACATTGACCTGGAAACCCCAAGCATCTGCCATTGAACATGGGCCGTAATGAGATGAGACAGACCTAATCCTTGGCCTTGCTCACACAGGACTTAAGAGGAGATGTGAATAGACTTCAATGTGGCATTGCATGTACATTAAAAGCAGAGATAAGCATGTGTTTATAGTGAGGGGGCATGTTGAGTGAGATGCCATGAGTGATTGTTGACCACCACAGCATTAAAAAGGTATATAGAGTGTTGTAGCACTGAGCTGCTGAACACATTGGCAGTATAACTGAGCTTTTCTGTCTGTTTGAGTGTAACACCATTACTGCTGTCCCTTTCTCTTATGAGTGTGGGCAGCTGCTCTGTCTGCAGTAAACAGTGTGGAGCAGATTACTCTAATGCCCCATAATCGCAGTTACATAACCCACACACTTATCCTTTGTTTTGATTTCAGATTCTCGTCTTTTGCTTTTCAATGCAGCATTGTAGGGAAAGTAAGGTTGCGTTTAGCTTTTATCAGCCATTGGTAACAAAGTAACAAGGTGTTCTGCCATGTTTGTGGATCATTTTGGTTTATGATTGCACTTCATTTCATATCCTCAGGTGCACTGGATAGCAAATTTTCCATTTGCAAATTTTCCAACAAATGATCTCCACTGACAGCAGATTTGAATTAGCATCATACTGTTTTAAAATGGAACAGAGGATTCATATAAAAGTAAGAGCGTGGTAAAACAGTGTGTATTTTCAGGCAGCTTCACGTGACCAGCAAGGATATATGGAAGCCAGTTTCCGCCACTTAATAAAAATATGTCACAATTCTTTTTTTCTCTGAATTGTGATATTAATTCGCAATAGCAAGTTATAAAGTCAGAATTGCATGATATAAACTATAAACAAGATAAAAACGTGCAATTCTGACTTTTTTCCTACAATTCTGACTTTTTTCTCAGAATTTTGATATAAACTTGTGAGTTACAAAGTCAAAACCATGTGATATAAACACAATTGTGAGTTATAAAGTCAGAATTGCGAGATATAAATTCGAAATTCAATTTTTTTTTAAATCTCGCAATTTTGACGTTTTTCTTCACAATTATGACTTGTTTTCTCAGAATTATATAAACTGGCAATTGTGAGTTATAGTCAGAATTGTGAGATATAAACTTGCAGCTCTTTTTTTTTCAGAATTGCGTAATATAAACTCACAATTGCGAGTTCTACAGGCAGAATTGCAAGATAAAAACTCACAATTCTGCCTTTTTTCTCACAATTGCAAGTTTAAATCTCGCAATTCTGACTTTTTTCCTTGCAGCTATGATTTGTTTTCTCAGAATTGTCTTTTTTTTCAGAATTGCGTAATATAAACTCACAATTGCAAGTTACAAAGGCAGAATTGCAAGATAAAAACTCGCAATTCTGACTTTTTTGCTCACAATTGCAAGTTTAAATCTTGCAATTTCTAAAAACATTTTTTCTCGCAATTATGACTTGTTTTCTCAGAATTTTGAGATATAAACTCACAATTGCGAGTTATAAAGTCCAATTTTGAGGGAAAAAGACTGATATATTCTTAGAATTTCGAGGTTATTTCTCACAATTCTGACTTAAAGACTCATAATTGCGTGTTATAAAGTAAGAACTGCAGGTCGTTCTGTCAAATGATTAATCGCATCCAAAATAAAAGTTTTTTTTTGTTTACATAATATGTGTGTGTACTGTGTATTTTTATTATGCATGTACGTATTTAAGAAAAATGTTGTTTATATGTTAAATATATTTGTATATAATGTAAATTATATGAATAGAAATGTATATAATTTTATCTAAATGTAAATATTTTCAAAATATATACTGTATGTATGTGTATTTATATATACATAAATATGAACAGCAGACATATATTATGTAAACAATTTTTTTTATTTTGGATGCGATTAATCGTTAATAATCATTTGACAGCACTAATTGCGAGATAAAAACTTGCAGTTCTAAGAAAAAAATCTGAATTGTGAGTTTATATTTCGCAAATTTGACTTTATTTTTCAGAATTGAGAGTTTATGTCTTACAATTATGACCTTATAACTTACAATTGCGAGTTTATGTCACAATTCTGATGTATAATATACCACAATTCTTGAACATAACTGACTTTGTTTCTCAGAATTGCGTGATACAAACTCGCAATTCTGACTTTATCTCTGTAAATTCGCAATTGCGAGGAAAAAAAGAGTCAGAATTGTGAGATAAAAAGTCATAATTAGCTTTATTTTTATTTAGTGGCAGAAACGGGCTTCCATAAAGATGTGCCTCTTTAAAATTAGAAAGATTCAAGGTGAACTGATCAAGACCCATATGATATATTGTGTTGTCTGCTTCATCTCAGCACTTTAAGTAATTTCTGTAGTGATTTTTATTTTATTTTTAAATGTTATTGTATAAGAATTTCAGAGTTGGGTTAGTTTGTGTAAAACCAGGTCATGTTTTTTTTCTTACTTTTTTAAGAATTTACTTAATTAGTAAATTATAAAACTTTTTTTCCTTACCTAAATTCTAAACCTGTTTATTTCCAAGTTTAAATTATTACACATTTTCAATGTGTTTTCAGACACGTTTTGGAAGTCACTCTAAATATACCACGTACAGTACATCTATATATACCAGCACGTATATACAGTATGTTAATACCTTAAACATTTACAAGAAATGTCTCATGTTTCCTGTAGCATGCTGTAATGTTTGAAACGTATATGTTCTAGTGTGACAGCACAGAATACTTTCCCAGACTATGAGGCCCTTCACATCCTGTCAGGCTTACACAGAAAGGGTTTCAAAGTGAGCCGTTACCCATATACCATGGGCACACCTGTCACACTGGCAGTTAAGTTTCAAAATGAGTACAATTCCAGGAATCCCACCATGCTAGCGCCAAAGGGAAACTCCCAGGGATAAGATGAAGACCTCCTCCCCCCTTTCACGCACTGAGGAGCAAAGGAGAAGGCACTTACAAAGACAGAGTTTCAGTTACATCCGAACATACTTCATGCACTGATGCGCATGAATCTGCAATTGAGAAGGTTAGGATTTGACGGTATCTGTAAAAGTGGAATAATTAGAAAATAGGTGATGTCTGCTCAGTGCTTGTGTATTGCAGATTCCGAAATTGTTTGTCACTTACCAAGGTAATAATTTATCAAGGTAGAAAAATGTAATTATAGTACTGTATATAGTACTAAAAATGTAGTCTAAAGCATACCTACAATGCACTAGGTTGTACTTGGTACATTTCAATGAAACATAGTGAACTTGGGAACCTTTATCTCTTTATTGTACTTGCGGCACCTTTAAAGCTCCATTTATTGCTCCTCTTTGAAGATACGGCATATTTGACAATGCATGTGACTTCACAACTAATGAATTACAGAGTTTGCACTGAGTCTGTTTTTCTCAGACTAGTTAAAAGACTGTTGACTTACTGACAGAAGTGACAGTTCACTTTTAGTTTACTTAATTAGTCAAGAGATAAAAGCTAATTTTTATGTAACATTTGCATTTGCTGTTATGCATTCGATTGGATAAGGTTGGATGTATATTGTTTGTAAATGGATTTCTATGGAAATAACTTCTTCATTTTTTTCTGTTTATTGATCCTAAATGATAATGAATTATTAGTGCTGCATTACACTCACATTATTTACACTTGTCATAGAATGACTTTTCATGATTTTAGAATAACTGTGTTTAACCTAGAGAACTTGACATTTCATCCCTTTGAATTAGCTTTCAAGAAATCTAGAATAAAAGACTAAAATCTAAAATAAAAGAGTCACCGGCCTCAGATACAATCTGTGCGATAAGATTAGATTAGAGTATAGATTTTCATATGAGGCACGCACACATTGCGCTTTTCTTTCATTGTATTAATTTCAGTAAAACACAAGGAGGTCATGATCCTTCTAGTGTCTGTAATGGGCCAATATGATTTGTTTCTGTGAAAGACAGCTCTAATTTCAAAAGCTGTGCTGATATCAGATATCTTCTAAAGCAAGTTGATAGCACAATAAAAGCTTATAATTATTCAACAAATCTGTAATTGAGAAGCAAAGGATGAAGGGAGAAGTGTGTGGTGTAGAGTTACAGCTGAAAAGGTGCATGGCTAATTCTCTGCTCTCCATAATGGTCATGGAGAGAGAGAGAGAGAGAGAGAGGGACTGTATGTGACCCTAAGAACATTATGAACATATGCAAGAATATATTGTGTATTTCTCTCCAGAATCTACATGTACTGTGCATTTTTAAATATACATTCATCTCATATCTTCTAGGCTAGTGAGTCAGCAAAACCTTTTGCTTATCTTCTCCTCCTGATGCACCCTGGGCTTTAGTGCTCTGCTAAAGGACATAATGTCTTTCTCTCTGCACTCTGCCGCTCTATTTGTGTGCAAATTAGAAAAAGAAAGAAAAACTAGTGAGCAATCATATTAAATGTAATTAGGCCATTTGTTGACATAAGGATTGGACACATGGCAAAGTGTTGCTCAAAAGGAAACTATTGTTTGTCTAGCTACTCCGGGTTAAATCATTCACATGCATAAAAGGAAGTGCTTGTTCCTGCCAAAGAAAAATATTTGATTTGACCACACGCATCACATTTTTCAGCATTTCCTTCAAAGAAACAACAAATTAAATCTATGTGTGTGTGTGTGTTTCCCCAACTGATTCGTTCAAAAACACAGATCCATTCATGAACAAAACAAGTGAGTCATTGCATCATTCGCTCTACTAATTCATTCAGAAACAAAATTTACTCAGAGACGCCCAGTTGAGTCACTGAATTATTTACTCAACTGATTTGCTCAGAAACAATGATTCACTCAGTGCTCATTTATGCACTACTGTTACTATTGTGGCTTTATTTGTTTATTGGCAGAGGAACAATAGACAGACCTGCTGAAAAAAACAGCTAAAACCAGCCTAAGCTGGTTGGCTGGTCTTAGCTGGTTTAAAATGGAAGTAGCTAGTTTTAGCTGGTCTCTCAACCTGGCCAAGCTGGTTTTAGCTGGACAACCAAGCTGGAAATGACGTGTACTACAGAACCCCTTAAATGAATAAATACAAGATGTGAGGAAAATATATATTTCAATGCTTTCTATCGCAATTATGTCATTGGGTAACTATACTGTATATTAATTGCAGGTATCAGTGAGCCACTATAGACCAATTTGTAGTAGACGTCACAGTTACGTCACTTGCAGCTGCGCATGCATAGTGGTGGCAGAAAAACACTGGTAACAAGTGGAGGGAAACGGGTGAAATCCATGGAATAAGAGAAAAAAAATTGTGCCTTTTGATGCCAGAATCGGAATGCAAATAATTTTTATAGAATACTGTCATCAAAGATGCCATTCGAAGTTAAACACAGACGTTTAAACGGACAGACTATGGATGAAAACGGCTGTGATTACTTTTAAAGCATAAATCTGATATTTAAACAATATGTCTACATAATATTCACGTATGTTGTTCGTAGGGGATGCATTGTATTAGCCCTAACATTACAGTTACAGCATGACATAATATTTAAACCTATTACTAATAACATTGTACCTAACATTTATTTATTTTAACTCACAATTCTGACTTTTTTTCTCACAAATGCAAGTTTATGTCTCCTAGTTCGGAAGTTGATTTAACTCAACAATAGTGAGTTTGTCAACTCTCAGGGGAAAAAAGCCAGAGGCGAGGGGAAAAGTGAGAATGACGAGTTTTCTCTTATCAGAATTGTGAGAT
This sequence comes from Labeo catla, assembly GCA_012976165.1. NCBI lineage: Eukaryota > Metazoa > Chordata > Actinopteri > Cypriniformes > Cyprinidae > Labeo > Labeo catla. The sequence continues at coordinate 170,204 of VONZ01000192.1, forward strand.
TTCATCTCGGAATTGCGAGAATAAAGTCAGAATTTTGAAATATAATCTCAAGTCTACCTTTTTATATTCTTTTATTCGATGTCTCCATAGACCGCTACTTGAAAACCGTCATTTTCTGCAACCAGATAAGCTCCACCCACAAAAATACGTCATCCCTATTTGCAAACACTGAATTGATCTATTTACTCTGAATTGATCTATTTACTATCTACTCTGTGTTTATACTATAGTGCAAGCAGTACTTACCATACATTTTACAAAATTAGATGTTTGTGCTGCTTAGGATTCTCTTCTTACTCTGTTTATGTGGTAAATAAAATTGTGTTTAATGTAATGTAACAGGCTACCGGTAGCAACCGGCTAACTGTGCCCCCTTAGTGGCTCCGTATAACGCGTTATTCATTTTCTTTGCCTTTCTGAATACAGATTCAGGCTTCGAGCACACCCCTTTGTGTCTTATGTAAGTTACTCAATATGAACTTGTTTATTGAACTGTTGTATAAAACAATGTCAAACTGGTGTTTGTGCTGTTATTACATTTAATATTAATTGAGGATAAGAAGAAATTTTAAGCTTGGAAATATAGGCTAAAAAGTGCTTTGCAATTATAATCTCATGCTATGTGATAACATTTCGTCATTAATATTTTAACAGGTTTTCCATCAATTTTTTACAGCATAATTTCCCCACACCCTTCTTACAGATAAATGGGAAGAAAATCCCAGTCTAGCTCTGTTAATGTGAAATCATTAGAGATGATTGATCACTATTGATCATGAAAGAGACTTGATATGAGGATGACAGACCTGTGAGTAGTTTAACCACATGTAATCATGGAAGAAAGTGTGATGGGGGATCTCAGTAACGCTCCATTATGAATCAACTGAATCGCTTAAGTGGAACTGAATTCAAGTGCAGATGTTTGCACTAGAACGTTCCTCCACTTCTGAATGAGAAGGCTTTATTGTAAAAGAGTAAGCCCAGCGTGTTCCCAGGGTTACTGACATCTCCCGGGACAGCGGGCACAGGTCCAGCATTGTCCGCTATTTGTCATGTAATGACCGAATGAGAGTTTGATGTTATGGTAACCCTATAAAAGGCCTCCGTTGTGTTTGAAGTCACCTCACACAGAGGTGAAGAATGACCCCCGCTCGGCCTCTAACACATCCTGGGAAGTGAAGGCACGCTAGCTTTGAGAGTTGAAATTCAGTGCATGTGCCCGCATGGCTCTATTTTCCTTTCCAGTCATCTGGATAAAGACTGAAAGAGGAAAAAACAGAGCCACAGGTCTCTCTGAGCATCTGACTACCTCTTTATCTATGAATGCAGCCCTCCACATAATACTGCCTTTGTCGCCAAAACCGTCTGCGCAGTTCCTTACTTGTGCAAGCGTAACTTCAACTGTCGCAGACTACAACTGACTCCAGAAGGAGCGTGTGTGTGTGTTTATATATCAGCAGGCAAGTGTTGTTTATTTACCCTTGTGTTAAATCGGCAGCCCGTTGGAGTCATGGACCATCGGAAAACCCTGAGGACTTGCTGTGGTACCTTCAAGCTGTGCAAAAACTTTCCAGCTAAACACATCAGATTTATGGCTCACCTACTCAGAAAGCAGGCCTCTATACTGCCATGCAAAGGCAAAGTGCTCTAATTCCATATTTTGTCTGTGAAATTGACAGACAATGATCTGTTTAGTATGAAAGCCCGTTTCTGCTACTGAATACAAAAAATTAAAAAAAGGTATTACAACTTTTTATCTCACAATTCTGACTTTTTTCTAGCAACTGCAAGTTTATATATCGCAATTCTGACTTTTTTCTCAGAACTGTGAGACATATATACTCACAATTGCGTGTTATAAGTTAGAATTATGAGATATATATTTGCAATTTTGAGAAATGAAATATCAACTCACAATTCTGACTTGTTTTTTCCGAATTGCATGATATAAACTATATAAAGTGAATTCTGACTTTTTTTCTGACTGTGATATACTTGCAACTTGCAATTGTGAGATATGAAGTCAGATTTTTTCCTTGGAATTGCAGGTTCATATCTTGGAATTTTCTCAGAACTGAAAATTGTGATACAAACTCACAATTGTGAGTTATAAAGTCAGAATTGTGAGATATCAACTCGCAATTCTGACTTTTTTTTTCTCAGAATCACATGATTTAAAAATAAAGGTGGCATTTTTTCTCGAGTTTATATCTCAGAATACTGACTTTTTTCTCAGAACTGTGTGATATAAACTCACAATTGCAAGTTATAAAGTCTTTATTGCGAGATATAAAGTCAGAATTTTTTTCTTGGAATTGCGAGTTTATATCTCGAAATTCTGACTTTTTCTATAAACTTGCAATTGCGAGATATTTAGTCAGACTTTTTTCTCGGAATTTCGAGTGTATATGTCTGAATACTGACTTTTTTCTTAGAGCTATGATATAAACTCACAATTGCGAGCTATAAAGACAATTGTGATATATAAAGTCTGAAGTTTTTCTCGGAATTGCGAGTTTATATCTTGGAATTCTAACTTTTTCTCTGAACTGTGTGCTATAAACTTGCAATTGTGCGATATTAAGTCTGAATTTTTTCTTGGAATTTCAAGTGTATATCTTGGAATACTGACTTTTTTTCTCAGAACTGTGTGATATAAACATACAATTGTGAGTTATAAAGTCAGAAATGTGAGATATAAAGTCAGAATTTTTCTTTTTCTGAATTGTGAGTTTATATTTCAGAATACAATTTTTTTTTCTTTGAACTGTGTGATATAAACTCGCAACTGCAAGATGTAAAGTCAGAGTTTTTTCTCGGAATTGCGAGTTTATATCTCAGAATTCTAACTTTTTTTTCTCAGAACTGTGTGATTAAAAACTTGCAATTGTGAGGTATAAAGTCAAAATTGCGAGATATGAACTTGGAATTCCAACTTTTTTCCCTCAGTATTGCGATACAAAATCGCAATTGTGAATCCAATTGCGATTTTGGAAAAATACTATTTTCTCAGAATTTCGAGTTTATATATGACAATTCTCATTTAATCACTCGCAATTTTGTGTTATCAGTTCAAAATTGTGAGATATAAAGTCGCAATTACCTTTTTTTTTTTATTAGGTTGCAGAAACGGGCTTCCATAATTTTGTTTCAAATTGTTCAAATCAAAGGCTCTGCTGTATTTCTGAGAAAGAAGCAGTCCTTTAGGAAAGCTCATAATGAATGGCTTAATCTCCAAATCATGATCTGAAATTTATCAGCAGAGTTAATTAATCAAAGACTTAGGTTAATGTTTAAAGGCAATTTGGGTTGGACATGAATTGGAAGTGGGCTGGTTTGACTGTTCAAAAAACTATGAGCTTAATCATTTCTTATAACATTCCAGCAATAATGACAGCAATAACGACACAGCACTGGTAATGTTGTGAAAATAACATCAAAAATCCAGCCCGCCTGACTCTGCTGTCTGCCTTAATATGAGATTAACGGCAGGTGTGAGGAACCCGCATTTTATTTCATGCATGTGATGTATATAATATAAACAATTTGAGTATGGTGGTTCACATCCTAATGGCATAGATTGCCCAAAAATGCCAGTCCTGTCATTTACTCACCCTCATGTTGTAAAAAACCCGTATGATTTTCTTTCTTCCATTGGACACAAAAGAAGATATTTATAAGAATGTCTATGCTGCTGTTTTTACATAAAAAAGTAGATGAGGGCCAGAGATAACTGTGGATGAAAAAAGCATCAGGTTTGGAGCAACCTGAGGGTGGTATGAGACTTTTCATTTCTGGGTCAACTGTTCTCTCATCTCAGCAGTCAGTTTTGCTGCAGTCTAAGTGAAGGTGGAGACCAGACAGTGAGACAGAACTGTTTGCCCCTCTGTTGTGGTGTTCAGAGGCAGAAAGTGTTGAGCCAGAGAGCAGGGTCATGGAGCAAGGCCAGCCACTGACAACAATGACAACTTCCAGGATTGAACTGTAATCGCTAGTCTCTAAATATCTTTTGCACTTTGCCCCCCATCATTGTGTGGGCAAATAAAGGAAAGAAAGAGAAATGCCAGCGGAAATCATATTAGAGGTAATGAGGCTGTTTGTTGACATAAGGGCTGCCCACATTGCAGAGCGTTGCTCAGAGGGGAACTATTGTTTGCCTAGTTATTCAAAGTTAAATCATTCATAGCAGACTGTTCTTGAATGCATAAGGAAGCACTGGTTCCTGCTAACTGCTAATTAAAGAAAATATCTTACATTTTTTTACAGCTTTTACAAAAAATTGTCTGAATTATGTAAAATCAGTTCTCCTTACCTAAAATGTTATTTGTGTTATAATATATGTATATATTATACATTAAAAAAAAACTTAATGTTGTGAAACGTTATATTTTAAAATAACTTTTTTTTTTTGTTGTTGTTTTTTTTATATGAATTTACTATTGTGTGATCCTTTATTCAGGATCCTCTGATGAATATACACTGCCATTAGTTTGGGATCAGTAAGATTTTTAATGTTTTTTGAAGACATTTCTTCTGCTCATCAAGGAGGCATTTATTTGATCAAAAATACAGAAAAACAATAATATTGCGAAATATTATTACAATTCAAAATAATGGTTTTCTGTTTTAATATACTGTAAAATATAATTTATTAACGTGACACAAAGCTGAATTTTTTATCATCTATTACTACAGTCTCAGTGTCACATGATCCTTCAGAAATTATTCTGATTTATTAACAATATGATGATCTATTATCAATGTTAGAAACATTTTTTGCTGCTTAATTTTTTTTTATTCTTTGATAAATAAAAAGTTAAAAAGAACAGCATTTATTCAAATTAGAAATATTTTCCAATAATGTCTTCACCATCACTTTTTAATAATTTAACACATCCTTGCTGAAAAAATAATTTCTTAAAAAAAAAAAACTTAAAAAGAAATACAAATAAAAAATTACCAACCTCAAACATTTGAATAGTAGTGTATATTATTACAAAATATTTCTCTTTTTTTAATAAATGCTGTTTTTTTTTTCATCAAAGAATCCTGGAAAAACACTGTTATTGATAATAAATCAGCATATTACAATGATTTCTGAAGGATCATGTGGCACTAACTCGAGTAATGATGCTGAAAATGCAGCTTTGCATCACAGGAATAAATTGTGTTTTAAAGTATATTTAAATAGCAAACCATTATTTAAAATCACAATAATATTAATATATTAACTAATAATGAATGCAACTTTGATGAGCATGAGAGACTTAAAAAAAACATCCTTCTGATTCCACCCCTTTATATATATAGTGATGTTATAAATGTCTTTACTGTCACTTTTGATCAATTTATTGCATCTTGCTTAATTAATGTTATTTTTTAAACACCACAAACCTTTTAAATTGTAGTGTATTCAATTCAATTTAATATATATATAATTTATTTTTTTAGTAATATCCGTAACATAGAACTTAACATGAATTACTTTTGCCATTTTATTGACAAATGATAAGAAGACAAATGCAAATCAGGTTAGATGGACAGATGAAATGAAGATAAATGGCTTTCGTATATTTTGATCTAAGCACAAACAGAAAGTGCTGTGCAACCATAAACTCAGCATCAGTTTTATTCCACCCCCTTCTTACAGACAAATGAAAAGTGAATATCAGACAAGGTCAGTTAATGTGAAATCATTGGAGATGATTGATCATTATTGATCATGACAGAGACTTGATATAGAATGAGAGACCCAGTGATTTTACCTTCATCTTCCCTCACAAGGACAGGGTTTGTCCTCTAGCCTCTGTGTAAGTCACTGTGAGTTTGTCTCTCTGAGAATCCAAATACACAAAGACCAAGTCTTGTAATGTATCAAATTGGCAAACAGAGTACACGCAGACAGTATACGTTCATATAGTGCCTGACATAAGGCTTGTACTGTTGCTCCACCTGCAGGCATAACACATAAACTCTAACCCCAAAGAACTTTGACACACCTATAGACATTCTGTCCAATTCCCTTGAGATCCAGAAAGCCACAAAATGGCAAAGATTAAATGTACCTGTTTATCAAAACAATTTCTTCTGTACTATATGCTTATTATATTATTATAATCTCTAAATAGTTCTTAACCACTCAAACTTTAAAGAAAATTTCCACTCCCTATACAATATTCATGATTTCACATAATGAGCCGTTTGTGTGCTTCCACCCAAAGAGACATTAAATTGGGAGGTGAAAATAGCACGATACATGGGCCAAACCCTTAAATTAACCCTTAGATTAATCCACACACAGAATTCATGAGCTAGAGCCACTGAAGAGGAGAATCTGCCTGTTGGTAATTGATGACAGAGGCATAAGGGTGAGTCAGACGCAGGCCAGTGTTTTGACTGAAGTGGATTAGGGAGTACACTACCTAATTACAGTAATATGATTATACAATGACAGCTGGACCACTGCCACCATCCTGCAGCCCGATCCCACCCACAGTGCAGTTCAGAGCACCTTAAACACCAGCGGATCTCTGAGCAACTCCCTTAAAGGGACAGTTCACCCAGAAACGACATGAATTTCATGACGCTTTCAGGTGCTGAGTTAACAAGTGCTGATTAAAACGGTTTATATACTGTAAAAATATTTTTTGAAACTGAAAAACAGATTAAAGCTGCATTCTGTAACCTTTATTTAATTAATCAATTATTGAGCAAGTACATAACCAATCAGTGTTCAAAACCATCTACTTACCATAGCCGGTTCACAATGGCGAATGTTGCAGCTGGTGGATCAACTGTAGCCTCTTCTTACAGCAGCTGAAATAATTAAACTATAATTAAATAGAGAATAATGTGCATTAAGGTAATGTAACACATGTAAGTGACTGAAATAACACAAACTACTTTACTACAAATAAAACCAAAACCACGATTACTAGTGTTTTCACAACACATCATCAATCCGCCATATTGCCGGCACTGAATGAAATCAATGCCACTGAACTGAAAAAAACTTGTGTATTTTGCTGATTATTGCTGCTGAAAATGGTTAGTTATTGCCATGTTTTGGGCTGTACTAATCGGTCGGACCGGGAAAGACATTTGGAGTACTATAAACTGACAAAAGTTAAAACAAATCAAGGAGAAGAGTGCAAAAAACTGTCTGAGGAACAAAGGTGTTTGTGTTTGGCCAAACTAAACCAGCATTTCCAAGGCAAGAATCTTGACAACATTTGTATTTGTTTTTATCATTTCCAGTCAGGTAGGTGAAATATTAGGCTAAAAACCTAATTAACGCTCCTCATACATTTCCTCACCACATATTAGTTTGTCAAAATATTGCACCCTTTCCTGCATACTAAGTCATTCTCTATATGATTTAGCAGCTTCAACACGTTTTTTCTGTGGTTTAGACAGCATAAATTATCAGAACAATGCATTCAGTAGTATATTAACTGTGCAATCCATGCTGTTGTTTACATTCGAGTATCGCCAATATGGCTGCGCATCCAGGTACCAATTAACTGTCCAAACTGTGACGTAAGTGCAAACCCTCTGTAGTTAAACTATGGTAACCACAAATTAACCATGGTTTTGCTACACTAACAACAGTTTAACCATAGCAGTAAAACTGTGGTTATACAAATAGTAATCAATACGCCAACACCATGGTTACTACACTTTTACTATAATAAAACCATGGTTCATTTTCGAAAGGGAGATACATGGGATTACACTGTATTTACAAAAGATTTGTAATTTAAAGAGAATGATTTCTAAGGAACAGTAAATTGCTTTCTGAAGTTAAAAGAAGAATTTCTTTTGATGACATCTGAACGGTATGACAGAAAACACTAATACACACTAAATACACAAAGTCACACAGTGTTGATGTTGTTAACATTAACAGTTTGAGAACCATTGGTAGCACGATTTATTGTAAAACTGTTTTTCTCTCAGTCAGAACAAAACTGGCATGTTGCATACTTGTTCAGATGACATTTTCCGGTGAAACTTATTATTTTGGGCATACTTCCAAAAAGTATTATCTGTAATTCCTAAGTAGGCTACAGTGAATATCCACATTGATCCATTGACTGACAGTCCACACATCCGCCTCAAAACATTAGATTCATCTGCACTGAGGAACCTTACAGATGCACAACCGTGATCATATGGTTTTATTGAACAAAACTGTTCATGTGTTTTGAACAATAGAGCTAACGTACATTATGCATTATAAACAAATGACTGCAGAGGGCGACAACGACCTGACGATTGTTTTTACAGTTTACTGCGCAATCTAATCCTTATTGACTAAACAACATTTAATTAAAATGTCCACTTACTCTTTAATATTTGGGCATTTCTTTACGAAAAGCTACAGCCACTGTAATTTCTTGAATATGCTGACATCAAAACTCAGAGCGACGGTTTGAGCTTTTATTTTGAAATCGCGATGAACTAGCATAGTGAGAAAGATTTGATGTATTCTCCTGTGTTTACGTAGGTTTATAAATGATTTACCTTACAAATCTGATGAAATGGCGGACGCTGCGTTCCCAGATGAAAGTTTTAAAAACACAAACTCATAACAACATTTAAAGATGGAGTTTGAGACTCTCCACCCATATAAATAATAAGGTTTCTTGTGCAGCAGCATTTACTGTAAACGAAGCCCGTCTGAGACGCACGTAGGTAACATTAACTTACGTTTAACCTGCATCGCATATATTTAATTGAATCGTACCGTTTGGGAATTCACAATAGCATGCTCTTTTAAATGGGCTTAGTATATCATGCAGTCTTGGAAAAAAATGTAGTCGAGGATTTATTTTTAATCGAGTACTCGAATTGAGGAATCCGCAAATAACTGCATTGGTAAGGAAAATGCGAAAGGACGCTTTTTTCAGTTTTTCTTGTGTGGGCTTTTTTTTCATGCTGCTAAAAATGTCTTTGAATAGACCTTAGAGACATAAAAGCGGACGTCGCGTCAGGAAGCCCTCCTTGTAAGCGGTCTTTTCATGCTGAGGGTCCTTCCGCTAACATTGACAGCATCTGCTGCGCTCGTGGCTCAACAATTCATTAAAACAGACGGACCTGTTGCATCAGATGGCACATTAGTGTGACATTGAGTCCAAGATCAGATCTGTAGGCTTCAGAGAAGACTCTGAGAGGATTCTTAGGGTCTTCTTTCCTCTATCATCATCTGTATGTTGGGTCACCATATGGATTTACAGTGTCTCACAAGTTACTGCTGCCATCTGCAGATTCAAGGCTGCACTTATTCATGTCATAGGTTCTCCAATGAGAATCAGTATATGCACAAATACACACTACAGGGAAACAATAGAAGACGTCAGAATTTGAGCTATAGCCGCGGGGTCACAGCAGAGATAAGTCTATAAACATGTTTCCGATAACAGGATGTAGGAGTGTGCTAGAATACACCAAATCCAACAGTGAATCTGACTCACTCACAGTCCAAACACTGCAATGGCATTAGTTTCCAGCATAATATTTCCATTTCTGTTCCAACATTATTGTTTCACTATTTCACTTTTACATGTAGTGAGGTTCAGAATGAAAATCTCAGAGGAGAGCAAACATTCCTGAGTCTCAAATTCTTCCAGCCATTTAAGGTCAGAAACCTTCCACATGCAAGGGAGTGAACTTGAAATAAATGCTGTATTTTTGTATAAATGTTTCTGGATCACTGATAAAAGAAGAAAAGGCGATGTCTCCAAATACTGGAAATGTCTCCTAAATGGGGAAGAACACTACTGGAATTTTTTTTTATTGTAAATTTCAACAATAAATAGTCATTTATTATTATTGATAGTAATTTATTATTATTATTATTATTGTTACTCTTTTTAAAATTAAAGTATAATTTTTATTTTAGTAAATGTATAATAATAATAATAATAATAATAATAATAATTTAAAAATTGTATGTTGGATTTATTAAATGTATTTTCAACATTATTTAAAATATTTATAAATTTAATTTATTTTGTTTTATACTACTGTACATATATTATTTTTAATATAATTAAAATAATAATATTTATATATTATAAATATTGATAGTTTTTTAAATTTATTAAATGTATTTTTAACATGGTTGAATTTAAAATATTAAAATATTAAATTTGAATTTTAAAATATTTTAAATTAATATTTTGTTATTTTGTTTTATATTACTGTACATATACCTAATTTGTAATGTAACAGGTATTTTATTTTACAGTTAAAAAATATTGGATTAATTAAATGCATTTTTAACATTATTAATCTACAATGTATAATAATAAAATTGTATGTATTGTATTTTTTTAAATGTATTTTCAACATTATTAAAATGTAATTTTTAATTAAAAATATTTTGTTATTTAGTTTTGTATTACTGTACGTATACTTAATTTTTAATGTAAGTTATATTATTTTAAAATTGAAAAGAAATGGATTTAATAAATGTATTTTTGACATTTAAAAATAATGTCTTCATTTAGAAATAATTTGTTATTTTGCTTTATATTACTGTACATATCTTTACAGTTCTATTATTTTACAATGTAAAAAAATATATTGGATTAGTTAAATGTATTTTTAAAATGATTAAAAATAATCTTTTAATTAAAAAAATAATTTAATTTGTTTTATATTACTGTACATATACTTAATTTTTAATATAACAGGTCTATTAATTTAAAATAAAAAAATGTATTAGATCTGAGATGTATTACATCATTAAAATTATCTTTTAATTTAAAAATAATTTTGTTTTATATTACTGCACATAACCGTTCTATCATTTTAAAATTGAAAACAATTGGATCTGTTAAATGTTTTTGTAACATTATTAAAACTAATGTTTTAATTATTATTATTGTTATTACTGTATATACTTAATTTTTAATATAACAGGTCTATTATTTTAAAATAAAAAAAAAATATTAGATTTAATAAATGTTTTAACATCATTAAAATTATCTTTTAATTTAAAAATAATTTTGTTTTATATTACTGCACATATAGCAGTTCTATCATTTTAAAATTGAAAAAAAATTAGATCTGTTAAGTTTTTGCAACATTATTAAACAATGTTTTCATTTAAAAAAATGTTTTATATTACTGTACATATACTTAAGTTTTAGTGTAACAGTTCTATTATTTTACAATGTAAAAAAATATATATTTTTAATAATGTATTTTTAACATTATTAAAAATAATGTTTAAATTCTTTTTTTATTTTTTTATTGCTGTACATATACTTAATTTTTAATATAACAGGTCTATTATTTTAAAATGGGAAAAAATGGATCTGTTTAAAATAATTTGTTATTTTGTTTTATATTACTGTACATATACTTAATTTGTAATACAACAGTCCTATCATTTTAAATTTGGAAAAAAAATATTGGATTTATTAAATGTATTTTAACATTAAAAATAATGTTTTAATTAAAAAAAAATTATTTATTTAGTTTAATATTACTGTACATATACTTAATTAGTTTTTAACAGTTCATATAATCATCTCATATTAATAAAACTAGTGTCCACAAGATATTTTCATTCTAGTCATTTAAATAGTTGTCATTTAAAGCCTGATTCAGTGTTTTAATAGTTTTTTTTTGGTTAATAGAATCATTTAATTGTAAAAATACTACAATTTGTGTTGTCAGCCAAGGTTGCACTTGACTCTTCAATAAGTTAGCAAGTCCTGGTTAAGTGCAGTACAAGGTCCAATCCTCTAAATATGCATTTAACCTCAAACTAGCATTTACATACTCTCTTTGTCTATGTGTGCTTGTTTTTAGTAACTTGTTGTAAAGTCAGAATCTAGGCAGCAGTGGGAAATCTACTGAACATATGGTGTTTGGTCTGCATTACAGCGGCCATACGGTGAGGTAACGCTCTGGAATGATGGGTTGCACACGCAGAGCTATTGGCAGGAAGTCATCAGGAGTTGCTCTTCTCACAAAACACAGAGAGGAAAGAGTGAATAGAGAAGAATTACAACCCACACCAGCCTCCTGGGAAAAGTGTCCGAGTTCATCAGGAAAGCCATTAAAAAAACAGTGTGCTTCCGACTAGGAGAAAGGACAGCGGGGGCAAGAATCACACACTCCGCAGTGGGGAAAGTATGCGCTCGCTGATGACACACGCTGAGCAGCCAGACAAACAGGAGGAAACCGCGCGCGAGCCGACGAGTGAGAAAAAAACACGGCGGAGGTCACAGATACAGAGCAGATAGGATGGTAATACAAACTGGGAGGGGTGTCCCGCGCAGATGGAGCGCGTTCCCAGAGGGGCCGAGATCAAATACTCCGCAGTATTTGAGTGTTGGTGCAGGGAGTGTATTACTCATACCTCCGTAGAACAAACTCCCACTTCCTGGGCTGGATGATCTGGGAATCTGATTCTCCTGACTAACCCAGCAGAGTTATCTGACTATCAAATGGACACCGTGGAATTTCTGAACATTCTGGTTTTGGTTTCTAGGGGAAAGCTGAAGAGAATCTAACTCATGACAGGGGCTAAATTTCAACCACATGTTTGTTTACTTCTGGCTCCAAAAGAAAGGGAACACAGCTCTGAATGGATGTTATATAATGACGTGTCGGAGAAGACATTGTCAGGGGATATGAATAATCCTGAGCTCTTTTAGGTAAAAGGGTGGGTTTTGAACTAATTATTTTGTACATAATAAGAGTATGGTGATTTCAATGGCCTGTTTTGAAGGAGCCCTTCCTGTAGAAGCCATTCACAGTCCTTTTGGTTAAAACAGCTTTATTCAGTTCAAAAGAGGCAATGTTAATAAAAATCACAGTAAATTGTTATTAAAAAAGCAATACATTATTTGTGGTCCTGCCTTGGCAACTCAGTCAACTGTAGAAAACACGGGCAGGGAATAAACGAAGCTTCAAAAAAGCATCTTTGAAATCTAAAAGGCCACACATGACTTTAAGTCTATCTGAATAAGATGTAAAACAAAACTACAACAGTAAAAACAGATAACAGTAGCTGCCACATGATACATGGCTATTCTCATTGTATTACAAAAACTGCTAAAGCGTCTCGTCCAATGTATTCGAGAAATAATACTTTTGGCAGAAGACACGGTCAAGCTTGTAACATGTTTTTGATTTGCTTGGAGGTAGTCTCATCGTTCAAATGTTTTGTCGTGTACCTGTGAGAGTCAAAAGAGTAATGTCAAACTGATATAATGTTGTAAGGTATGTACTGTACTGTAAGCGTCTAGTAAAGCTCACAGACCTGAGGGCATTGAGGAGCCCCTCCACACTGTTGGGCGGCTGATATCGCAGAACCTTAATGCATCCTTTCATCTGTATCATACAAAGACAGACAATAATATTATATAACTGTATTTTTTTTAAATCAGGTTTTGTATTCTTATATACATTAGTTTGATTTGTGTAATCTATAGTATTTAACACATCACTTTTATATAATTAAAAAAATGCTTGCATTAATCAGAAATTACTGATATAAATGCTTATTTGGTTGATCAAATGCATGCATTTTTAATATGCTTTTATCATTTTAAATTGACAGCCCTAGTTAAGTTTACAAATAGAATATTCATTGAAAAAGATTTCGTTTAATCACTTAATCAGTGACAGTAACAATGTATTTGTATTTATAATTAATATATAACATTTTTTAAAAAGGTAGATATGCAATTCACAGACATGCAGATCTCAATTCGGACTTTTTTTCTCACAATTCCGAGTTCGTATATCGCAATTCTGACTTTTTTCCTCGCAGTTACAAGTTTATATCTCACAATTCTGACTTTTTTCCCCCCTCACAATTCTGAGTTGACATCTCGCAATTCTGACTATTTTTCTCACAATTCTGAGTTTGCAGTGCATTTTTCTAACATTTTTTAATCGCAATTCCAAGTGTACATCTCGCAATTCTGAATTTTTTCTCACTATTCCAAGTTTACATCTCGCAATACTGCCTTTTTTCTTGCAATTCCGAGTTTACATCTCACAATTCTGACTTTGTTTTGCATAATTCCAAGTTTACATCTTGCAATTCAGATTTTTTCCCTCGCAATTCCGAGTTTACATCTCGCAATTTGACTTTTTAATGCAATTCTGAGTTTACAGTATATCTCATTCTGCGTTTTCTCACATTCCGAGATTACATCTTGCAATTCCGTTTACATCTCACAATTATGACTTTTTTCTCGCAATTCCAAGCTTACATGTTGCAATTCTGCAAATTTTTCTTGCAATTCCGAGTTTACAATATATTTTGGAATTCTGACTTTTTTCTTGCAATTCCGAGTTTACATCTCATAATTTGACTTTTTCTCCCAATTCTCTTAACAACTGACTTTTTCTTGCAAATGAGTTTACTTATTGCAATTCCAACTTTTCCTCAGAATTCAGAGTTTACATTTCGCAATTCTGACTTTTTTCTTGCAATTCGAGCACGGTATATTTTGGAATTCTGACTCTTTTCTTGCAATTCGAGTTTACATCTACAATTCTGAGTTTAAATCTCATACTGACTTTTTCTTGCAATCCGAGTTTACATCTTGCAATTCTGACTTTTTCTCAGAATTCGAGTTCACATCTCAATTCTGACTTTTCCTCACAATTCTGAGTTTACATCTCGCAATTATGACTTTTTTCTTGCAATTCTGAGTTTACATCTTGCAATTTCCAAGTTTACATCTTGCAATACTGACCATTTTTCTTGCAATTCCGAGTTTACAGTATGTTTCGGAATTCTGACATTTTCTCGCAATTCCGAGATTACATCTCACAATTCTGACTTTTTTTTCCTCGCAATTTTGAGTTTATATCTCACAATCCAGATTTTTTTCCCCCTGAATTCTGACTTTTTTGGTCTATTGCGTAATACAAACTTACAATTATGACTTTTCTTCCTCAGAATTGCATGATATAAACTCACAACTGCATGAAGTCATGAAGTCATTCAAGTCATGAAGTCAGAATGGGGGGCGGGGGGGTTGAATTATAAACTAAAAAAAGTCACAATTGAGAGATATAAACTTGCATAGGTGAGAAAAAATTCTCTATTATAGGTTTAGATCTCGCATTTTTGACTATATAACTTGCAATTGCAATCTCACATAATTTTGAGAAAAAAAGTCAGAATTGTGAGATAAAAAGTAGCATAGTATTTTTTTTATTCAGTGGCGGAAATGGAATTCCATACATTAGCACATTCATAGTATAATTAATAGTGTATATTTTATATATATATATACACATATATAAACATATATATATATATATATATATACACACACACATCACTATTAGTAGTATAATAGTAATAGTATATTAATAGTATAATAGTATAATTCAGTAACTACTAAAATAATTTGCATTTATTTTAAGACCCAAATTGAGAACCCCAATTATTTACATATAAAAAAAAAAGATTTAATTTCTATAAAAAATAAATACAATTCTATAAAAAAAAAAAATATAGATCTAATTGATTAATCAGCATATCAATAAAATTAAAGGAGTACATTTAAATAAAATAACTTTTACTAAAAGGATCAGACAACAGAATAATGCATACATCGATTTTGGAGGTTTTTACAAACGCTCCAGCTGGATGGACATAGTCGTATAAGATGATCACCCCCACCATCACACGCAGACAGAATAACACTGTGTCCTCACTGGCAAAACGAGTGCGGTACTCCCTGATCAATACAAACACACACACACACAGAGGATGAATTACAAAGTTACATCCTGTTACAGGAGAAACAAAAGGCTAATTATTATACACAAATGTGTCAACTTACGGTGTCTCTAACATGACTTTACACACACTTGCCATTGTACTCAGACAATCTGTTGTGTTCTCTACAGGCAGTTCTGCATGCTGATCAAACAGAGGGAGCAAAATGCGTTAGTTACAATGCTTTGTAATGAAAAAACAGTGTTTTGAAAGTTAAACTAATCTAGAAACATTATTCTAATGCTGAAGTATATCACGTATTTTTTTAGACTAATTAAGTTAAAGTTATTCATAAGCATCTGGACTTGTTTTGTCAATTTATGTAACACCCATTCTAGTGGTTTTGAGTTGCGTAAGGCTTGTTATAATCAAAATAGAGCAGATTTTAACATCCACCTACCTTTGATACAAATTTAGTTGTGGCATCGCTTAACGTTTTCAGCATGGGCGTGGCATTGGCGTAGAAGAGAGACATGCGATTGGCCAGTTCGTTGTCAACCTCATTATGCTCCTCTGCCTGTAGAAAGAACACACATGAGTTTCTTCAGTATCTAAATCTGAAAAATCGGTAGTTTTGAAGATTTAAACTAAAGGGGTCAGTTCAGGCGTTGGGCTTTTTGGAGGTTACGAATGCACTTTTCCTTGGTCAGCTCTACTTAAGTAGTCAATCATGGAAATGGATGTGGAAATTGGGCATTCTGGTGCGCTGAAAATGCATTTTAGCTGACTTGAAACATTTCATTCATTACAGTATGCTAAAAACTGAATGTAAATCCTGCTTTAATCCACAGACTGCAGACATGCCCAGATTTCCTAATACGTGCTCGTCCACAGCCGAGCTCATGCTTCATGAGATGAAAGAGGTTGTCGTAATTATTCCTTGCACAGAGTGCTTTTAATTGGCGAGGCAAGGTCAACGATCCTCGGTGCCAACCCCTGCTGAGCCGCTCCCTGATGATACAGCACACGCTAATGAGCCTGAAGTCGTTAGCACGCGTTACCAACTCGACGTCAACCGAACACACTTCAGCTCTGTGTCAGCTAAAAGATAAAAGTGGGAGGGAGACGTAAGAAATAAATAGCGGGAAAAGATGGAAAGGATGAGATGAGTGCGACATCTCATGTTTTCCTGAGTCAGGATCTTGTGCTGCTCCGCTACCTAATGATCCAGACCATTAGAGAACAGAAGAGCTCCCATTAACCCCTGTGACACGGGGGAACGGGGTATTACTAAAACATAAGGCGTCTGATAATGAGGCATATTTCCATACGGGGCAGGTTTACTTACTGTTTGGTTGATAATACGCATGCGGCTCAGGGTCCTTCTGTAGTAGCTGAAGTCATTCTGGATGGCTGGATTGGTCATCTGCAGAGAGAGAGAGCAGGTGAGCATTTAAATGCAGAACTAGCAGCTGGAAATTGGATTTCTGCTGAATATGGGAATGGGAAACATGTAAACACAGCATTCATGCATTTTTCATTTTACTGGGAATGTATGAATTCATGTGAGCAACTAGAAAATCAAAAGAGCATATGGACATTTCATCCACCGCTGGGTCTGGTGACAGACTTCATCAGTGCAATAATGTAGACAATAACAGATTCTCTACAGCACCTTTGAAAGCAACTGCATTTAGTTTTCCATTAATTTGACTAATTGGTTGCAACTGGACTTTGTGTTCCATTAGTTCAACTAATTAGCTGAATCACTTCAGAGCTAATTAAGTTGAACTAATTCAGTGTCTTACAAATAAATTCTATCACACACATTGTCTATAGTAATCGCGTTATGTGTGATGCAGTAGATGCTATCAGTTTCAGGGCAAAACTGGGGGGATTTTTCGTGGTTTGCATTTTTTTAAAGAGGTCATGAACTGACAAATCAAACTTCCTTTGATCTTTTGACATATGTGACCCTAGATCACAAAACTAGTCATAAGGGTCAATTTTTCGAAATTGACATTTATACATCATCTAAAAGCTGAATAATTAAGCTTTCTATTGATGTATGGTTTGTTAGGATAGAACAAAATTTGGCCTGCTACACAAACAGTCTCAAACTCCATCTCTGCATATTGTTGTGAGTTTGAGGTTTATTATAACATGTGCCATTTTATCAGACTTGTAACGTAAATCATTTATAAACCTATGCAAACACAGGAGAATACTTTATATCATTATCTTTCTCAATTTGCTAACTGTTCATTGTGATTTCAAAATAAAAGCTCAAACCCTTGCTCTGAGTTTATACGTTTTGATGTTCCCATATTCAAGAAATTACAGTGGCTGTAGCATTTCTATCATAAAAAAATAAAGCAAAATATTAAAGATTTAGTGGACATTTGAATTAAATGTTGTTTAGTCAATATTAAACAAGGATTAGATTGCGCAGTAAAGTGTAAAAACAATTTTCAGGCTGTTGGTGCCCTCTGCATGCATCTGTTATAATGTATTTTATGTACTTTAACAGCTTTGTTCAATAAAACCATATGATTGCCTGATTTTGATACTTTATTTGAACTAATTATTATTGCCTCATTGCTATAATATATGTATTTTATGTTATTTTAAAGGCTATTGTTCACTTAGGTCTGTTTTTATTACTACAAAAAATATATAATTATAATTATCCAATTACTCGATTAATCATCAAAATAATTGACAGATTACTCAATTACCAAAATAATCATTAGTGACAGGGTTCAAAACACGACAGAAAATACCCTATTACTTATAAACTATGATGTTTTTTCATTTAAAAAAATCTTGGTAACATTATAAGTGGACCTCAGAAAACAGTACAAAATAATTAAAAAGGCACTTCACGTCCCCTTTAAGTTGTCATGACATGAAAGTTCCCCCAGTCTATCTTCTAAATGCATGTTATAGATTTTGTGAATGATCATCCATGTATGTTACATTTAAAAAAAAAAAAAAGACCTTGAGTAATAAATACTGTAATGTGTAATATAATGTCACAACTTGATGTTCTGGTGAAAATTACAGACTTCTATTTACTGATGTATGCAGGTCTCCAATCATTTAGTCCACATAAACTAACCTTCCTCCATTTTTGAAGGCAACACATAAAAAAAAAAAATCCATATTCAGATCTTCCAACATCCAATCAACAAATGATTAATAGAACCAATTCCTCGCACTACGTTTGGCACTTCGATGTATGTCACAATAAAGAAGAAAAGATTTGTTGCTATCTTCGTTTCATCACGACTATAATGTTAAATTATGTGGTTTAAAGAGATATTGTATAATCACTGCACGTATAAATATAATTTACAGATTTTTAATTACACATTTTTTGGAGGTCTGAGATTAAAGACAGGATGCTGGAGTTTTGCTCCACATCCCCTCATTGTAGCTAATTGTTGATTTTGCTCGTCTTTTTCTGCAGCGGGTTAGGAAGAGACGATTCCAAGAAGGATTAGACGTGCAGAACGGGTGTGACCTGAGGTTGCCTGGTTACCTTCAGCTCATCGAAGCGCAGCGTGAAATGCAAAATCTCTGCGAACTGCCGCGCCAGTGCCTGCTCCTGCTCCAGATGCTGAGTTGGGCTGCAGCGCGAGCTGGTGAGGAACTCCAGCAGGCCCTGCAGAGCGTCTTCTACACAAGACACAAAAGAAACAGAACCGCTAAAGCTTTCTTTTGGATTGAGGTATTGATAATACTAGGTTGTGTTCTCTACATTTTGACAAAAACAAGCAGAGAAACAGAGTGTCTGGCAGAGGAACACAGCTGTGTGTTTGACAGAGAGATGTTAGGTCAGTCTGACCCTTTGATGTTTCACCAGAGCCTCTCCTCCAGAGATCGCTGCTATTGGCTGGTGTTGATGTGTGATTAAGGGCCATGTCATGTTTAATTAGGTCATGACCTATTTCTCAACATCAAACCCTCTGTCTGAATCACTCAAACACACAGACTTACAAGCACAGACAGACAGCACAAAGAGCAAAATGATCAGATACTTTAAGACATATAAGATTATATAAGACACAAAATATTTATAAGAAAAGAATTGTAGGGCCCTATGATTTCTGTGATGTGGAAAACATGGACGCAATCGCAGAATCCAGTCATAAAAATAGAATTTACTGTATAATTGGAATGTTGAATTTGCCAATTTTTGGATGAATAAATCAAAAGTATGTGAGTGGTGTGGTGTGCACTAGTGTCTCTGAATATTAGGCCACAAAAACACTATTTAAATATGAATCCTGCATGTGCTGTGTTTCTGTGTGAACGAATGGCGCAGATGTGCGGTTTTATTTACTACACACATACCGAAGCGCACGTGACGCCTGTGGTGTTTTCAGCCTTTGCCACCTCAGTATACAAGTACATGAACATGCGAACATGATCTCTAGAACTGCTCTGAGACTCACTTCATGAGCATTTTGCCTTTTCTTTTGAGAAAACCTATCGTCGTATCATATACAAACAGAAACAGAAAGGTCTACACACCGACCTGTCAAAATAAAAGTTTGGTTTAACTTGAAACTGTGACAGAAATATATTACTTAAAGGAGAAGTTCACTTTCAGAACTAAAATTTACAAATAATGTACTCACCCCTTTGTCATCCAAGATGTTCTTGTCTTTCTTTCTTCAGTCATAAAGAAATTATGTTTTTGAGGAAAACATTTCAGGATTTTTCTCCATATAGTGGACTTCTATGGTGCCCCTGATTTTGTTGAGTTGCAGAGCATTTGAGGTTAAAAAGTATATAAATTGTCATTTTCGTTTTAGAAATTAACAAATTGTTTCATTAGATGAGACACTTCTTCATGGCTGGGATCGTTTAGAGCCATTTGAAGCTGTATTTAAACTGCATTGTGGATATTCAAAATCGGGGGCACCATTAAAGTGCACTCTATGGTGAAAAATCCTGAAAAGTTTTCCTCAAAAAACAATTACTTTATGACTGTAAAAAAGAAAGACATGAATATCTTGGATGACAAGGGGGTGAGTAAATTATCTGTACATTTTTATTCTGGAAGTGAACTTTTCCTTTAATACTACTGATAGTAAAATTATTATTGAAACATGATTTAAATTATTTTAAATTATAGTTACCAGAAAATGTAAATACACTACACAGTATTTTTGAAAATAATAATAATAATAATAATAATAATAATAGATTTTATTTTATGAAATCATTTAACTACAGATGCTTTTGATTATTATAACTTAATGAAACCAGGAAAATGGAATCCAGAAAATTATTGGAAAACACAGAACTTTGTAAAAATAAAACTGAATTTAGAAAAAAAATCTAAACGAATTTCATATTACTTTTATTTAACCATTGAAACAGAGTCTAGAAAAATTAAAAGGGAAGAAAACAGAATTCAAAAAAATTAAAATGGCATAAATTTGGGAAAAAATAAAATGGATTTCATAGTGCCCTAGAACTGATTAGCAGAACAAATAAGTTAACATGGCATTTCTCATTGGTGCACCACATACAGTATCAATCGTTGGATTTTATTAGATAATACATCATTAATAATCAGCATATTAGAATGATTTCAGAAGGATGATATGACAATTAAGACTGGATATTTCAAAAAATAAAAAATATTACAGACTCCACACTTCTGAATGCTTCTGTATGCTCCATAAATTGTATTTATTTTAAGGATAATGAATTTATCATTAAGTTACAGTAAATCTGGGGTGTGTACGGTCAGAGATGACAAGAGCTGTGTTTTTGCTAGATGTGCTGAAAGAAACCGGCCTTGCCCAAAGAGCGTGCTAATCCAATTATGACGCACTGCTGCTCTGTTTATGGCTTGTTCCTTAGGAACATCCAGTGAATCAGAAGAAAAATACAACTTCACAAAAATATTACTTTTTTTTTGTTTGTTTTGCAAAAAGCCATGTAGCCATGTAGAGTTCTTATATTCATTACAAACACTCTTAGTGACACTGCTTAATTATAGCATACAATCCACATACTCATATTGACTTGTTATGAATAGCTGTATGACGGTAGGGTGATTTCTGCTCTCTGATTACATTTGTTTAATTGAGAAAGGCTTGAGCAAGAGCATGAGAACTGACGTAAGAGTAAGGACAGTTTAGTAATGCCTAGTCTTATATAATCTCATTTTACTATTGCCTGCTGATGTGTGTGCTGTTACAGTAATGTGTTTGATTATACTGACGAACTAAAACAAAACACAGTGCAAAGCAGATGCTAATACTTAAGTATACAGTAAGTGGGTCAGTGGACCATATATCCCTGTGAGGAATTGTGGGAGAGTAGATCATTAAAAATGTCCTCTCATTTATCACCTAAGCCTCTGGGTAAAAGCAGCCATACGTGTTATTATTTATAGCGACGTGTGCTGTAGAGAAAAACGACATACCCAGTTTTAGCGAGAACTCATAAAACTTCTTTAGTTTGCCAACCAGCGGGACCACAGCGGCCCACGCGCTCTCTTGCACACGCTCGTCATTGGGATGCTGAATGGCCTGGAGAGACAACATGCACAAAACAGTCCTTACAAACAGAAATAAAGAGCGCTTGTTATGCAAAGTAACATAAAGCCCAGCCTGAAGTGCATCATGGATGTACTTGCCTGTCTGATGGCTTCACCTGCTCCGCTATACGACTGCAGGTCCTGTAACACACTCATAGCCTCTGTTAGCACCTCATTGACCTCCTCCCATACTCTCCTCTCGGCTTCTGTGGGCTTGGCATCTGCAGAGGAGAAATCAGTTCAGTCTTAGATCTGCTGCTGCATTTCATCTTTGGTTAGATCTGGGGTGGGGTGTTATTGCTGAAATATTTGTACCCATATATTTATATTTTTGGTTTTCGAAAATATGTTTTTTTCCTATTAAATGAACTGCCATTTTAACCACTGAAGTTTATTAGATGTAAAAAGTTAAATATAATTTGAAAAAAGTTCTAAATAATAAAAGCTTATTGAATATAGTTGTTAATAATAATAATAATAATAATAATAATAAAAATATAATATTAATTTATTAATAATAAATAGTCCAACAGTAAAGTAATTATTATTAAGAAATATTATCTTAATAATATAAATACTATTAATTAATTATATATGGTTATAGCAATATAGCATAATAATAATAATAATAATAATAATAATAATAATAGTTAACAGTAATTAGCAATATGAATAATTGTTTGCGTTATTTCTAATAATTATATATATATATATATATATATACTAAAATATTAATTATATATTATATATTATATTAATTAGTAGAATAAAAATAAACAAATAATATTAATGTTTTTTATAATATATATGATTATTATGATCATTATTACAGTCATTGGTAACAGTAATTAGTAATAGTTTATAGTAATTCATAATATTAATATAATTATGATATTCTATTATATAGTATATAATTAATATAATTAATTATTAATATTATTTACAATAAAAAATATTATTGTAATATTCGCATTGTTGTTTTATTTCATATCATCAGGAACATTACTGTAATTATGTTTCCCTATTAGAAGAAAACATTAAATATTCCAATAGAAATAGTAATTATTATGAATAAATATTATCATTATTAATAATATAAATACAAGTAATTAATTCTATATATTATTACAGTAATATAGTGGTATAGTAATACAATTTAACAGTAATTAGCAATATTATTATTATGATTATTATTATAGTAACTGTAAGAGTAATTATTATTCATAACGATTATACTATTTATTAATTATTTATATATATAGCAATTAGCAATAGTTGATAGCAATTAAATATATTAATACAATTATAATATTCTATTATATAGTATATAATTCATTTAATTAATAATGTTACTTACAATAAAAAATATTATTAAATAAATAATATTCCCAGTTTTTTTTTTATCGTCAGTAAAATTACTGTAATTATTTTTTTCCCCTATTTAATAGGAACTATTAAATAGTCCAACAGTAATAGTAATCAGTATTAATAAATATGATCATGATTGATAATATAAAAACAATTAATTATGTATCTATTGTTATAGTATTAATAATACACTGTGTGCATAATTATTAGGCACGCTAATATTCTGGTCATATTTTTTTACCAAGCACATTTGACCAATTCCAAACCACATCAATCTTAATAACTACTATTAATTTTGTATTTAATCATTTATACATGATATATATTTGTCCATGAAGGCTGGAAGTGAAAAACTCCTTGTATTCAGGTGTGCATAATTATTAGGCACGTTTTCTTTTACGTATAAATAAGCCAAAAAAGAGATTTAACCCAGACTGAAAAGTCAAAAATGATTAAATGACCAAGAGAAGGATGCAAAACTAATGCAATACTAGAATTTGCAAAGTTAAGGCATGACCATTGGACAGAGAAATGCTCGTTGGGTCAGCACGTTGAGAAATAAAACGGTGGATAAGAAAAGACACGTTAACTGCAAAAGAATTACGAATTAAAGTAAAGAATTAGCTGTGAAACTATCAGGAACCATTTAGTCTCCAGCGCCACCATTTTCCAGAGCTGCAACCTACCTGGAGTCTTCAGAAGTGCAATGTGTCAGGTTGTCAGAGACTTTGCTTGAGAAAAAAACCTAAAAAATGACCCTCATTTAAAGAGAATAACATTCTGAAGTGTTAAGAAATACATGAAGACAGTTTTTTTTATAGGCTTTATAGACAGATAAGTTGAGAGTGACTCTTGAAGGACCAGCACCACATCCTCTTGTACTTCTGATTCAAGAATTTGTCTTCCAGAATCTAGCAGTACATTTTGGGAGTTCATGTTTAGTCTATCTCCTATCCTGAAAAGTCTGACTTGCAGAGATGGACCAAAATGAACTCCCAAAACTTACTGCCAGATTTTGTAAGATAAATTCTTGAAAGAGTGGTATAAGAGGATTTGATGCTGGTCCTTCAAAAGTCACTCTCAACTTATCTGTCTATAAAGCCTATAGAAAACAGTCTTCATGTATTTCACAACACTTCAGCATGTTATTCTCTTTAAATGAGGGTCATTTTTTAGGATTTTTCACCCAAGAAAAGTCTCTGAGAACCTGACACATTGAACTTCTGAAGACTCCAGGTAGGTTGCAGCTCTGGAAAATGTTGGCGCTGGAGACTAAATGGTTCCTGATGGTTTCACAGCTAATTCTTCACTTTAATTCTTAATTCTTTTGCAGTTAATGTGTCTTTTCTTCTCCACTGTTTTTTTTCTCACCGTGCTGACCCAACGAGCATTTCTCTGTCCAGTGGTCATGCCTTAACTTTGCAAATTCTTGTAATGCATTAGTATTGCATCCTTCTCATGGGCATTTAATAATTTTTGACTTTTCAGTCTGGGTTAAATCTCTTTTTTGGCTTTTTTATATGTAAAAGAAAACGTGCCTAATAATTACGCACACATGAATATAAGGAGTTTTTCACTTCCAGCCTTCATGGACAAATATATATCACGTATAAATGATTAAATACAAAATTAATAGTAGTTATTAAGATTGATGTGGTTTGGAATTGGTAAAATGTGCTTGGGAAAAAAATATGACCAGAATATTAGCGTGCCTAATAATTATGCACACAGTGTATTTAACAGCAACTAGTAATATTAATCATTCTAAATGTTATTTATAATATATTATATATAATATTATATATATTATATTATAATTTATAATATAAAAATACTTAAATACAATTATAATAATTAGCATAACAGTAATTATAAATAATTAGTAATATTAATGTTATTTCTAATACATTTATCATGATCATAATATTATTTTTAATAACAATTTTAAAAATATATTAAAATATACACTGTTTTCATTTTATGTTGTCAGCAAAATTCATGTAAATAATATTTTAAGTAGGTGATATTTCTCCCAGCCCTCAATATCAGATAATACAGTTTGTGGGTGTACATTCACTTACTTTCAAAATCCAGGAAAAAGTTCCCTGCGTTGTTGTCAATGTCACGTGTGAGAACCTTGATCAGATTCCCCATCCCGACCTGTCAGAGACCTAAAGAAACATACACACAGAAAAGTAAAAGTGATGCAAACTAGTTTATGAATGATGATTTTTGCATGCGATTTGTGGTTTTGGTGGCATTTTGAATATCAGTGAAGGTGTAAACACCATTTGATTTGCCTGTTCAACACACATTCAGGTCGACTCAATTTGCATCAAGAACCGTGTGTGACACCTGTGTTCACGACAGCAACATCTGGCCACACGTACGAGCGTGACAGGCAACATCTGCTCGGGGCAGTGCGGAAAATCAGCGGAGACCCAAATGCTGCTGCATTACTCTCCTGAACACGCACCCCAGTTTGACTGCAGGTGAAAGGACACACACTGCTGAGGATGCAGTATGACTGCAGCACTCATGGGTGGATCTACTGCAGGATCATGTCGCCCTCTAGCAGTCAAAATATTTCTATAGTTCGAAACTGACACGCGAAGTCCCCTCCCTTCGGGCTGAGGGCTAATTTGTTGTAAGAATCATATGTTCCCTGAAAAGAGCACACTCTCATTCTTATTCATCCGCTCTGAGCTCAGCTCCCGCATTGAGTCACTGCCTACATCAGATTAAACAACAAACCAGCAGAGGATCCTCAAGAGGAAAGGATAGCCCTTAGAGTTAAACGCGCTCAAAGCCCAAGGTCAAACGTTCGTGTTGGAGCCGAAGAGAAACTTTCTTAATTTCTTTGAAGGACTTTGCCTCTCCTCTAAACGCACAGCCTTGAAAGTAGGTAAATGGGTCGCTCCAGTGTCTCACTGACCTACAGTGCATCCTGCAGTGTGAGTGGGGGTTTGTTGTCTTTATCTCCCGGCGTACTCATGTTCTCATGGCATTCGGGATTTAAGCAACTAAAGGGGCTAAATAAGCACTGCTGTCTTGAAGTGCCTAAGCCCCCCTGTCAGCTTTACACCCCTCACATTGGGGGGGATGGTACTGTACCATCTGAACTGAGGCTGTTCATTTGACTACAGCATACACACCCTGCAATCCTATTGGCTAAGGAGGGAGACCGAACATTCTGCTGTTTCCATGGAGCCTAAAAATATTTTTCAACCCAAAATGTGCCGGCAGCCAATAGGAGCGGAGCACAGGAGTACTCGACAGGACTTAAAAGAACTTGAATAAATTAATCATGAGTGCGGCACTAGGAAAAGAGTCAAACAAATTTAAACTCATAAGTGAAACAGTTTGACAGGGTGAACCTCAAAAGCCTTCTTGAATATTTACAAAAGTTGTTTCATCTCCAGTTCTACAAAAGATGCAATTAAACAACATCACTCAAGGTCAAATATTACAGTGATTTTACCACAGGAAAGGGGTGTTTTTATGAAGATGTAAGGCTTCTAAAAACTGTCAAATAAAATTAAATAAAAATCCTATATTATTATATATTAAATAATAATAGAATTAAAATTTGTTATGAACATTATATAAGTAACCCTTTATTTTAATGACCAATTCAAATTATTAACTAGCATGCATGTTACTAGCATGTTGGCTGTTAATTAGTACTTATAAAGCACATATTAATGACTTATTTTGCATGACAATATTTTTCTTTAATATATAAATAATTATTTTATATATAAAAAAAACCAAAATCATTACAAATTAAAATTTAATAATAATAAGCAGTAAAGAAATGTGTTCTCATATTTGCTTATGTATATATATATATATATATATATATAATATTTTATTTTTATAATCATCTATAATTACATATATATTATTAATTATTATTATTAATAGTAGTTTATATAATTTTATATAAATATAATTTATATTAGTTTATATAATTTTTAAATAATTAATTGTTATATTTTTATATTTTTAATTGGTATGTATGTATGTAGGTAAGTCTTCTTGATAATTTAATATAAGTAATAGTTGTTAATAACCTATTTGTGTTATAGTTATTATTTAATTTGTGTACATATGTCTTACCAAATATCATAAATGAGTGTGTGTTTATTATATAATTATATAAATTATATAATTTATAATAATAAATATAATAACAATTTTTATCTAATATATAATTTATATATAATATATATAATAACTTATAAATTAAATAACTTCACTTAAATCACTTTACTTTAATGACTATTTATATACACACACACACACTTATAAATGTATACATAATAAATATATAATTTATACATTTGAATTACATCTCACAATATTTTCATTACCATCATTTATTTTGATGATAATAAATGCATTCTATATATTGCACAATGTTTATTATGACTACAGGACTATTTGTGATATTTGAAGTACATTAAAAAAAAAACAAGAATCATACTTCTAAATTTAAATTAGCAGATGATCTCAGTGAGCACGGCTGAAATCCCAGTCACTATTATCAGAATGTGTATCATCTCATGCTGTTGTTCTGCGAGTGTGAGAGAGAGGGGTTGTAGATTATGGGTGTGAATGCAGTGAGCCGTTTCCTCCCCACTGCAGTACTCGTGCACCAGCGTTTGACAGCATGTGCCTCCACGTGCTTTCGCCTCCACTACTACTACTACCACCCAACCAGAGAAGAAAAGACCCCACCCTTTTCCTCCCCACAGCCGCTTCATACGACAGAGCGCGCGGAGGGAAGTCACGTGGGTGGAGGGGAGGCTCCTCTCTGCAGTGAGGCCGTCTGCGGCAGTGCAGAGAGTGCAGAAAGCGCTCCTCTTGACCCAGATTCTAGCGCTGCCACGTCACACTGGGTTAACATTAACCCCAGCATGGCAGGACACGGACAGATATGCTGCAGGTTGCCCCTGGCAGACACGCCTAATAATCGCACACATGCGCCTTTGGCCACACGGAGTCTGTCCCTTCCATTATGACTAAAATTAATCAAGCTAACCCTAATTGTAATGATACACATTTATGTATGATTACATATATATTAGTTATATACTGATTATATAAATATAATAAGTAATTTGTTGTTAATATTATTAATATTACGTAATTAAATATAATTTTTAATATACATAAATCTAATAACACTGAAATGACATTAAATTACAAATAATGATTTGTAATACTAACTTTTTATTTAAAAAAAATAATAATAAAATTAAATAATAATAAATAAATAAGTGTGTGGGTGTGTATACCATCACTTATTATGATGATAATAAATGTTAAAAATATAGAAAAATATAGAAATGTTAATATAACAAATATTTAATAAACATATAAAATATAAATAAGTGGGTGGGTGTGTGTGTATATATATATATATATATATATAATATTTATGTAATTTATTTATATAATTTTTTATATAATTATATAATTAATTTATTTTATTTTTAATTGTTATATATTATATTATATATAACACTTGCTAATAATCGAATAGAATCATTAGTATTCATATATGTATGTGATTAAATGTAAACAATAAATATCATAAATATAATTAATATTATTAATATAATTACTTAATATAATAGCAAGAAGTGTTAGTGTTTTATATATATTTTTTAAATAACATAAATATTAAATTAAATTAAGCAATAATTTAAAAATGTAATACAATACATGATATTAAATAATAATAATAATAATAATAAATAATCATTTTATATTTTATTAAAATATTATTCTTTGTTTTATGTTGTTATTTATAACATTTTTAATTTTTAATTTAATTAAGCAATAATATAAAAAATATATTATTTAATACAAGTTAAATAATATAAATGATGTTGTTATTTTTAATCAAATCATTATGTTATACATTATATTATATATATAATATATATAAACAACATCAACATATATATAAACAACATATAATATAATGTATAACAATGATCTGAACTATTAATTATATAACTAGTTATTATTATTATTAATTTATTATTAATTATATATATATATATATATATATATACACACACATATAAACTGTAAGTGATCAAATGTAAATGAATACATAATAATTTAATATAAATATCATGAATGTAATTAATATATAAATACTATATTATTTTATTATATTCATATAAAAAATTATAATATTATATTTAATTAAGCAATAACATAAAAATATATATTTAACATAAGTTAAATATATATATATATATATATATATATATATATATATATATATATATATATATTATATATTATTAAGCATTAATAAAATACATATATGTATTATATACAATTATAATATATTATATATATATATGGAGGGAAAGAAAGACATATGCGAGTGTCCTGGACAGACAGACAAGTCCACACATGGACACAAGTATGCGGGCTGGCCAGCTGTGACAGGACAGAGAAGCGTCAGGCATGAGTCAGAGAGACAGAGCGGTCACTCCTTCTTCCGCCGCATGACGGAAATTCTGACATCTGCACCCTTCATTTAGACCCTATAAATACCACAGGACAATCAGACTTGATCAGAAATACTGCTGCTACATTAGCCATGACACATCGGTTAAGAATATGTCTGTTATGAAACAATATTTATAACAATATTTCTGGTGATTGTTTTTTGTGATTTCCCATATTGCTTTAGAGCAGACGATGTTAATTCAATCTACAGCTGTACACAATCT
The DNA here is from genome assembly GCA_012976165.1 of Labeo catla. Classification (NCBI taxonomy): domain Eukaryota; kingdom Metazoa; phylum Chordata; class Actinopteri; order Cypriniformes; family Cyprinidae; genus Labeo; species Labeo catla. The sequence goes on from VONZ01000192.1 coordinate 200,613, forward strand.
CTAATAAACCTTTGTTAAAATCACAGCTGAACTTTACATAAACCTAAGGATGAACCCCACGCCACCCACGAACCGTCTTTCTTCCGCCTCTGTGCAAACATGGATGTGAGAGACACTGAATCCGTCTGCCCACAAGCTAGAAGAAATGCAGACACAACATCCACCCTCCTCCCCATCATTCTCCCTAAAGCACACAGGCGTGTCAATGAACTGACACAGGAAATCACACATCTAACTAGACTCATGATGACCTTTAAATGTAAATTTTAATATGATCTTACACATGATTCTTCATTTTAAACATTTAGATCAAGATATAATGTGTCATTCTGATGTGACCTTGAAAAGGCTACAGAAATGCTGTTTCATATGTACTTCATAACAGGAAGGTTACAGTATCTGTGTACAGACACTTGAAACTGAAGGCTTTTATTGCCTCCTGGTGGACATCAGATGTTATGTTCTGAAATGACACCCAGCAGGACCTTGTCTTTCTGACTTCAGATCAGGGTAATAGTAAAAGTGCATTTAAATTTACAGGAAAAGGAAAATGAATTTTACATTTTGAAAGCAACATGTCAAAACTCAGAATGCTAGCCTAAAAGTTTTCAAAAGCCTTACATTTTTAATGTTCATACAATATAATGATTTAAATTGTTTTGCCACAACTATAAAAAATTGTTGCAATTAGCTATCACATCTAAACCTTTAGTGTTTATAACACACAATTCTGAGAAAAAAAAGTAAGAATTGTGAGATAAAAAGTTGCCTTTTTTTATTTTTTATTCAGTGGTGGAAATGGGCTTCCATATTTTGGACATACGGACCATGTCAATGTTATTTTTTATCAAATTTAATTTTATACCAAAATTTTTTTTAAACTACTAAGCCATGGCTTAGTATGGCTTTTTCTTATAAAAAGAAAAATTAAACATGTATTAATGCCCTTCCCCTTTTTAGAGGTGAGAATCAGATGCAGAAATAAAAGTTGACAACTCTAGTTTTTAACAACACCAAGGCATCGCTAAATGCCACTGGCTAGCAGTTGAGAATTCATGTGAATTTTAGTGTTAGCTGTTTGCACTTTAAGCTCTCAGTTTCTAATCGTTTTATGAATGTTTTATCATCTTCTGTTCTCAGACCAGCTCATTGATAGATACATAATATAAATAAATAAAATAATTTGCTTGTTATTCAGTTATGCTGAAGGACCAGTACTTTCTTCCTGAACTAGTAGGAGAGAAAATTTGCTGCATCTCACTTGCAACCTTGGCTACGTTGACTTTTTTTTTTTTTTAAACCAAAATGCCTGTTTAAAATGAATTCAACTGAATTACAAAAACATATTTATACAGTTATTTTTGTAAACTTTAAAGGGCACCAGTTATGCAAATTTCACTTTTACATGTTGTTTGAAAATAAATTGGCACCCTATAATGATAAAAATCCACCTGCTCCTTTTTTAAAAAATCTGCATAAATTATAAGCAGTGTCTCAGAACAAGCCCTTCACAGAACCAGTACAATGTGATGTCACATTTTACAGGCCCCGCCCACGACCGTCAAAGGACAATGCTGTATTAGCAGCACACAATTTGCCATGTTCATCTTCATGCTAGAGCAGGAGTCACCACGCTTGGTTCTGGAGGACCGGTGTCCTGCAGAGTTTAGCTCCAACCTTAACAAACACACCTGAACCAGCTAATCAAGGTCTTACTGGGTATACTTAAAACTTCCAGGCAGGTGTGTTTGAGCTAAGTTTGAGCTAATCTCTACAGGACACCGGCCCTCCAGGATCAAGTTTGGTCGCTCCTGTGCTGGAGCTTTTAAAAGCAGCATTCAAATAATAATTGTCTTCTAATAAGAGCTACAGAAGTTATTCATTCAAGAGCAGTGAGTGGTTTTTATTTATACTGTATGGGACATATTAACAGCGTAGACAGCGGTGTAGGTACTGTATATTACGCTGCTGTTTTAATACACAGATCTAATATAAACACATGATTTACGTTCACAGATATAACCGACTGTGTTTATGTAACCTATGTGTGTTTTCGACATAACCTTGTGTCTATTTGACAGTTTAAGCGCAATATGACATGAAAGAGAACTTAGTTTATTACTCACATGCCGTGTGACAGCCACTTTCTGTACGCATGCTTCGTGCTGCACTCAGAAAACTGTATATCAGAAGTTCAAATATGGCTTTAAAACACATGATTTCAGCACACTAGACATGCCGATAATCAAAACCAAACAGATGTTTTTTGGCAGAGTATCTAAGTTAAACACTGTAAATACACTGCTCTATTCTGGAACAGGGGGCGGGGAGCAGCAGCTCATTTGCATTTAAGGAGACATGCACGAAAACAGCGCATTTCTGCTTCTACTCACAATAGGCATTTTCAAAATGATATAATAAATGACCTCACAGACACATTATGGGGACACCTGAGACCTAGATTACATCTTGAAACCAATGAAAAACAAAACGGAACACAACAAACCACCTTTTTAAAAACATAAACTCTAGAGTTAACAGTGAAAAGTCAAAACATGCCATTATGAGCTTGTTTCCTTTCTCACAAATGCTTTCCTCCACTCACTAACATAACTTCTGCATGCTACTGAAATGCCGGATTCACTTCTCTATAGCTCTTCCAAAGAAAAAAAACTAAGCAGCATGGAAAAATGCCACAGGCAGGAACACGAGAAACCTAACGTGAGCCGCAACTATCAGGCCTGTACGAACATGCTTCCTCTGGCATGACAGTACAGGTGTTTCTGTTCTCTCCTCTACTTTTTTGCGCATGTACTGCTGAAAAACACACACGCTGTGTGTTCTTAGATAGTGTCTAAATACTTGTTTTTGTGCACCTTTACTACAGTATGATTTGAGGGAGCGGATGATATTCATTTGCATCTTAGGGCAGAGATGCAAGTAAGCTGCCCAAACAAATGTATCTGGGGCAGCGTTCAAACTATAAAGCGCTGTAAAGAATAGAAATGTGCACAAGAGTTTTTAAAGAGCATCTGACCACAAAAAAGGTGTCAACTTTCTGTTGATTTGTTTGACTGTGAAGACTGATAAAGCGAGCGTGTCCTACCACAACCATAACCAGGAAGTCGAACCAACACTAAAAAGGGTTACCACCTTCACAATACTTCTCCAACCGAAAACGTGATACTGTAGTATAAGCTCACTGTTTTTAAACATTTGTTCGGTCACCAATCTTAATATGCACACACTCAGTAATAACAACAGAATAAAACTCAAATGGTTTTTTGGTTTAACAGCTACATGCACTCACAAATAAAATGTTTAAAAAAAACTCTTTATTTTAACCACTGCATCAAAATGTAGTTAAAAACCTTGCTAGACATGTGAAGGGCGTACTGCTTCAATGATTCACACATGCCTTAAGGGCATGTAAAGTGCCACTAGACGAACCCTGCAGCACAGGAATGCTCCGCTAAATCCAGAAACAAAATCGCAAGCTGACATCCCACAGCACAACAGACGTCACAAAGTAGCTGTTTGCACAGCAGATGCTATTGATCTGCATCTTACAGTGATCAGAGCTGTGCAGGTGTTTCTGCTGCAAACTATCTGGTAAAAAAAACTTACTAAAGCTGCTATGAATGTATTTGTGTCCATCAATACTACTTTTTGCGATCTCTTCACATTTTACATAAAACATTATATATGGTGAGTTTAAATACATGTACATAAATGCACTTGATACATGTAAAAAAAAAATAAATCACGCTGATATGTGTAATGTAGGTCTTATGCAAAAATCAACCATAACCTACTGTGGTCTGCAGAGTCAACGTCTGCACACGTCTTGGTGTTTTAATGCTGACCGCTGGTCTGGAGGTCATAATGAAAGCTGCTGTGTCAATATTTATAGTGCATGCTTTAATTAAAATTTGTGGCCTTGCACATCACAGGCAGTTCTGCAGTCCCACAGAGGAGGACAATGACATGGTAAAGCTAATGAGCTAATGAATGCATACATGAGCAACAAACAAGCAAACAAAAAAGGTATTTGCTTGCATGCAGAAAGTAGGCTGTGCATTTTTATAGGGTTCCCATGATCATGCAAACACGGAAATATAAGGAAATTTAAAAAATATTTTTTCTAGGCCTGGAAAATGAGAATTGAGTTACACAAACATCATGAAATTCTTGTTTAAGACTGTCCACTATTGCTTTTTTTTAAATGATAGACTATTTTTGTTGTCTTTTTTTACGTTTTATTTTTGCATGTGACACAAAAATAATACATACTAAAATATAATTAACTATATTTATAAATAGTTGTCAGTCTAAATAGTTTTTCATTAAGCTTAGACTATTTTTGTTGTGTATGATAACCATTAAGAAACTTTTTAAATGTTTTATTTTTGCTTGTGACAAAAAAATAAAGAATAATGAAATACAATTAACTACATTTATAAAGTTGTTAGTCTAAATAGTTTTTAAATTAAGCTTAAAATACTATCCGTTCCTCACTTGAGAGAGAACACACTTTAGCACTTTATGCAAACGACACATTAAATGTATTCATAAAAAAGAAGAGGGTTTAAAATTATTATTGGACTATCTACTAAATTATTTTAAATTGAGCTGAATAGGATTAAAATAGGATTTAAAACAGTTCACAAAGTAGTCTGCAAGATTCATTAGTGAATCAGTTTGAATCAAAATGCTTATCAAATAATCAAGAATATCTAGAAAAGTCATGTAAAGTTATGAAAACTCATTGGCCTAAGAGTGGGAACCCTGCGGTTATACTTTAAATGAACCGCGCAATTTTCATGAACGTTTTAAATGTTCAAATTATGAACATTTGTTAAAAAAAACAGCTATTAGCCGTGTCAAAATAATCGTTATCTACATCGAATGATCTAGATTTGAACCTGCGGCTGTATGACAGTGAAAATGTAGGAACTTGCTCAGCTTTGAAATGCGTGTTTTGAATAAACAAAATCAGGAAGTACCATGATCTATTTGAACACAGAGGAAGTCTGAAAACTCGCACCATTGCTTTTGTTCATAATAGTCTCGGTTTTTATCATTAAAATCACTCTTTTTCTGCTCAGCAGCAGACAAAAATGCATAAGACAAGTGTATTCAAGCGTATACATAAACATATAACGCCAAAGCCATATATCTGTAACTTACTCACCGTCCATTACAATGAATACCTTGACAAAGTAAAGTGAAATGTGATCAAACGCCTTGTTTTTATGCAAATTTTCTTTAGTAAAAGTTCATCTTTATTTGCTTCAAATATTTAAACTTGGGTTTAAATTATTACTGATCTTTCTTTTAGTTTAGTTTCTGAAATTTTACACTGAGGCTGTCTTTAGTACTCTCAGCTCACCTGTGTGCTAAAGGAAACAAATAATCTTTCGCGCCAGGTGTCAGGTTGCATATTGTAACGGTATTGCATCTTAATCCATGATTCTTACCTTAATTTCCAGTCAATTCAGTGAAAAGTAAATATAGGGAAACGCTGTAGAACACCCTGCTCAGCGGATCATTGTGAAGTGTGTCTACATTTTCCGGATTGGCCAATCAGAAGTGTTGCGTTTGACGCGCAGGTTGTGCTCGTCTCGACTGTGGGAGCGCTACACAAGCTCTGCCTACATCTATAAAAGGAATTGATTTCGAGAGAGGAAGCTGGCTAGTTTTACTATGCATGTAGCGTTCTCTATCTGTTGGATAACTTTGCTTTCACTTATGATGTTTTGAGCTCATATATACTCACTGCATGCTGAAAAGCGCAAACGATACGACAGATCGCTTGCGTTAACAATGAAGCAACGTCGTGTAGTGAAAACATGGAAATTCTAGCTCTTTTGCACGGTAGTGGGGCTGTTACAACAGGTAGAGTGATGTTTTATGGGTTATTTCAATTTCAAAGCATGGTGACTAAAGTGCCTCTGGCATTTCAGTCGAGAAAAAGATTTTAATTATTGAAGAAATCCAATATAGAAGATAAATAACAATATATTTACATGTAAACAATAGTAATACACTACCAGTCAAAAGTTTTTCAACAGTAGGGTTATTTTTTTAAAGAAATCTTTTCTGCTCACCAAGCCTGCATTTATTTAAACCAGAGTAGAGCAAAAACAGCAAATTTCTGAAATATTATTGCTATTTAATTGTTTTCTTTTTTAATAAATTTTAAAATGTAATTTATTCTTTGATTTCAAAGTTGAATTTTTAGCATCATTACTCCAGTCACATGATCCTTTAGAAATCATTAATAATATTCTTGCTGCTCAAATACATTTATTATTATTATTTTGAAACAGCTGACAAAATTTTTTTTTTCAGGTTTCTTTGATGAATAGAAAGTTCAGAACAGCATTTATCTGAAATAGAAATCTTTTGTAACATTACAAATGTCTTTTTTCAACACTTTTGATCAATTTAAAGCATTCTTGCTAAATAAAAGTATTAATTTCTATCATTTCTTTCCAAAACAATAAACAAATAAATAAATGTTACAAAAGTTTTTTTTTTTTATTTCATATAAATGCTGATCTTTGGATCTTTCTATTCATCAAAGAATCCTGAAAAAATGTACTCAATTGTTTTAAATATTGATAATAATAATAATAAATTCTTGAACAGCAAATCAGCATATTAGAATGATTCTGAAGGATCATGTGACACTAAAGACTGGAGTAATGATGCTGAAAATTTAGCTTTGATCACAGGAGTAAATTACATTTGAAAATATTAAAAAAAACCAAAGCAGTTATTTTAAATAAAAAATAGAAATATTTTACAATATTACTGCTTTTGCTGTATTTTGGATCAAATAAATGCATGCTTGGTAAGCAGAAGAGAATTCTTTAAAAAAAAAAAACATTAAAATTGTATGATTTTATGATTATAATATGATTCCATTAGAATAATACACAAAATCGAAAAACACTTAATAGACACTTAATAGACCTTAGTCAACTTAGACTAATAGATCTACTACAGGATGATTTTCAGCATGAAAATAAGTCAATAATAATATCAGAAACTATTTTTAAAAAATGTTAAAAACATTTTGAGGAAAAAAAAATATTTAATGTGCATGTGAAAAATGTTTACTAAAAATCTGATAATGCTATTAATCTAAAATATTTTTTTCATTCATGAAAAAAAGTTAAAATTAGTATTAAAAAGTTCAATTAGTATTAATGAGTCAGAAAATAAGTCTTAAATTCATTTTTTTTTTTATACTGACCCTGTATGTCAAATAACCCAGCTTGAAGTAAATATAAATAAATAACATAGCGACTACATGGTTTCAACGTAAAGTCTTTATTTTAAGATTCGAAGACTTGATAGCCAAGTTTGTTTTTCTTTCTGACTGAACTTACAGTGCAGCAAACACAGAAAAAAAGGTAAGAGAGAGTGGCAAAATTCATCCTAAATTTAACATTAGGACTGAATCCAGTTTATTCACTTAAATGTGAAGTTGTCCATTCGACTGTTTCCAGACTTCAATATGCTACAATATTAGCAGCACAAGAATCCATGATCTGGAGTTGTGCTGGATTGAACATCTAAAACAGATAGACGTGGTCCAACAGTGGGGTTCATCATGGGGGTCTAAACGAAAACAGTCCAGGAATGGTGCATCCACAACTTTATACCACAAATCTTGAAGTTGTTTAGTCTTGTTCACGGAGCAGAGATGTTGTTTGTGCTGAATTCCTGTTATTTATTCCTTAGTTAATATTATTTAATCGTAACATGACCTAAAACAGAGAAACAAAACCCATAATAAACTACACTTGAAGGTTCCTTCCCTCTCCATGCTGAAACACTTTAGCCCTATAAATGTCAAATACTATCATCATCAAATATAGTACAGATGGCATTCATTAATACATCTTCTTTTGTTAATACAATAAGAGTTAAAAACCAAGAGTGAATGCTGGTCTCCCTGATAGGGTAACGAGAAAAGAGGCAGCGTTAGTTCATTCTGAGTCATACCGAGTCAGTCACTCACTGCCGGGTCCCCTTGCAGCTCATTTCAACGTAAATGAACAAAACAAACCAAAAGAAATCACATTCCACAGTCACTGTAAGCAAACAACAAAACTCCTCCTAAGCAACCTTTAACAGATTGTGTTCTGCTCAACATATATCCATTATTATACAACGTTTGACCGGTCAGATCCATGTAAGAGTGACGCTTTATAAATTATGCATGATTCATGACTAGTAACCAGAGACCGGATGAATAAGGTACGCTGTTGTATGATCTAATAAAATATCGACAAGGACACTTTCCCAGAGCTGAGGCATCGGTTTTGTCAGATTTGGCATTAAACGACAATGGGGAAGGAATGAAGCGGTCCCACAGAAGCAACCAAGGCCGTAACCACAATAGTCACGGAAATGTTTGATCGATTTGAGCTCTTTAGTGGTTCATTCTTAAAGGAATCCCCTGGTATTAAGACTTGTATGGCTTAATATAATGTAAATTATGTCTCTTATTAAATATAGTAGAAAACCCAATAAAGATTTACATTAATATTTTGGAGGAGGGGCGGCGTCATTAATTCGATGATGTCAAATGGTTGCAATCAGTGAGCTACTGCTGCTACCTGTTGCTATTTCTACCTCAACACAACTCAGAAGACAAAATACTAATAAGATGCCACATTGTGCAGCTTTTGGTTATAATTTCCAGTCGAATGGCAACAAAAGAAGTGATGTAAGTCTTCATTGCTTTCTTAGCGATAAGAAGAGGAGAAAAGAATGGGAAGATGCCTGTGGATGAATAAAACTTCCTAAAGACCTGCGTCTTTGTTCTCTCCACTTTTGCGTTTGAGGCTTTTAATAGAGCACAGCTACTGAAAGAGCTTACAAACGGCAGAGACAAGAAACGCTAGATGCCATCCTAGCAGGATGTAAACATGCTGATCCATATCATGAAGCCACGGCTACTGAAAGAGTTTCTCTGCACGGATTTCAGCCTGTGCTTATATTAGGGCTGCCCTTAACTAAAGATTTTTCTGGTCGGCTAGTTGTTTATTTAAAGCATTAGTCGACTATTAGCTGCACGTTTATTAATAAACCATAGAAATCATAATAATGTTTCATTGTTATTGTGAGTGCACACAAATAAACGTAGAGTCTTTACAGTTTCGAAAAATGTATTACTTTTATCTGAATGACCAAAAATGACGGAGTATTTTAAGAGCAAGTGACCGCACCGACGCCTCCATCTGTCATGCAGTGAGCGTGCTACTATTCAGCTTTCGCACTCTACACAGACACTTGAATAGCTCACGTTTTTCTAGGTTAACATTAGATTGAGCTGCCATGAAAAGTTGCTACATATTTGAGGTCGGTGAATGACAGGTGAGCGACTGGATGTCCTGCCCATCATCCATTCCAGCTGTTGACGTCCTGTCCGTCACGGATTGCATGACTTCGCCAATTCCTGTGGATTTTTTTTTTCTGCGAATACGCGACTAATAAAAATTTGGTCAACCACGCCTCTTCTCGTCGACTAACAGTTAGTCGACTACTAGGGGGCAGCCCTAGCTTATATCCATCGCCACATGTAAGCTCTTTCAGCAGCTGTGGTCATCGTATCAGTGTTTTATTTTCTAAAGTTGTGTTACGATACAAATAGTAAAAGGTAGCGCCAGTAGCTCACTAAGTGCAACCATATGACATCAGCAAAATAATGGCGTCCCCCATAGTCCAAAATATGTATAAAACGATGTGGATTTTTTAAAATAACGTAAATCTTTCATGGGTTTTCTACTACATATTTGGTAAAAGACATAATTGATGTTATATTAAACCATACAAGTCTTAATAACTGGAGTTCCCTTTAAATTATTACTGGTTATATGTGGTAACGTCCTTGGACAGAGCCACCATATGGACATACTGGCTAACAGAAAGTGGTAGCGTTACACCAGCAATTTTCTAGGGCTGTAAATTGGTCTCCTACTCGCTGAAGCATTCAAAATAAAGATGATTTCTGGCTTTTTTGCGAGTGATGCAAACCGAATGAATGCATATGTTGATTGTTTACATGTAGCAGATGAGATGTTCAAACCTTTACATTTTGGTTTTGATCCCTGACCAGAATCCCACTATGCTGGGAATTTCAACACTGGTATAGTATTTAAGTATTCTTGCTCATCATTTACCCCTTCTAAAAATTCAAGAGATGATCTTTTTTTCTTTTAAAACAGTACACTAAAATGTCTAGAGTCACTCTGGCTCCATAAGCAAGCAGGGTTAACATACATTTGCACACTTGTACATTATACATACGTACATAAATATACACTTACATCTGTGCATATGTATGTACAAAGACACACTTAAAATGGACATACATATAATTCTATATGTGTACACATACACAAAGTTACAGCATACATGTTAAGTGCTAGATTTCCAAGTATAGCTACTGCAAACCCAGTTTGGCATGCTGGGCTGCCATGGCTACGATAATACTGGTAGGCAGGATAACACAGTTTATGAACAACACATAGTTTACACATTTCACCCTTGAGATTAAGGGAGCATGGGTTTGATACTTCATGTTTCGTTTGTTTGGAGACCGTTTGGGTTTCAGCAGCTATGTACAGAGGCAATGCCCACAGTCCAGTGTGAGGCCAGAGAGAGCGGAGCTTGTGCTAGTTAGAGAGCCTCTCGGCTGCCGCTTATACGCTGTCAGTCTGACAGAATGTGCACGAAGGACATTGGGAAGACCCCTTTCCTTTCAGGCTGCCCCTCTATGTGCCCGATCTGTAAAAAGGCAGGTTGGTGAATGTGACATTCTGTCCTAAAACTGCATTAACTATACTAGTAGCAACCGCACGGCACGGATTTACTTACCCACCACTCCTGGTCTTCCTCTCCTGTAACAATTATAACCTCCCCCTCCACAAAAGTCAACTCATCGTCATTATCCGCTTGGCAATCGTAGATGGTTTTCACGCGCTTTATTTTGTTCTTGCCCTGCACAGAGATGATCTCCAGTTATTAGTGTTACACCTGTTGATTTTTTCTAATATGCATTACTATTAAAATGTGAGAGGTAGTAGTCTCCTGTGCTCACTAAGTCAACATTTATTTAATTGAAAATACAGTAAAAACATTAACAGTGTGAAATATTGAACTGTTTTTTATTTTGATAATCTGCAAAATGTTATTTATTCTACCAAATTAAGAGGGATTACACAAAATGCATGTTATTTTTTATTTAGTTTTATTTAGTACTGACCTGAACTGACCTTTAGTGATAGTTGTTCATAAGTCCCTTGTTTGTCCTGAACAGTTAAACTGCTGTTCTTCAGAAAAATCCTTCAGGTCCCACAAATTCTTTGGTTTTTCAGCATTTTTGTGTATTTGAACCCTTTCCAACAATCACTATATGATTTTAAGATCCATCTTTTCACACTGAGGACAACTGAGGGACTCATATAACGCTCACTGATGCTCCAGAAGGAAAAACTACGCTATAAAACTATATTAAGAAAAACTATACTGAGTCATCATCATTTTTTTTTTAATCATCAAAACTTTTTTAATTCGAAGATTTACAAAAAGGGGACTCATGAACAACTATCACTAAAAAAAAAAACACACCGCTGTGGATTATTCAGGTAACAACACAGTATTAAGAATCAGGGGGATGTAAACTTTTGATCAGGGTCATTTTTTAAAATAAATTATAAACTATTCTTTTCTCTTGTGGACTTTATGTAAATATCTTTTATGTGAAATATCTTATTCAGGTCAGTACTAAATAAAAACTAACAAATTATATATAAATAAATGTATTTTTTCCCCAAGAAAATAAAATCTGAACTCAAGTTCACTTTTTAAGCTCACTAGTATGCTAAACATTTTTTGTTTTAAAATGATAATACAGTAGATATAGGTTTTTAAAGGGATAGTTCACCCCAAAATGAAAATTCTATCATTGATTACTCATCATCATGTTGCTCCAAACCCATAAGACCTTCATTCATCTTCAGAACACAAATTAAGATATTTTGAAAAAATAAACAACTTTTTTCAACCATTTGTTTTCTTCCATGTCAGTCTTTGACGCCTTGAACGTGGTAGTTGCGTTGCTGCAGAATAATCTTAATTTGTGGTCAGAAAATGAACAAAGATCTTGGGTTTGGAACTACACGAGGGTGAGTAATTAATGACAGAATTTTCATTTTTGGGTGAACTAACCCTTCAAATGAGGACAAACAAGACTTACCACTGTGTTTATTTTCCGTGGCATCGGGACTGGCATCTCCACAGCTCCTGCAGGTGCTCCATTAGTGTCCTCACTGGCCTGTCTTGGAGAGAGCTCCTCCTGCTGACTGGATGACTGAACCTCTGTCAACTGGGGCTTTGGACTTGTTTCCTCCTGCGTTGTTTGCCTCTGTGTAGTCTCAGCTGCCGGAGACATCATAGGTTTGGATGGGAGGTCAGAGAGCTGCGGCTTAGGGGGAAGATCCTTAAGCTGAGGTTTCGGGGGCAGGTCAGAGAGCTGAGGTTTTGGAGGTAAATCCGACAATTGTGGTTTTGGGGGAAGATCAGACAGCTGCGGTTTAGGGGGAAGGTCTGAGATATGCGGTTTCTGCGGCAACTCCACAGGCTGGGAGCGTTCTGCAGGTTGTGGGATTTTGGGTGGCGGCTCAGTGGGTCTAGTTATTGTATCTGAAGCTCTAGTGGGAGGAGTGTCCTGGGCCTGTGGGGGTTTCTGCAGCACATCAGGACCGGACTTGTCCACTGAGGGGAGGTGGACTGTGTCAATCTTTCGCAGTGCCACTGAAAGAGCAAGACATCATGTGCAGGTCAATATAAAGTTAAAAATTAGAAATATACACTGCCGTTCAAAAGTGTGGGATCAGTAAGATTTTTTATGTTTTTTAAATAAGTTTCTTATGCTTATCAAGGGTGCATTTATTTGATTAAAAATACAGAAAAAACAGTAATACTGAGAAATATTATTGCAATTTAAAATAACGGTTTTCTATTTTAATATATTTTAAAATATAATTTATTCAGTGTCAAATGATCCTTCAGAAATCATTCTAATATTCTGATTTACCAATGTTGGAAACAGTTGTGCTTCCTAATATTCCTAATATTCTTTGGAATAAATTATATTTTAAAGTATATTCAAATAGAAAATCAATATTTTTAATTGTAATAATATTTCACAATATTACTGTTTTTTCTATGTTTTTGATCAAATAAATGCAGCCTTGGTGAGCATAAGACTTTTGAATGGCAGTGTAAATAAATCACTTAATGTAGTTAATGTCATGTGAAATGTACCTTTTTGAGGTAGTTTGGGAAGAACTCGTGGGCCAAATGTTGCTTTTGTGTTCATAGAAGTAGTGCTGAAATCAGAAAGGTCATTAATATTTCTATAACAGAATAGAAAAAACCTTCAGGATGGATTTACAAAGATAACATGAAAATTATAAATGCTAAATCTTTATAGTTGAATTTTTTGTACTTTTAAGATTGATTAGACATGCAATAAAATGCACAAATGATTATGTGCAAAACAGCACTTTTACATTTTAAAAATCACAAGAAAATAGTAAAGAATGAAAAGAGTCAGGCCAGGTTTGTCTGAATGTGAGTGTGGTGCAGCACCTTTGCTGCTGCTGAATTCCCTCAAACTTATTAGCCGGGGATGTCCGATTTGCAGAAGGAGGTGTGGACTCGCTTCCTATGAGGTTCAAAATAAAAAAAAGGGAAGAGGTTTAAAGCGGGTTTGAAGTTCCTATATTTCATTAAGCGCTTTAGCCATGTCATACACTCTTGTTTTTATGTGCATGTGACCTTCATTGATGTTACCATGACAGAGAGATCAGCGGTTCCCGATCCCAGTCCTTGTGCTATAGGGAAACGTTGCTATAGATGATGCTTATTTTATGATGTTAAAATATTTTCTCCAGTCCCAACTTAAAATGCCATGACAACTATAAGAATGCCATTTGCAGGTTCAAAAAATATAACAGTTGTGTCAGTTTGTTAGGGCACCAAAACTAGTCCAACAGATCAAAAGTACCTCAACCAATGATATGAGTTTAGGGGAATTTATCTGACCAATGGAAGATTAGGAGAGTTTTTGGGGAAACCTGTTTGAAAATTGGCACGTTTTTTAAAAATATGGAAGATTTTTGTGTCCCAAGACTTTTTAAAAAGCATTAATGTACTATTGGATTTATTAAATACACTATTAACACTAAATTAACCTAGCGAAATGTATTTGTGCATATTAAATGAACCAAGCATGATCAATTCCTAAACACATCTAATGCCATCAAAAAATTAAAACGGTGATCGTAGCTTGAAGTGTTAATATATATATTAATATATTTAAAAATTAAAATGATAAAACAATGTTAGATTTTTGACATTCATTTCTATATTGGTATCCAATCTGACTGTAATTATTAATACATTTTAATCACCATTTTAATTTTAGTTATTCTAAACTAAAGCTGGTGGAGCTAACAGCACAGAAATTACACATTTTACCTTTAAAAAATTAATAGGCTAATTTAATAGCAGAAATGCAACACAACATGATCAAAATGAATTATTATTCTTAAATCGCAAAGCTCAGAATCACAAAACGAAAAGAAAGCAGCCATAAGCTGATTAATATGAATATTAAATGGAGATTAACCACTTTAACTCTCATTGTGGGGTGAGGAAAGAATAAATACTGAAGAAAATGTACAACTTCCTTGGGTTTTTGGTCACGGTTCCACTCAGAAAGCTCTCAGTGTTTGATCATTAACACACACTCAACAACACGAGCCCTAAATCAGTATCACTTCATTGTAATGGGCATCAGGCTCAGAATTCATACCCACCCATTTCACACCAACACCACCACCACCACTATCAGCACCAAAGCAACAAAATTGCAAGAATTTTGCTCTTTTCTGTCAGCAGAGGTGGCGACGCAATGTTGTTTCTGCAGTCACAAAACTGAGGTGTTGCCACCTGGACGCACCTTTGCTCTGCGGGCCCTGAAGTACGGGGCTGGGGGGGTCTGAGAGGGTGCGCTTGTGTCCGGGAGGTGGAGGAGGCGCTCTCTTCTTAGACAGAGTGGAGCTGCCTCCTGCACTCGATTGCGATCCCAGTGGCAGGGAAGTGGGCGGTCCGGTGGACGGAGCTGAAAGAGTGACGAGATGACGTGATTGGTCGAGAAGCAAGTGAGGCCCGAGCGCACCGGAACACAAGGGCAAAGACAGCATTCTTGTCACCATACGAGGAGTGATTTCCATAAACACAACCAAAATAAGAAAACGACACTAAAAGGAATAGTTCACCCAAAAATGAAAATTTGCTTAAATTTTACTCATGGCATCTAAGATGTACACTACCAGTCGAAACAGTACGATTTTTAATGTCTTTTTCTGCTCACCAAGCCTACATTTATTTGATCCAAAGTACAGCAAAAACTGTTAAATTTTTAAATATTTTTACTATTTAAAATAACTGTTTTCTATTTGAATGTTTTTAAAAATGTAATTTATTCCTGTGATTTCAAAGCTGAATTTGTAGCATCATTTCTTCAGTCATTAGAAATCATTCTTCAGATATTAGAAATCATTCTAATATTCTAATTTGTTGCTCAAAAAGCATTTATTATTATTATGTTGAAAACAGCTGTGTAGAATTTGTTTTAGGTTTCTTTGATGAATAGAAAGTTCAGAAGAACAGCATTTATCTGAAATAGAAAATTTTTGTAACATTATAAAAGGTCTTTATCATCACTTTTGATTGATTTTAAGCATCCTTGTTAAATACAAGTATTAGTTTCTATAAGTTCTTTCTCAAAAAAAAAATTATACTGACTTTAAGCTTTTAAATTGGTATAGTGTATAATATTACAAAAGCTTTTTATTTCAGATAAATGCTGATATTTGGATCTTTCTATGCAAGAAAGAATCCTGAAAAAAACATACTCAGTTGTTTAAAATATTGATCATAATAATAATTTAAAAAAATGTTTCTTGAACAGGAAATCAGCATATTTGAATGATTTCTGAAGGATCATGTGACACTGAAGACTGGAGTAATGATGCTGAAATGTATCTTTGATCACAGGAATAAATTATATTTTAAAATATATTCAAATAAAAAAAGTTATTTTAAATAGAAAAATATTTCAAAATTTTACTGTTTTTGCTGTTCTTTGGGTCAAATAAATGCAGGCTTGCTGAGCAGAAGAGACTGCTTTAAAAAACTCAAAAAACTAAAAATCTTACTGTTTAAAAACTTTTGGCCTGAGGGCGAGTACATTTTCAGCTAATTTAAATTTTTGGGTGAACTATTCCTTTAATATGATCCCAGAATGCTGGCGGCGGGCTGATATCCGATTAGTTGGAACAACAGCCAAAGGTTGCACATTCCAGTTCAGTCTGCAAGCAAACAGTGGTTGTGGTGTGAGAGGATGTTTCACAATCACTCAAGAGTTGCCTCCATTGATTGCACATTATACCTCCCCCGCAATTAGAGTTAATGCAGAGACAGCAGGTACATGCAAACAAGTTACCTTTTCAGGCACGCTGCCTACTTTTTTTTATCTGTGGTGTCATGCATGTTGATTTAAAAGGTGTCTATACCTTTTGGAGTGGTCTTGCTGGCTATTGTGGGCCCCTCTGATACTGGAGATGCAGGTGTATCAGTGGAGGTGCTGTAGACGGGATTGGCAAAGGCTCCGTAGGAGAGTCGCTGTTTGTCCCTGGGTCCTAAATACCCCGGCAAAGACAGCTTCTCCTGAGGGGACACGCTTGAGGAATGACAGAAGCTCTGAGGCCGGGGGGAACGCTCTTTTTTCACTGGACTGGGCTGGAGATGAAAGTATATTTATTTGAGACTAGTAAAACCTTGCTGTTACAACTGAATGCACTGGGTGGCGCTGTTGATATGCAGTGTTGCAGACACATCTAAACTTTTCTTATTGTTTTCAGTTCTCATTTCTCAAATCATGGATCTCTGCAGATGAGGATCCACTTTAATGATGCAATCAAATGTGATTTTATGATAAATACAAAGTGTGTAAAGAGGGAGCTCTTAACTGACAGAGCAAAGCGGAGCTCTAGAATAGAAAGATAAGGGACAAAACAGAAGGTAGGCGCACAAACCTTGTCATCTAGGTCATCGTCACTTTCGTCGATCTCTTCCAGGCGCAGATTCCACTCATACTCCACATGCACGTGAGGATTAAACCTCCCGGCTGCTGCCTCCAGCAGCTGCGCATCCAATCACAAACCATTAACTTAATACACTTCTCCTCTCTGACGTTAATGCCAGAAAAGGCCATGTTTTGAGTAACTGCATGACTGTATAGTGAAACAACAGGTGGCTGTATGGCAAATTTCTCCTGTAATTGACAGTGTCAGCAACACAGAAAAATAAGCATTGAATACAAAATGATCCCACTCACTAGCTCTTCACACTGTGTATTTTTCAGTCGTCTGGCAATGTCCAAAGCCGTCTCCCCATTTTGATTTGCTGAAATAAGACATAAATCGCATAAGAAGAGCCTTGCTACTAATATCGTAATTAAATTTAGAATAAACAACTTAGTTTTTAGATTTTTAGTAGTTATATATCAGGAATTTGAGAAAATTACATATATTTAAGTTGCACAAGAAGCAAAAATTAAAGCCTCCAGGTTAGGTGTGGTGACACCTGTGTAATATTCAGTGCAGAGAATTCGAGGAATGAAACATGTCGGAAGATGAGCCTCCAAGCATTTAGACTGGCATGCGGGTCCCAGAGGCCTGTGTTTAAAATTGATGTGGAAAATCCAATAACCTCTGGCAAATCATTTTATGACTGATTATTTGACTGATAAATTTGGGGTCAGTAAGATATTTTTTGATAGAAGGAAATTAAAGGATTAGTTCTCTCCAGAATTAATATTTCCTGATAATCTACTCACCCCCATGTCATCCCAGATGTTCATGACTTTCGTTTTTCAGTCGAAAAGAAATTAAGGTTTTTGAGGATTTTTCTCTATATGGTGGACTTCAATGGGAGCCAGTGGGTTGACGGTCCAAATTGCAGTTTCAATGCAGCTTCAAAGGGCTCTACACAATCCCAGCTAAGGAATAAAAGCTTTGTCTAGAGAAATTATCAGTCATTTTCTAAAAAAAAATGCAAATTTACATACTTTTTAACCACAAATGCTTGTCTTGCACTAGCTCTGCGATGCACATCTACTTCACGCATTACATAATTACGCTAGAGTCACACGTGGCTAGTTCTTCCTCTGTGTTAGGGCTGCCCTCGACTAAAGATTTTTCTGGTCGACTAGTAGTCGTTCATTTTAAGTATTAGTCCACAAAACACGTTCATTCATAAACTATTTAAATCATAGTAATGAGATTTTAGTTTCCTACATAGCCTAATAAGCACTCAAGCACTCACATAAAGCTTGCCACAGCACAACGGCAGAAGTAATGATTAAAAATGTGTCAGGGAGAAACAGTAAGGAGACATTAACATTTAACATTTTTAATAATGCATTACCATTTTAATAATGAATTGATAAGCTGATGCTTTCTTTGTTTTCGGTTTAAGAGATGAAGTCGGTGACACTAACTCGTCATCTCCGTACTAGTGAAGCACCCGTTTCATATGAATTAAATAATCGGAGAATATTTGTTATTCCATTTGAAAGTAGACATTTCGCTCTCTATAGATTTTTTTTCATGTCTGTAAAGCAAGTATACACAGAGTTTCGGTAAATTTTTCTTGATGCGCTCAAGTTCACAGAAACCGAGATGGCAGAAAGCGCATCCTGTTTGCTTTCATTATTTTACAAAAGCACAATGGTTTGTTGTTATTGTGAGTGCACACATATAAACGTAGAGTCTTTACAGATTCGAAAGATGTATTACTCTTACCTGTATGACCAAAAATGAGTATTTTAAGAGCAAGTCATGCAGTAAGCGCTACTATTCAGCTTCCACACTCTGCATAGACACTTGAATAGCGCACATTTTTCTAGGTAACATTAGATTGAGCCGCCATTTAAAGTTGCTACTACTTACATATTTTAGATGATAAGCCATATTTGGATCGATGAATGATAGGCGAGCATTTGGATGTCCTGCCAGATACACTGTATTACCACAAAGACCAGCTGTTAACAATCTGTCAGTCATGGACTTCCTGTGGATTTTTCTTCCTGCGACTAAGCGACTAAACCACTTGCTGGTCAACCAAGCCTCTTCTCTTCTCATCCAACTTTAAAATCTTCCGACATTGCTGTTTTACCTTTGTAAAGGGCGTTTGACCTTCTTTGCACGTTAGCTTTGTAAACACTGGGTCTATATTTCCGAATACGTCACACGTCATCTTTCCAACATGACTATGTAATGCATGAAATCGTGGATGCAGAGCTAATGCAAGACGAGCATTTGAAGTTCAAACGATTTTACATTATTATTATTTTTTTTTTTTAAATGACTGGTCGTTTAGCTAGACAAAACCCTTATTCCTCGGCCGGGATTGTATAGAGCTCTTTGAAGCTGCATTAAAACTGCAATTTGGATCTTTCACCTGCTGATCTCTATTGAAGTCAACTATATGGAGAAAAATCCTGGAATGTTTTCCTCGAAATCCTTAATTTCTTCAAAAGAAAAACATTAACCTGTCTTATTCTTGGATGATATAGGGATGAGTAAATTATCAGAAAATTTTTATTCAGGTGTGAACTTTAATAACTGTATTTAACAAGGATGCTTTTAATTCAGAATTGCCATCACATGAATAAATGTCATTAAAACAAACAACTGTTATGTTAAAATGTATTAATATTTAACAATATTACAGTTAAATTACAAAATTGTCAGACTTCAATCATGGCACAAATTCAAAATAATAAATATCATATTTAGCTCTGCCTTTATTTATCTAGAAATAACTGCAGATGATGTCTCTCTTGAAACATCTTTGGGGAGATGCTAAAGATAGGCCTCTTACCCAGGTCAATAGATGGTTTTCCCCTGAGCAGCAGTTTGAGACACTCTGGCTTCTCATATGTGCAGCAGTAATGGAGAGCAGCGTTTCCACTATCCGTCTGTCTGTCTAGAGTTCCACTGTACACACACAGATCCATATTTACCAACTTGCAGCTTAATTTTCTTCTAATGAGCGTCAGTGGACTAATGCACACAACAGAAAATTCTGTCCGATACCTGTTTTGTACAAGAAAGTCCACTAGGTGTAGCGAGGTCTGGTCTGACGTCCGCACAGCAAAATGCAGCGCTGTCTCTCCCGGGTCCTGTTCAGGACAACATTACTGAGAACTATTTGCATTAAGTTAATGCTAACTTATTCTTAGCAACTGACTAAGTGTGAATGAGCAGATTTCACATCCTCTAAAACAAACCAACCAGCAACCATCTCTTTAACCTGAGGTTTGTTACATTTGCAAAAAGCCACACTGGTCATCTGTCCTGAAGTCAGTTCATGCACACTCTAGGGAATAAATGACTATATTTCTCTAAATAAGCAGACTATAAATCAGTCCATATAAGTCCATGACAAACTATTAGTCAGAGGATCAATACCTGTCCTGCTTCTGGAAAAGGATCCATTAGCTCCACTCCATCTGCATAAAGCTGAATAAGAGCCATCAGGTCTCGAGTTCTCACAGCCTCGTACAAGTCGCCCTGTCTGGCTGTGGCTGTAGTGGCTGTCCTCCGAGCAAATCTGTGCTCCACGTACTTCGCGTTTATGTACTCCTTCCTCTCGTTCCTAGAAGATTTGGTTTGAAAACCTTGTTTCAAAGCACATACTGCTTTATATACAAATGAGTGCGTTAGCAGCTAAACAAAGGGTTATTCTTATAGCTAAAGTCTGGATTTCTGTCTACATTTTTAAAAAATTATTAGAACAAGAATTACCTCACTCAATGTCAAGTCTTTCTCTCTTTAGTCGAAAAGAAATTAAGATTTTTGAGGAAAACATTCCACGATTTTCTCCATATAGTGGACTCCAATGTGGATCAACTTAAAAGTATACATTTTTTTTTAAACAATAACTGATTGTTTCTTTAGATAAGACATTATTCCTTGGCTAGGATTGTGTAGCGCTCTTTAAAGATGCACTGAAACTGCAATTTGGACCTTCAACCCGTTGGCTCCCATTGAAGTCCACTATATGGAGAAAAATCCTAGAATGTTTTCCTAAAAATCTTCATTTCTATTCGACTGAAGAGAGAAAGACATGAACATCTTGGATGACATGTGGGTGAGTAAATTATCAGGACATTTTTATTCTGGAAGTGAACTATCATTTAATGTAAGCTAGGTAGGCTGGTACTCACATGTCACTTGATGGTGCTGGCTTTGGTGAAGGACTCGGCAGATTCCCTTCTAGTATTTCATTAAAACTGCTGTTACCCACATTCTTAGCCAGCTGTGGAGAGATTGCAATTGGCTATGAGTAACAAAAATATTAACAGTTAATGGCATAACTATAGTTCGTGCATTTGTGTATAGCAATAAGTAGAAAAGCTCATAGAGAAAGCTCAATAAACCAATTAATATTCATACAAATGACTGTTCAAAAGTCCGGTCAAAAGACTAAAACTGCATTATTTGATTGTGAAATATTACAATTTAAATTAACTTTTTTCTATTTTAAAGATACAATATGTAAGTTTTCGCTGCTAGAGGGCACATATTCAAAACAAACAAAGAACCAAAGGCATAGTTTGATGATGCTGTGATTGAGTATGGAATCATGGGAGTTATTATCTTCATCCCCACAGCTGATGCAATCCATCAGGACTCAGGCAGAAATTATGTTCATGGATGAGCTAATGTATTAAAGACTTAGTAAGGTCACTGTAGTATGAAGCATGGTGGGGCTGAAAGTCGTGGAAGAGAAACGAGGACGCTGGAACGATTGCTAATGAAGGATGAGCACCATACATGGCTCGAAAGCAGCGGAGCTTTTATTATGCCACAGTCAACCGCTTCCGCTCCTTCCAGTCATGCGTATGTAGGAAAAAGCAGTGCTGTTTTATTATACTAGATACATCTGAGTGTGTTGAAAGTTCTGTTATAATGCTACTCTGTACGTTTGTCACCTGTCTAATAAAATGCATAACATATTAAATTGTCTTTGGGGTTTCCACGTTTTCTACAAAATAAAACCAAGAAAATTAAGGGTGAATGAAATCACTGGTAGGCGACGTAATGAGACGGCACCCACTACACTAGTTAAAATTGCTTATTTCTCTGGATTTAAACATTCTTTGAAACATTTGGGATAATGTAAGTACACAAGTCAGCACTGTTCTAGTGAGTTTTGGATATTGTAATAAAAAAAATCTTACATATTGTGCCTTTAATATATTTTAAAATGTAATATATTCCTGTGATGGCAAAGCTGAATTTTCAGCAGCCACTAATCCAGTCTTCAGTGTAATGCATCCTTGCTCAATAATTGCTGAAAGAAGCAAACAAACAAAAAAGCGTCATGAAAATGACAACATTACCAAGAGTTCAGAGGTGCCGAGTTTGTCGAGTTCCATGGACTGGATGCGTGAAATATGGACTCCCATTTCCCTGTGAATGCCTGAACACTCAATGCATGTCAGGATGCCCAAGTTAGTGGATAACCATTTAGGCTCTAGAGCAGGTGAAACAGAAAAATTAGGTGTTTTATTGTACTTGTTGAGGACTGTGTGTCCTGCCATTCACTTCTCAGCCACAAGGTGGCGCATGAAGCTATGAAACTCTATTTTGACAGTGTGCTGCACTGACAAAGTAAGGACTTTGTGTCAGATCCCACTGCTACAAAACTTTCCTACACAAACTCAGCTAACCTGGTGCGCCACAGTCGCAGCAGACTTCGTTTCCAGGCATGCGCAGCACGTCCTCGATGATGGCTTTGGTCAGGTCTTCCAAACTGTCATCTCCAGCACTCTGCTCTCCACGGAACGCCATGTTCAGAGCCTCCTCCTTACTGTTAGTCAGCACTGAGATCCATCTGCACATCACACATTCAGAAAAATATATGCATTAATCGCTTGCACACTACAGATGGACAAGCACATGCGATAAATTATGTGAAACAACACACATAAAAACAGGTTTACACACAAACACACATTTATATATCAATATAAATGTGTTGTACAGATATTTATATATCAACAGACACACACTAGCATAATGATCTGCTGTATATTATACATAAATACAGCAGATACAGTTAAAGTCAAAAGTTTACATACACCTTGCAGAATCTGCAAAATGTTAATTATTTTACCAAAATAAGAGATAAGATCATAAAAAAATCTTATTTTTTTATTCACATAATACTTTTGAAATCATTCTAATATGCTAGTTTGCTGCTTAAGAAACATTTGTTATTATTATAATTGAATGCATCTTAACTTGTTGACTCTAAATGTTTGAAAGGCTGGGTATTTTTTCACATATTTTTAGTCATATAACCCAGCCAAGAATGAAATACACAAATACACACATTCGTCTCATTAACACGTCGAAGAACTCATACACAGGCATCTTGTTCTCACTCGTGAGCATGAGAACAGAGAAATAACAGATGGTATCAACTCTCGACCTCACACATTCACACTTACATCACAAACTCCTGTTCATCCTCTGCCTGGAAATGATATGTTCGATTATCTGCAGGAGGAAAGAAGCAGACAGATTATTAGGGGAAAGAAGCGCATTATGTTAACTGCCCTTCAGTCCCTGAACACTGCACTTAGTGCTCTCTGGCTGAATAATGGAGTTAGACTTCTAGAGGCCTTGCTAGCACTTGGTATGGATGAAAGTAGTTTGTCGGGGGAAATGTGTAGCCACTCACGGGAGATGAGGTCAAAGCACTTCTTATCCTCTCCGCTGGGTTTAACCTGGCAGGTCAGCAGATTCAGTCTCACGGGTTGCCTGTTGGACTGGACAGAGCGTAATTACAGTGAGAGAATGATCCGCAGATACACAGACATAACAGAGCTTTACCAGAGCTCAGATATGAAGATAGAATGATGGCCCCTGGGCCAGTTTGAGAGTCAATGGACCACTTGCCCTTTAAGGCCAAATATGTCATCAAGGTGAAGGCATTTACCTGGCTAACAAACATGGAAGCATTAAAGGAGAAGTTCACAGAACAAAAATTGAGAGATAATTTACTTAAGTTTATGTCTTTCTTTCTTCAGTCGTATTGAAATTATGTTTTTTTTAGGAAAACATTAAAGGATGTCTCTCCATATAGTGGACTTCTATGGTGCCTGCAAGTTCAAACTTCCAAAATGTCCTGTCTAGCTCTGCGTGAACTCTGTGTGTTCTGGTTCAAGACAGGGTATGTCAAAAAACTCCCATCTCATTTTCTTCTCTAACTTCAAAATTGTCCTACATCACTGTTTTACCTTTTTTTGTAAAGGGAGTTTAATGTTGTTTGCATGTTCACTTTGTAAACACTGGGTCAGTACTTCTGCAGCAATGTAGGACGATTTTGAAGTTGGAGGAGAAAATGAGATGGGAGTTTTTCGACATTCCCTAACTGTCTTGAATCGGAATACAGGAGTTCACGCAGAGCTAAACAAGACAAGCGTTTGAGGTTAAAAAGTATATAAATATATAAACCCTTCTTCTGTGGCTGGGGTCGTTAAGAGCCCTTTGAAGCTGCATTTAAACTGCATTTTGGAAGTTCAAACTCTTGTTCAAACACCATAAAAGTCCTGAAACGTTTCCCGAAAAAAACATAATTTCTTAACAACTGAAGAAAGAAAGACATGAACATCTTGGATGACAAATTTGTGTTCTGGATGTGAACTTCTCCTTTGGATGTGAACTTCTCCTTCTCCTGTATTTTTTTTTTTGTATATCTAAATCAAATCCTAGAGAGAATGTTCTGCTAAAAAAAAAAACTACAAAAATGCTGTTGGGACAAAAACATTTGCTGGATGTAATGTGATAAAGCAGATGGCTATAGCTCCATATTGGTAACAATAACAGCTGTAATGAAATACTGGACTGCCAGCACAGTTCTTGCATGACATCTAGGCAGTATTGGAGAAATTTTACTTCAGGGTGCATGTCAAATATTTCTCAATGTTTATAAGAAATAATAGTAATTGTAATTCTAATAGTAATTGGTTGCAAATTGAGTATTTAATACAGGATCAACAATTTCAGTCTTAAAGACTGAACAAAAACTTACAGATAATTTACTCACCCCCTTGTCATCCAAGATATTTGCGTCTTTCTTTCTTCAGTTGATTAGAAAATATGTTTTTTGAGGAAAAAGATTAAGGAATAATCTCCATATAATGGACTTCAATGGTGCCTCCAAGTTTGAACTTCCAAAATGCAGTTTAAATGCAGCTTCAAAGGGCTCTCAACGATCCCAGCCAAGGAAAAAAGGTCTTATCTAGCAAAACGGTCATTTTCAAAACAAATTGACAATTGCTATACTTTTTAACCTCAAATGCTCGTCTTATCTAAGTCTGCGTGAACTTTTTCCGGTTCAATACGGTCAATACAGTTCAGGTATGTCGAAAAACTTCCATCTCGTTTTCTTCCCCAACTGTCCTACATCGCTGCAGAAGTACCGACCCAGTGAACATGTAAAGAAAATCAAACGCCCTTTACAGAAAAAGGTAAACCAGCGATGTAGGATGATTTTGATGTTGAAGAAAAAAATGAGATGGGAGTTTTCAACATACCCTAACTGTATTGACCCGGATTACACAGACTACGCATGCGCATCACAGAGATGAGACGAGCATTTGAGGTTAAAAAGTATATAAATTGTCAATTTGTTTCGAAAATGACCTCGGCTGGGATCATTTAGAGCACTTTGAAGCTGCATTTAAACTGCATTTTAGAAGTTCAAACTCGGGGGCACCATTGAAGTCCACTATATGAATAGAAATCCTGAATTTTTTTCCTCAAAAAACAGTTTCTTTACGACTGAAAAAAGAAAGACATAAACGTCTTGGATGACAAGAGGGTAAGTAAATTATTTGTAAATTTTTTTTAAAATTATTTGTCAAAAATGAAAATTGCACTGTGATTTACTCACCCTCAAGCCATCCTAGGTGTATATGACTTTCTTCTTTCAGATGAATACAATCAGAGTATTATTAAAAAATGTCCTGGCTCTTCCAAGCTTTATAATGGCAATGAATGGGTGTTGAGATTTTGAAGTCCAATAAAGTGCATCCATCCATCACAAAAGTACTCCACACGACTCCAGGGGGTTAATAAAAGCCTTCTGAAGTGAATCGATCCGTTTGTGTACAAAAAAATATCCATATTTACAACTTTATAAACCATAATCTCTAGCTTCTGCTAACTTTTGTGCCATTCACAAGAGAGTGGTGTTCCAGAGGTTGAGGTAGGATGTAGGCAAACACGGTCACAAACGTGGAAGCGCAGAGGAGAGAGCAAAACAAACCACCAGTCATGAATTAGAAGTACAAAACGAGGATTTGTAAAGAAAAATGGCAGAGGACTTTGATATAAGACAAGACTGGTTTTCCTTTGCTATAAACAAAATTTGGTTCTCACAAGACTAGCATATTCTCACCGGAGCTTACGCTACACCTACATCCTACCTCATCCGCTGCACGTAACTCTCTCATGAACACTCATACGACAGCTAGCAAAGCTAGAGATTACAGTTTAGAAAATTGGAAATAAGGATATTTGTATTACACAAACGCATCAATTCACTTCAAAAGGCCTTTATTGACTCCTGCAGCTGTGTGGAGTACTTTTTTATGATGGATGGATGCATTTTATTGGACTTCTAAATCTCAACACCCATTCACTGCCATTTTTAAGCTTGGAAGAGCCAGGACATGTTTTAATACAACTCTAATTCTATTCGTCTAAAAAAAGAAAGTCATATACATCTAGGATGGATTAAAGGTGAGTAAATCATGTGGTAATATTTATTTTTGGATGAACTATCCCTTTAAGACAAATGAGACGTGTAGAACCCACAGTATTAACATTCATGTGCAATATTAATGTTACAACAATGATGACTCACTGTTGTTCATAAATAATTAATACAAATAAAAACTTCATTTTGTTAAATCCAAAGTGACTAAATAGTCATTAAATAGGTGACTAAACAGAAATACCAGCACTGCAGGAGCACTTTTATGCTGATGAAACACACAGACATGATGGCAGAAAAGTTCTTCACATTAAAATGCTATCAGACAGAAATATGAGCACATTGCCACAGAGATTGGAGAGCAAAATGCATTCGCTCCACACAGCATCTGCTGAGCAACAGCGTCCTTACAGCAGATTACATGAGGAAACTCATAGACCACCTGGGGCCCGGAGCATGCTGGGTCTCGTTCGTGCTAATATCATTAGTGTATGAGTCAGATCGCACCGAGTGCATGTTTCTATGGTAACTGGGCAGCACTACCCCCCCATGTTCACCTTTACACGGCGAGTGAGAGTTTTGAGTGCTATAATGAGGAAACGAAAAGCCTTAAGATTATTAAGATGTGGCAGCTGTGTTGCTTCACTGTTTATATACAACAGTTTGAAAGCTAAAGTTATAATTAAAAAAAATTACCTGCTGTAGAAAGGTAAGTAGTACTATAATGAAACCTAACATCCTTTTAATGCAAATATCAGCCACCAAACATATACACTGACCAAAATTATAAATGCAACACTTTTGTTTTCGCCCCCATTTTTCATGAGCTGAACTCAAAGATCTAAGACTTTTTCTATGTACATAAAAGGCCTATTTCTCTCAAATATTGTTCACAAATCTGTCTAAATCTGAGTTAGTGAGCACTTCTCCTTTGCCGAGATAATCCATCCACCTCACAGGTGTGGCATATCAAGATGATGATTAGACAGCATGATTATTGCACAAGTGTGCCTTAGGCTGAACAAATAAAAGGTCACTCTAAAATGTGCAGTTTTACTGTATTGAGGGGGTCCAGGGGGTCCGAAAACCAGTCAGTATCTGGTGTGACCACCATTTGCCTCGTGCAGTGCAACACATCTCCTTCACATAGAGTTGATCAGGTTGTTGATTGTGGCCTGTGGAATGTTGGTCCACTCCTCTTCAATGACTGTGCGAAGTTGCTGGATATTGGCAGGAACTGGAACACACTGTCGTATACGCCAATCCAGAGCATCCTAAACATGCTCAATGGGTGACATGTCCGGTGAGTATGCTGGCCATGCAAGAACTTGCGTGTTTTCAGCTTCCAGGAATTGTGTACAGATCCTTGCAACAAGGGGCCGTGCATTATCATGCTGCAACATGAGGTGATGGTCGTGGATGAATGGCACAACAATGGGCCTCAGGATCTCGTCACGGTATCTCTGTGCATTCAAAATGCCATCAATAAAATGCACCTGTGTTCGTTGTCCAAAACGTATGCCTGCCCATACCATAACCCCACTGCCACCATGGGCCACTCGATCCACAACGTTGACATCAGCAAACCGCTCACCCACATGACGCCATACATGCTGTCTGCCATCTGCCCTGTACAGTGAAAACCGGGATTCATCCGTGAAGAGAACACCTCTCCAAAGTGCCAGATGGCATCAAATGTGAGCATTGCCCACTCAAGCCGGTTACAATGACGTACTGCAGTCAGGTTGAGACCCTGATGAGGACGATGAGCATGTAGATGAGCTTCGCTGAGACGGTTTCTGACAGTTTGTACAGAAATTCTTTGGTTATGCAAACCGATTGTTGCAGCAGCTGTCCGGGTGGCTGGTCTCAGATGATCTTGGAGATGAAGATACTGGATGTGGAGGTCCTGGGCTGGTGTGGTTACACATGGTCTGCGGTTGTCAGGGTGGAGGGTTGTACTGCCAAATTCTCCGAAATGCCTTTGGAGATGGCTTATGGTAGAGAAATGAACATTCAATTCACGGGCAACAGCTCTGGTGGACATTCCTGCAATCTGCATGCCAATTTCACGCTCCCTCAAAACTTGCGACATCTGTGGCATTGTGCTGTGTGATAAAACTGCACATTTTAGAGCGGCCTTTTATTGTGGCCAGCCTAAGGCACACCTGTGCAATAATCATGTTGTCTAATCGGCATCTTGATATGCCACACCTGTGAGGTGGATGGATTATCTCGGCAAAGGAGAAGTGCTCACTAACACAGATCTAGACAGATTTGTGAACAATATTTAAGAGAAATAGGCCTTTTGGGTACATAGAAAAAGTCTTAGATCCTTGAGATCAGCTCATGAAAAATGGGGGCAAAACAAAAGTGTTGCATTTATAATTTTAGTCAGTGTATAATCCAGCATTAGTCTGAATAGTGTAGTACTCACTGTGGCATGGGAGATGGTAAGAATGCCATTTTTTACTGAGCACTTCCTCCTCTGCCACACCTTACGGATCCTGAGAAAGAAAATGATTACATTCTTCCTTAGCATCTCTAAGATATTTTGGTTTTGTAGCATGCAGTCTTCAAAAAGGGTTAGTTTACCCAAAAATGAAAATTCTGTGATTAATTACTCACCCTCATGTTATTTGTTTAAAGGTCTTCCAGGTTTGGAACATGAGGTGAGTAATTAATAACAGAATTTCCATTTTTGGGTGAACTCTCCCATAAATAAGCATTCTATAAATTAGCATGCAAATTAAAACATGGAATTTGTGCCTCTGTTTCTTTAAAAAAAGCTTATTTTAGGGGAAGCGCCAATCTATGGTACCAGCCTGATGTTTATCCTATATGTATTGGAGTGGCTTGACACTTTAGAGCCTGAGAATACAATGCTCAGAAGCAGTGTGCTAATGTTGAATCAATTAATTACACTGTAGCCAATTCCATTAGGCACGATTAAGAGACAATTAAGTGACACTACACAGAATATTTAAAAGCAACAACAACATCCCACTACATTTCACGTCAAACGGTGAGCTCACCCATCACTCTTCTTAAACAAATAGCCCTTCTTCTCACTGCCAAACTCCTTATTGCCCTGCAGCTGATGCATACTGTATCCGCTCTGCTTGCTCTGAGAATCCTGCACATCATCACAAAAACATAATCTAATAAATAAATAGTACGTAAACAGTGTGATTAAAAGTCTGAAATTACTTTTTATTTTTAATTGAGGGATTAGTTCACTTTCAGAATAAAAATTTCCTGATAATTTACACACCACCATTTCATCCGAGATGTTCATGTCTTTGTTTCTTCAGTCGAAAAGAAATTTCATGATTTTTCTCCATATAGTGGACTTCAATGGTGCCCAGTGGGTTGAACATCCAAATTGTAGTTTCATTGCAGCTTTTAAGGGCTCTACACAATCCCAGCTGAGGAATCTATCCTCTTATCTAGCAAAACGATTGGTCATTTTCTAAAAAACTGATATGCTTTTTGACCACAAATTCTCATCTTGCACTAGCTCTGCGACTTCATCTCATTTTCTCCTTTAAAGTTGTCCGACATCATTGTTTTACCTTCTTTTGTAAATAGCATTTGACTTTCTTTGCACGTTCATTTGTAAACAGTGGGTCTTTACTTCCACCTACGTCACGTGAGTAAATAAGTAATGCGTTAGGTCGAACTAGTGCAAGATGAGCATTTGTGATTAAAAAGTATAGAAATTTCTATTTTTTTTTAGAATGTCCAATCGTTTTGCCAGATAAGACCCTTATTCCTCGGTTAAGATCATGTAGAACCCTTTGAAGCTGCATTAAAATTGCAATTTGGACCTTCAACCCATTGGGTCCTATTGAAGTCCATTATTTGGAGAAAAATCCTGGAATGTTTTCCTCAAAAATCTTAATTTCTTTTTGACTGAAAAAATAAAGACATGAACATCTTGGATGACATAAGGGTGAGTAAATTATCAGGAATTTTTTATTCTGGTAGTGAACCACTCCTTCAAAAACGTTTTTGGATTTTAAACAAAAAAACATTATTTGTAAAATAAAGAAAAAAAAAAATAGAATTGAATACATAGAATAGCTAAATAAAAATGAAAAGCATTTTCAGTAGCAGTCTCAGATTTTTGGACACACATTATATATAATAAAACAAAATGGGGAAAAAGCAATCTGGCAACATTAAATGTACTTTCATGAACTTACTCTCCTAGACTTCAGTTGGAAGGCAGTGAAAGGGAAAAAGGAGGAGAGGAGTCAGAAATGCATATGTCAGATTATTATTATTGTAGCATGCATTGAATAAAAATAAGAGCAAATCTAACATTACAATATTCACAGCCGCGTTCGAGGATAATACAACGCAGAACATTGTGATTTAATCGAGACCAGAGACGTCCGGTTCAAATGGACATCAACTCCAAACAAAACACATAAAAGATCAAACGCTGGGCTCTACAAAAGAGCTTGTGTTGTCACTGCCTGACCCTCATGTCCATGTTTCCTCTCTCTCATAAGAACGTGTACACTTGCACACAAACACTAAAAACCTACTTCACATGTCTCATTGAGGTGGTAAATGTCATGACAAACTGGACATGAAAAGCAAATTCACAATCGGACTCATATCTTTATTGCTGAATACAGCATGTAAATCCATTGTTGCATACAACGATGATTCTACATGGCCTTTATGGAAGGGATTGGCACTATTTTGATAAATTACCCTCTGTGATCAGTAAATCAAAGACTGAAAGGTCTCATCACGCCATTGTGGATTAAAGCTTGAGGATACGATGTACCTACCTCTTTCTGGTCAAGTTGTAAAGACGATTTAATGAGGTCTCTGAGAGCCGTGAGCTGTTTTTTCTCTTCGTCCTGGGTCTGTTTTATCTGACAATACAAATGTAATGCGATAAAATATGGGACGAAATAAACAATAGAAAACTAACACATCATTTCAAGATGTTTCGTAAGAGTAAACACTCTTGAGAATGCACTGCTGGTGAACTTTTATTACGTTCGAAGGAACAGTTGATTTGAGCTATACTTTTTTCTGTCTCAATATGATATAATATTTTACTGTCATATGACTCATATGTCTCATGATACCATACTTAATATAATCATAACGTTTTCACAAGTAGAGCTGCATAACAGCAGAACTAACAACATATTAACAGAAAAGATCAAAAAATATTATGAAATGAAAGGTTAACTAACATTATAGAGATCAGCTGCTAATTTCTCGATATACTGCTTCAACTTGTCAGCGGTTTTCAAGCCGTCCTGGAAAAAACTGTAGAGAAAACACAAGACGTCGTTCAGCATTTACTTGATCAAAAATAGTAATACAGTGAAATATTATTACAATATTAAAATAACTGTTTTCTATGAATATATTTTAAAATTAAGAAATTTATTCCTGTGAAGAAAGCTAAATTTTCAGCTTTTTTGTTAAAACCACGGCTACTTTTTTAGAAATCTCTGATAAATAGAAAATACATTATTTGAAATAGAAAACTTTTGTAACATTATAATTGTCTACTGTCACTTTTGATCTTGTGTCCTTGCTATATATCACAATATTAGTCATTTTATTTCACAGTAATGATATAAGGTGTTTATGAAACCTTAGAAATTTAATAATTGTTGTCACCATCGTCATTATTACAAAAAATTAATACTAGCATAAAAAAACTCTAGCTCAGTGAAAACAAGTAAACGGTCTATGTTTAAATAAGAATAAGAAACTAATTATGGACTAAAAAAACTACATTACATCAAATAAGTAAGAAATGTTACATACATTGACGTAATCAAATGTATAAAAACACTGCATATTCTTCACTGTGTACATTAAATATATACTTCTTCTTATTAAAGTTACAGAATGGATTTAGTCAAAAGCAGTGAGAGAAATGCTCTCTTTTTGTTTGATAAACATGAATAAGAAACAGCAGGAAAATTAGACTGCTGTCACTTTAAGAGTTGCCCGGATCCAATGTACTGTTACACATGTTTTCGTTCTCAGCTGTTTGCTTTCACGTAAGACTTAAATTACTGTGTTTGATGATACTTGCAAAGACGTAATAACTCTTTAAAGATAATATATAACCACTTCACACCACAAATACGGATATCTGAATTCATCTAGGAGACAATTCTTAGGAATTACACTAACAGACCTTAGAAGAGGATTCTAGGATACTCACTTGCACTGTGCATGATAATACTTGATGAGATTCTGGAGGAGATCCACTCCCTTCTTGGTCTTAATCTCGTTCACTTTGATCAGGTACTGTTGGGAAGCATGGAGAATAAAGCACATGGAGACACTGGTGTGTTAACAGGAAAATACATTGACGCTGCACCCTTCTAAACACACACACATGCTTTGAAGTGGTTTAAGTGGCTCAACTACAAGGATTGTGTTTGAATGCTCCACCCAACCACATCTGGTATAATTCAGATAAATAAAAAAAAGGGGAACACTCTAGCCTACATCAGCTGATATAATAATTTATACAACAGTGCTTTCTGGTCCTCGAATCTGATTGGCTGAGAGGAGTGTGATATTCTAGTGATAACAGAACTTCAGCCGTTTCACTGTTTGTATGACTCCGCTTGTGTGTATTTCTCATAGCGAGTGTCATGGTAGACATCCTGATCCACTGTAGTTTTATAAATAAATGTTTTTATGTCAGAATGTAGTTTTAAGAATTTTTGAGACAAGAATGTAATTGTGTAAATTGGGTAATTGGGTAAAAAAATCTTTTTTTTTATTATATCTTTTTTTTATTATATTAAAAAGTATATAAATTGTATTATTCATATGAAAATAACTGATCGTTTTGCTAGATAAGATCCTTCTTCCTCGGCTAGAAACGTTTACAGCCACATTTGGGATCGTTTGAAGCCGCACTTAAACTGCATTATGATAGTTCAAAATCGGGGCACCATACCAGTCCATTATATGGAGAAAAATGCTAAAATGTTTCCTTAAAAACATAATTTCTTTACGACTGAAGAAAGAAAGACATGAACATTTTGGATGACAAGGGGGTAAGTACATGATATGTGAATCTTTGTTTTGGAAGTGGACTTCTCCTTTAAAATCCTGATATAATTTTTGTTTCAATCTCAAAGATGACCAAATGCAGTACTGCAGACGTGATCTCCAGATAAATTCATTTTGGACATGTGTGTACAATATGTATAAAACAGCTAAATTTAATGTAAAATTATGTTTAAACATAAAGCTGGTCTGACATCCTGGTACATCTACACACAAGCATATTCTGCACCTGAATATACAAAGCCCACTGTTGCTTGAATCATGAATATTAATCAGGTTACGTGAATGGATGGTTCAGCAATGTTACCTAGCAACGTCAGAATGGCCCAATTAATATTCATGAGCTAAGACACTGCCAAGCCATGATGTCTCAAGCAGCCACTTCCTTCACAACTTTTCAGAATACGAATGCATCTAAGCTCCTGGCCTTTCACAACACCACAAGTTAGAGAAGACATCACGACAGAAGAGAACAAGAGACAGTTGCTGAACAATCAAAACTAGCACCAAGCTAACTTTTCTCAGTGGAACGAGGAGACAGAAAGTTTCAATTTTTACAAGCCCACACACCTCACACATCTGCAGTTGAAAGATCCTCCGTTCCTTCTCCATCTCCTCTGCGATTTCTGCGCCGGTGATCTCTGTACGGATCATGCCGTGCTGCTTGGCATGTTCCCTCTTCTCCTTCTCAATCTTTGTGCTACAACAAAAAGGCAAGAAACAGAGGATGACAGAGAACCAACGAGCTTAAGTTCAGCTTGAGGTTACCGCAAATGGCTCTTTCGCTATGATGATGATATATTGTTGTGTTTGAGAATAGCCATAAAATGGCTGTATATCACTACATTACATCAAACAACCATTTGCATACATGACAAAAGACTATAAACACACAATAATGATACTTACAACTTGGTCTCATAGTCTTTCCAGGCCTTGTCGAATGGCTTTTTAAGATCCTGTGTTGGGAAAATAAAATAAATAGCGCAGGAAGCAATTAGGTTTACTGTGAAGAGTTATAGACCATTTTTCACAGTTGTTAAACTGAACACATTATTATACAATGTAAAGCACCAAAGAAATCAAGAGATTTGATCACTACTCTGAAACTCACTGCACTGATGTAGAGAAGTGACTGATATGGACTGTGGTAATGCAATTGCTTTATCAGATTTTCCCACTCTCAGGAATCTATTCTCTGGACATAATGACGTTATTCACTTTGCTACTATCCAAATGTTCATCTGCTCTAATAATAATTGATCATAAAACACACGCCTGTGTTTTGGCTGAGTCCTTTTGGAGTGTGTTACTTCACCTGAGGTGTATCAGCTTGCTGGCTTCTTATAAAGGGCATGAGCATAAATCTGTTTACAGCATGAATATATTCATACTGCTGAAGCAGAACCCAGAAGCTTACAGCGGTTTATGCTTCTGAATACATATAAGTCAGAGTACAGAGAGATGTGACGGGTCTCCCTCGGTGCTGTTCCGCACTTTTATGTAGTTTGTCATTCAAGTTTCTGTTTTTTAGAGTTGCCATCTATTATGCTGTTAAACATCAAATGATGCTAGAAGCTTGAAGCTGAACTATAGCTGGATATATATAAGCAAATTTTAAAATGCAGGAACTAAATTTAGATTATATTTATAAAGTATAGTTATACAGTAGAAAATAAGAAAAGAAACATTTTTTTTAATTATTACTGTTATTTATGTATTTATTTAATTGAATACATTTTTCAGGTCAATTCAGTTAATAAAAAATTTGAGATTAATTCTGTATCTATTAAAATGTAAAAATAATAATAATAATTTGTTTATATCTATATATAGCATTTAATTATTTGAAATTGAAAATCTGAATTAACATATAAAAATATTATATTACAGTAATATGTATATATATATATATATATATATATATATATATATTACTGTAATTTATTTATTTAATTTTATTTTATTTTTCAGGTAAATTCAGATTTTCATTTAATTTTCAGTTATTCAAAATATACATATATAGCATTTCATTTCCTTGACTAATTTTTGACTGAAAATCTGAATTAACTATATATATATATATATATATATATACACACACACACACACACACACACACACATTTAGTCATTTTGTGTATAAATATATATATATATAATTTTTGTATTTTAAGATTTTGAATTGACTGAAAATCTCAGTTGAACAGCAAAAAAGAAAAGTTACCAATTCTATTAATTTGTTATTAATTTAATTTAATTTAATTTAATTTCTCTGGTCAATTTAGATTTTTAGTCGGAGAAATATTCAAAAGAAGAGTTGCTTGATATTGGTTACATCATTACAGTTTTTTCATTTATAATATATATTTTAGCCCATGTTATAACATTTAGCAATTAATCATTTAATAACACTAATAACACTGTAGCAAATCTCTAAATAAATATCCACTTTGGTGTACTGTACATTATAAGTGTATCCAAATTAATTTGGATTAATTCTTTTGACAGCTTCAAAAAATACAGATTATTTACTACTCTAACAGTAAACAGAAAACAGATCAAACATTTGCTATATATATATATGTATATATATATATATATGCTTGCTTGTTTTTTTCCCACTATATCCACTATATTGAGTTCTGCTGTAATTCTGATACAACTGAAAACAAAAGCTGTCTTGTGTTTTGTCTTCATTTCCTCATACAATTTAAGAGTCTCTGACTGAGTCCTGGTTACACATACAGGAGCACTGGTGTAGGTGCTTTTTAATGGTTTCTGAATCGTCTGTTACAGTGCAGGAAAGATTTTAAAGAGAGCTGATAATGTCCTCCAGGGACGGCACTTATGCCCTTCAACTGCCTCTGCCTCTGTCAATAAGGGCTTTAGAGAACGGTTTCGTTTCCGCTGAGTAAGAGGGTAAAAGAAAGAGAGAGACAAAGTATGAGCGAGATAAGAGAGTGAGAGAGAAAGAATGGGGGCTGGTAGGTATGTATCCTCCGTCTACCGAGCAAAAAAGTGAAGCCTCATCACTTCCACTCAGAAATTCAGCTGATGCTGCAGCGGCTCTTAGCCTGGGTCATGCTAATGTGAAAACAATCAGACAGCCTTTCCAAAGCCGCTCAGCGTGAGACGGCCCTACACTTAGTGTAAGTAATTTTCACAATCACTACATGTTTGCCTTCGAGCCTGAGACATCAACAAGCAGCTGACAGGAGTGGTCAGTCTGACGCCTGAGCTCTTTACCCCAGTCAACCAGTAAACACTTCAAAACGACTGAGTCAAAGGGCCTCGAACACTCCTACACTGTTTACTAGCGCTAACAGTGGCCATTCCTTCAGCACTGTGTTTCATAGAGGACAGCGGCGTGAAGAACCCTATAATTTAACTCCAACCAGATTTACAGTGTGCGTTTTTTGGTCTAAAGGGATTCATTTAAAGCGGGTATGGAGCAGTAAATCAGGGTGTTCCTCAGAGGGGGCCTTTCCAATTAGTTTAGTCCAGAGACGGGGATGTAAATCTTACCCCCTTCACTCCCTTCAGATCTCCTTTGAGCAGAGAGTCCAGGGTGAAGATGACATTGTGGCTGAGACTCTGGAGCTGAGGAGGAGAATCAGAAGAGAAATCATATCAGAAAACTGTAAAATAAAATAAAACTAAATATTAAGACTAAGAAAAGAAGATAAGAATAAAACAAAATAAACAGTCCACTATCCCTCACCAGGTTCTTGAGGAGAGCAGCCAGTTCCTTGATAAGGCCAGAGAATTTGATGAAGGCTGTTCCCAGATCAGAGTTATCTCGACTGATGAAGTTGCTGCCAAACTTGTCCAGTGCCTGTCCATAATTCTCCTCATTCTGCACATGTTCTGTTGAGAATAAGAACAAACCATGCATATTATTATAGTATTGGAATACACTTTATTTAAAGATGAAGTGTGTAATTTCTAGAATCACCAACGGAATTGCAAAAATAATGACCTCAATAATGTTTTCAAACATGTTGCCTCCACACTACATCAACCCCACAGCAGACATTTTACTTTTTTTTTTTTGGCTGTATCAACCTATGAATGGATACCAGTCTATATATTAAGCTGACATACACTACCAGTCAAAAGTTTCTGAACAGTAATATTTATTTGATCCAAAGTACAGCAAAACAGTAAAATATTGAAATATTTTTACTATTTAAAATAACTGTTTTCTATTTGAATATATTTTAAAATGTAATTGATTTCTGTGATTTCAAAGCTGAATTTTTTGCATCATTATTCCAGTCACATGAGTCCTTCAGAAATCATTCTAATATTATGATTTGCTGCTAAAAAAAACATGTATCATTATTATTATGTTGAAAACAGCTGAGTAGATTTTTTTCAGGTTTCAGAAAGCTCAGAAAAAACAGTATTTATCTGAAATATCTGTAACATTATAAATGTCTTTATCATCACTTTTGATCAATTTAAAAAAGTCTTGCTAAATAAAAGTATTAATTTCCATAATTTATTTAAAAAAAAAAAAAAAAAAAAAATCAGCATATTAGAATGATTTCTGAAGGATCATGCGACTGGAGTAATGATACTAAAAATTTGGCTTTGATCACAGAAATAAATTACATTTTAAAATATATTAAAATAGAAAACAGATATTTTAAATAGTAATAATATCTCAACATTTTTAATGTTTTTGCTGTACTTTGGATCAAATAAATGCAGGCCTGGCGAGCAAAAGAGACTTTCTTTAAAAATCAAAAAATCTTAAACTTTTAAAACTCAAAAACTTTTGAATGGAAGTGTGGGAGAAAGTAAATATAGAAAGAAAAACAACACTCCAACTTCAAGAATTTATAATCAAACTACTGATTAAAAATCATAAGACAAAAATCAAATAAAAAATGACCCTAGTAGGTGAAGTCTTACCAAAATGGTGGCCATTTCTAATGTTAGGTGTGTTTGGCTTGAAGAGGCGCTGGCAGACAAATCAGTGTATGATATCAAAGCACTTATGGAGCCGTCTGCTCTCTAATCGCTCTTGTGGTACACTGATGTCATACAGCAATCCGTCTGCTCAACGCCGTTTTAAGCTGAACACACCTATTTAAATACCACAACATGTGAAGGAAGAAAAAGAATTCCTTAAATCCCTGTACATTTGTCAACTAGGACAGCTTCCTGTGTAAATCTCAACCCACAGGATGTAAACTAAACCAATAATAGCCTTTTCAATACAAATATGCACCATGGGCACAAACAGAGAGTGTGCTCAAGGTCATCAGCACCCATAGGAAAACAATGGAAGTGCCCCTTAAAGGGATAGTTCACCCAAAGATTAAAATTCTGTCATTAATTACTCACCCTCATGTCGTTCCAAACCTGTAAGACCGTCGTTCATCTTCAGAACACAAACTAAGATATGAAATCTGAGAGCTTACTACCTTTCTGGGCCTTGAACGTGGTAGTTGCGTTGCTGTCTATGCAGGGTCAGAAAGCTCTTAGATTTCATCAAAATATCTTAATTTGTGTTCCAAAGATGAACGAAGGTGAGTAATTAATGACAGAATTTTCATTTTTGGTGAACTATCTCTTTAACAATTTGTCCGAACCAAAACACACACACACACACAAACAGTCTTTTGTTTAAAAAGGAACATGAAAAGAAGTTCTAGTATTACCATCTTCAGTGTCATATAAGTTTAGGGTCTCCATATATTAGGAAACAGTATCGACACCACCAGCATCTGGGATTGATTCATCATCTTCCCATAGTTCCACACTGGGACCCCAGCCCATGACAGAGTGAAATTGTTAGGTCATTTGTCTTGTTGAGTGGAGCCAAGAGATCTGGTATCCTGAAATAGGGGACTGTCATCTTCTCTAAATGAACAGCTAAGAAGGTTTACTGCAGCCTTTCTGGACTCAGAGGAACAACATAAGGGAACCGCAGTGGTAAAGGTGCTGATCTAAAGTACTGTGTAAACCAGGGGTTGACAACCTTTTGGGAAGAAGTGCCATTTTTACTTTTTCTGGTTAACCACTGTGCCAAAAGCGCCCCCCCCTCCCCTTTATTATTAATATTTTTTTAATACATGCTGTTTTTACACAGTACATAATCATTTTTAAATGTTCAGATAAAAATCTGTTTAATTATTATACAAACAGTGCAGAACCTTAAAAGCATAGTTCACCCAAAAAAGAATTCTGTCATTAATTATTCAACCTCATGTCGTTCCAAACCCGATGACCTTCGTTCATCTTCAAAACAGTTTAAGATCTAAGCTCTCAGAAATATCTTAATTTGTGTTCCGAAGATAAATGAAGGTATTACGGGTTTCGAACCCCATAAGGGTGAGTATTTGGCCTTGGCGGAATAGATTTGCTTAACTGCTACTGCTGCATGCTTTAAAGCAAGTACAGGAACTTGCTACTGCCAACACATACTAGTAATGAAGACATAACGCTCAAAAAACATATATAATAACCTGAGCAGATCTATAAAGGTGGAGCTGGGGAGGTGGAGGGTTTCAGAGAAACTTTCTAGTGCAGTGGGTCTCAGTGGGACTTTTTATACCAAGTACCACCTCAGAAAATATTTGGCTCTTCAAGTACCATAATGATGAACATTAAAGTGTAGCATAGTACGCCTAATTATTCAGCTACAGCTCTGCACAGTTCAAAAACAAGGAAGTTTTATTCCTAATAAAAATATTATATTTTTATCAGCTACTTTACAAAATATTTTTTTAATGAAGATTAAATTAAAATGTTTTGTACCTAAAAGTTAAACAAAAACTGTACTGAACTTAAATGTAAAAAAAAAAAAAACGGACGGTTTAAATGTATTGTGTTTTAACATTAATTTATATTTAATTTAGTGATTCCTCTACGTACCACTAGAGGGAGCCTTAGTACACTTTGAGAACCACTGCTCTAGTGAATACTAACCAGTTATTTAAATGTAAAACAGCAAGCTCATTGACTGTGTATGCAACATGAACCAATCAACCAATTGCATTAATGACCCATCTAGAGTTTAGTGACAGAACTTGGCGTTAATACTAATATAAGCTATTAGATTTTTAAAAAAATCACTGCAACATTCAGTTAACTGTCGAGACTTCTGAAGATAAGCAGATCTCTGATGTCACAGACGGATTAAAAGGTGGCAGACAGATCTAAACAAGACTGTAAGCAAAGTGACATGAGCAGACCTCTGCAATTCACCAAAGAATAAAAGCCCCATGCCAAGTGTCGAAAGCTCAGGTATTAATCATCAGGAGCCGATTAGAGTGCTTACTATACAGTCACATCTGATTAAACAGGATCGTGACACACAGGCCACCTGCAATGCACACAGCAGAGAGTCGATAACACAGCGGGAGCCCGTTTGCATCCTCTGCCTGCCGCCCACAGTAACCCTCAACACTTAATGGCATAACGTGAGACATCCACACTTCAGGAAGCCATCCACACTTCAGGAGCAGAGTGATGTGTGTCGTGAGCAGCCGCATTCAGCTGGAGCTGCTGTGACTTCATTCACAAAGGTGACATTCTGCCGGCATTTGCTGAATCATGACAGGGATATCTCTGCATTGCTGAAGAGGTGTAGAGGACGAGTGCTCTCTAAGGGATACTGAGGTCAGAAAGAGGTCAGCCAATCAATCCGATCAAGCACTGCAGCTGACAAGAGGAAGTCTTACATATCACATCATTTAAAATGGCCTCATGTATCAGTATAGCAATCAGAATCTATGTTTATATGATGGCAATGTGTGCAAAATATACATTTGTATTGCTGAATGGAGCTAAGAGATCTGGTACCCAGAAACAGTGGACTGTCACCTTCTATAAATGACTAGCTGGGAATATTTCTAGACTCAGGAACAACCTGAGGGAATCTAAGAGCATTAAAAGTGCTCATTCAGGGCGATGTGAAAACCATTAAAGGGGTCATCGGATGCCCATTTTCCACAAGTTCATATGATTCTTTAGGGTCTTAATGAAGAGTCTATAATATGCTTTGGTTAAAAATTCTCAATGGTTGTGTAAAACAACATCCTTTTTACCTTGCCAACATCAGCTCTGCAAAAATCATCCTATTGTTGACGCATTTAGTCACTAAACTTGCTAACTAGCACATTATTAGGAAAAACCCCTTATACTCACTTCTGCTGTAAGTGAAGCTGGATCACGAATGATTTGCGTGAACATAGACGGATATATGTAGATCGGGAAGCGCATTCCCTTCACAAACAAACGTAATCTACTGCATCTTCAGCGGCTCAGATGTCGGGAGTAAATGACGACCAATGTTCATTATTACATCAACACAACACCTCAATCGCTCAATTGGAGATATTCTTGTCTAACTTACATCCCTGCTCCGACATTGAAACAAAGAGGTCGGACTCTTACAGCTGATCTGAGGTAAGACGCTCATGTCAATCAACTATGGTGGGAGCACCCTCTGTCGGCGTGACGCCACAACGACAGAATTAGCATGACAGAGTTAGCATGATAATATCATGTATCAGCGATCTCGCAGGCAGAGGATAGGACCCAACACTACTGTAGTGTCAACTTTATCTTTCTTTTTTTTTAAGATCTATTTTTTGGCTTTTTTTGCCTTTTTTGTGATAGGACAGATTAGAATTGACAGGAAGTGAAGTGGGAGAGAGAGGGGAGGTAGGATCGGGAAAGGTCCTCGAGTCGGGATTCGAACATGGGACGCCCGGAGCGCAACAGTGCTATATGTCGGTGCTATATCTTAATATATCTTTAACTATAATGGAGTAGACGGAACTTGTTGCTGTACTGAAGCACCGTCTAAGCTGTTCACCAATTCAACACACTGGGACAGCAAACCAATGACAACACATTTCATTTTTTCGGAAGGCAAGCCTTCATCAAACCTGGGACTAATCGAGCCATTTGCACAAGGCTGGGGAGAAAGGTATTGTAATAATGTAAATTATGTGAAAAAAAAAATCGTTTTTTGAACCACCAAGCATGAGATCATGTGCTAGTACACCCCCAAAACAAAATCAAGACTTGTTACTTGTTTTCTTTTTATTGATTTTTAAAAATCTCTTCTAACACTAGCATTCTTTATTATTTTTCTATTCTTTTGACTTGTTTTCTTTTTATTTTAAAAAATTACCATGTAACTAGTGTTCTCTATTCTTTTTCTATTCTATCTACTTGTTTTCTTTTTATTTATTATAAAAAATACCCTCTAACACTTGCATTCTCTATTATTCTACTAATCTGTCTACTTACTTTCTGTTACATATTATTGCTATTTTGTTGTTTTTTATTGCTTCTATTGTCCTCATCTGTAAGTCGCTTTGGATAAATTACTAAAATGTAAATGTATTATCAGTGGTAGTAGTAGTAGTAGTATTGCTGCTATTATTAATAATAATTATGATCATTTCATAATTTCTGTAATTTCTTGTCTGGAAGCCCTGTATAATTAGGCTGCTTTTGATCCCAGTAAAATGCAGTTCTTAAGACTTGTTTGGGAGTTAAAAGGTTAACCCTTTAATAAACTCATAACAAGGTTGCTGATCAAACAGCACAAGAGCCAAAGACATCCCACCTAAATATGTATGGCTGTAGCAGTGCTTTTATCATCTTTTTAGTCTTTTCATACTTTCATAGTCTAGTCGTCCATTGTGACCCATCTCTAGGTCACACAGCAGCAGAACACATTTGTCTGTCCTGTTTTAGAGTCCTAAATATACTTACATCCTCATACTGTTTGGTGCTCAATCTCCAGCCCTGATCCCAACCCTGCATATGTCAATGTCTTTGCCAATTTCAGGCCCATAGGAGACGCCTGAGTGTAAATATCAAGCGTTACGAAGCCTCGATTAAGCAGGCCTTGATATTTGTCATCTGGACTGTGTGCTTGGCCAATACGAGAGGAGTGACATTGAAAAGAGAAGAGACTTGATGAGCCAAAAACCACAATGTCATGAGATAGTCCGGAGGATTTCCTGACCTTTAACGCTAATTTACTCTAGAGGGCATGTAAGCATTCAAGTTTCCTTAGAAGGAATTGGGGAAGAA
This sequence comes from Labeo catla, assembly GCA_012976165.1. NCBI lineage: Eukaryota > Metazoa > Chordata > Actinopteri > Cypriniformes > Cyprinidae > Labeo > Labeo catla. The sequence goes on from VONZ01000192.1 coordinate 244,724, forward strand.
ATGGTAACAAGGAGCCTGTGAAAAGTAAGCACTACGGAAATTCATGTTTCCATGGTAACAACGACTTCTCACTTCAGGATTGTCAGTTAGAGTAGGAATTTGTCAATTAAACAAGTTCAAAATCACTTTGACCTCCTTTACAGCCATGCACTGTATCAAAAAGTAGCTTTCTCTGGAAACTCTGAAGCATATTTTAACATTTCTAGAATTACTGTTGAAGAGCTGGGTCAAAACTCACCTTGACCCGAGTTGTAGATTGCTTTGACGGATTTCTTGACCTTTTGTAAAGCTGTTCGGTCCTGGTCCAAAGCCTGGAGAGGCAGACAAAAAGAGAAGAGGATAGTTATAAAACACAGCTAAAAAAGGTCTGTGATTCATTTATGATTCATGATCTTAGAATTCCAGAGGAACTGCATCACTGGCCACACCTCGAGGGGCAAAACCAGACGTTAGGAATCTCATAATCACAAGCTGCAGAGCCTTGGAGGCATTTCCAATACTCAAATGGCCCAACAGGTGGAGAAAATGTCAGAGATATTCCTTGGAAGACCAAACTAACGACTGTGAACGGCAATATTTGAACATTAAAAGTAATATTGGTTACACGTAATTCAGCTAAGTAATAAATGTAATCAACATTAGGCAAAATCTCCTCAGAAAAGACAGCCTGGGGTGGCTAAATTTGATGGATAACAGGTGCACAACTTAACATACCAGTGACAGACCCTTGACATGCAGTTTCCTAGCAACCGAGGCAGCACGAGGATGGGGAGAACCCCTCGACCACACTTCATTGACACAATGTGGATATCATTTCAAAAATCACAACCGCTGTGAAACTGAGAGCATAGCGAACAGGACATGCCTCTGAGGGTCTCAGCTCATCGAAATCTCATAAACAGCAGCGTGTTAATGAATACTATTTCCTCCGAGCAGCCCACTGACCTTCTATCTACGTGTTTCAAAGCTGGTATGATTATTTAGGGTCTTCATGAAACATACTTTGGTTAAAATTCCTCATTGTTCATGTAAAACAACACCCTTTTTACCTTGTCAAAAACAGCTCTGTTCACAGCGAACCAAACGGTGCATGTCTTTTTAAATGATAATGAGATCCTGCTCACTCCACCCCCTCTTCCGTTTTTTGTGTATTTGAAGGTGCATTACCATCAAAAACAAAACTAATCCACTGCGTTCTCAGTAGCTCTTATGTTCACTTTTACATTTAACCAGGGTTGCCAGGTTTTCACAACAAAGCCCGCCCAATTGCTACTAGCCCAAAAGTAACCCAATCGCGTTTCGAGGGGGGGTCCCCAGGTAAACATTTTTTTGGTGGGGTTCCTCTGTAAAAAACAGCATTTTAGAGGCTAAATATTACATTATTGAGGTCGCTTCAACCCATGCACATGAAAAACAACCCGCGGCAAGAGTATGAAAGTAGCCCAATTCCGCAGGAAAAGCACAAACTTGGCAACACTGTATTTAACTACAAAACACATGCATTGCTTACGAGACATTGTTGTCGCTACAGCTGCTTGAGCGCGGAGAAAATGGTGGACAGTGTACAACTGGTTAAGGGGAGAAATATGCTAATATGGGGCAGTCCGTCAGCAGGCGTGGGAGGAGCCTGAGCATTATGACATCATAGTGCTCAGAAAATAAAAATACTTAATAATTGAGAATGTTTAGGCTTTTCGGGATAAAAAAAGGGGCGAATGGATTTTTGTCATTGTAGGGTGGTTGTGCACACACTGTCCAAGACACATTTATATGCAAACACCATGTAAAAGTGAATTTTGCATCCGATGTCCCCTTTAAAAGAAAGAAACCATATATGAACTGCTAGGAATTCTTTGCTTTACTCTTTTACACTTTGAACTTGTGTCCTGGCTGATGCCCTCCTCCCTTCTTGATTCTATCAAATGTGCGTCTCTCTGGATCAAAAGGAAATTATGCAAGTGTCGAGAATACAGGCAAGCTGACTCAAAGCAATTATCTTGTTATCATGGGAATAAGCAGAAAATAAAAATCTGAGTCAACTTTTGGCCAAAAAAATGTATTTTACTAATTGATTTTGTTAGTCATGGAAAGCAGATTTAGGACATTCATTGAACACGAACAACACGTTTTGCCATTCATAATGCATTCATGTGCTCTGTTTCAGCTGGTGGCTAACAGATGTGTGTCCTAATAGCCACAGCTACCAACACAAACACACTCCTCCCAAACACACACACCCAAACGTACCCAAAAATAATCTGTGGTGTCTTTAAAGAAGCCCTTCAATAGTGATTAATGAGAAAGACAGAGCTTAAGGCCACAATTTGAAAGCAAATCCCTCAACATTCATGACAGCTCTCTGAATAAAAAGTACAGGGAAGAGGAGTCTTTAACATTTTCAAAGGCCTTGGTGAATACTGATACATATTAATTTACTACTAAATAAACGTATGAACATAGTTTATCATGAATTGTGAAGTTATTATAGGGACAGTTCACCCAAAAATGAAAATTCTGTTATTAATAACTCACCCTCATGTCGTTCCAAACCCGTAAGACTTTCAATCATCTTCAGAACACACATTAAGATATTTTTGATAAAATCCGAGAGCTTTCTGACCCTACATAGACAGCAATGCAACTGACAAGGACCAAAAAAGGTAGTAAGGACATTGTTAAAATAGTCCATGTGACATCAGTGGTTCAACCACTCAATTTTATGAAGCTACTTTTTGTGCGCAAAGAAAACAAAAATAACATACTCTTGTGAACGTTCATTGAAGATTGAAGAGTAGAGAAGAGAAGAGAAGAGAAGAGAAGAGAAGAGAAGAGAAGAGAAGAAATTGTTGAATAAAGTTGTCATTTTTGTTTTGTTTGTGCACAAAAAGTATTCTCGTAAGGTCTTACAGGTTTGGAACGACATGATGGTGAGTAAATTGATTTTGAGACATGATTTTTGGGTAAATTATCCTTTTAATAATTTAGCTTTGGTTTAAATTAATATTGTTTCTTTTTATTTGAAATGAAATGATAATTAGCAGACATCCTGATGCATCAGAACTATAGCAAACCCCCCACTGAAGAATTACTGTATAATTTACAGTTGAAGTCAAAAGTTTACATACACCTTGCAGAATCTGCAAAATGTTAATTTTACCAAAATAAGAGAGATCAATCAAAATGCATGTTATTTTTTATTTAGGACTGACCTGAATAAGATATTTCACATAAAAGATGTTCACATACAGTCCACAAGAGAAAATAGTTGAATTTATAAAAATTACCCCGTTCAAAAGTTTACATACAATTGATTCTTAATACTGAATGATTTGAATGATCCACAGCTCTTTTTTTGTTGTTGTTGTTGTTGTTTAGTAATAGTTGTTCATGAGCCCCTTGTTTGTCCTGAACAATTAAACTGTCTTCTTCATTCTTTATTCTGTTCAAAAGTTTACACCCGTGACTCCTTATGCATTGTTTTTCCTCTAAATCACTAAACAAAAAAAGACAACAGCACAGTATTAAGAATCAAGCGTATGTAAACTTTTGAAAGGGGTCATTTCTATAAATTCAACTATTATTTTCTCTTGTGGACTTTATGTAAATGTCTTTTACGTGAAATATCTTATTCAGGTCAGTACTAAATAAAAAATAACATGCATTTTGTATGATCCCTCTTATTTTGGTAAAATAACTAACATTTTGCAGATTCTGCAAGGTGTACGTAAACTTTTGACCTCAACTGTATCTCATTTGTTCCACCGTTGAGTTGTGATGTTAGCTCAATCTAATCAGATGCAAATACAGTCATTTTAAATATGCAAAAGGGACAAAAAGTATGAATGACAAAAACTTTTACAAGTTTTACACTGATTGTGGCTGAGTTGCCTGAAAAACCCTGACAGAAGACATGTCATTTCTAATCATCTGTAGACTGATGTCCTGCTATATGTTTAGGGATGAGTTGTGTTTCTACAAACCACTCATTGTGTTCATGTACCTCCTCCTACAGTGAACACAAGGCATGCTGAGGCAGAGAAATAATGAGCATTTGGACAGCTGTGGCACACTGATCAAGAACCCGTGGTGATGAAAGTAGAAGTTTTGAGCCGCTCATGTGATAAATGATTTCCCTCTGTGGCCATTCTCTCATTTTCTTGCAGCTATGTTTGGACATCGGTACACCAAAATTGGACTGCCCACTGTGGTCTGGGGAGAGACAGACTCGTCAGGTCGAGACTCCTCTGAGCTTTTTTTATCCTTGGTCATTTCCCTTATTTCATTGTTATGAGCTACAACATCCTGTAGCAATATACCAGGATTTAAAGGAACACTGGGCAACAAGCATTTACAAACCATTACATCGTTTGCAAAAGTGAGCAGAAAATCATTTTCAGCAATGCACTTAGAAGGCAGCACCACAAACAAACATCCAAGGTCCAAAATTACAGTTTCAATGCAGCCTCAAAGGAGTCTACACTATCCCAGCCGAAGAATTAAGCGTCATATCTAGTGAAACGATTGGTCATTTTCTAAAAAAAAAAAGACAAGAAAATTAATATACTTTTTAACCACAAATGCTCATCTTGCACTAGCTCTGCATATGACTCCACACATTGCGTAATTACGTTTGAAAGGTCACACATGGTTAGTTCTTTGTCTGTGTACTCTGGTTCAAAAAGGTAGGGTGAAAAAAAAATGTCCTCCTCTGACTTCAAAATTGTCTGACATCATTGTTTTTTTTATGAAGTGCATTTGACTGTGTTTACATTCGCTTTGTAAACACTGAGTCAGTACTTCCGCTTGTGCTTAAAACATTGTGCAGAAAATGACCGATCGTTTAACTAGACAAGACGCTTATTCCTCGGCTGGGATCGTGCAGAGCCCTTTGAAGCCACACTGAAACTGCAGTTTGGACCTTTAACCCCCTTTAACCCCCTTACTGAAACCCACTATATGGAGAAAAATCCTCAAATGTTTTCTTCAAAAACCTTAATTTCTTTTTGACTGAAGAAAGAAAGTCATGAACATCTTGGATGACATGGGGGTGAGTAAATAATCAGGAAATTTTAATTCTGGAGTGAACTAATCCTGTAATCAAAAACAGTAATATTGTGAAATATTATTAAAATATCTGTATTTTAAAATGTAATTTATTTCTGTGATGGCAAAGCTGAATTTTCAGAAGCCATTACTCCAGACTTTGTGCACATGATCCTTCAGAAATCTTATTATTAATTGTAATTAATTATTAACAAGCACTCAAGCGCACGTAAACAAAGCTTACCACCGCGCAGATACAATAATTATGAATGTGTCATGGAAAAACAACAAACAGCACTGCTTCAACGTTTTAATAATTTATTAGTAAACTAGCACTTTCTTTGTTTTTGGCTTAAGAGATGAAGTCGGCAAAACTGACTCGTCATCTCCGCAGTAGTGATGCACCTGTATGCATGTTTCATATGGATGACATAATCTAAGATTATTTGTTTTGTATTTGAATTGGTTCATTTGAAAGTAGACATTTCACTCTCTACAGATATATTTTTCATGTCTGTAAGGCAAATAGAGCACAGAGCTTCGAAGTGACGCGCTCAAGTTCAGAGAGACCAAGACGGCAGAAAGCACATCCTGTTTGCTTTCATTATTTTACAAAAGCACAACGTTTCATTGTTATTCTGAATGCACACAAATAAATGTAGAGTCTTTACAGATTTGAAAGATGTATTACTCTTATGAACAAAAAAAATGACAAAGTATTTTAAGAGCAAGGGACCGCATCTGCGCCTCCATCTGTCATGCAGTAAGCGCTCCACTATTCAGCTACTCCACACAGACACTTGAATAGTGCACATTTTTGTAGGTTAATATTAGATTGACCAGCAATGTAAAGTTGCTACTACCTACATCTTTCAGATGATAAACCATATTTGAGGTCGATGAATGATAGGTGAGTGTATGGATGTCCTGCCCCATGTACAGTATTCCCACATAACCCAGCCGTTGTCAATCACGTTGCCACTTCCGGTGGATTTTTTTTTTTCCGCCACTGAGCGACTAATAAAATTGTAGTCAATCAAGCCTCTTCTTGTCAACTATTAGGGGGTAGCTCTAGTATATACTAATTCACTTCACCCTGTAAGTGTGAAGTTTCAATCTCCTTATGTAGGACCAAGAGGGTAATATCATTATACAACTAATTACAACAATCTAACCACGTCCTCAAATGGTCTTGTAGGCTATTATGCGTGACCGCAGTGAAGAGAACAGTGAATCTGAACATTGCAGAGACGATAAAGCTCAGCAGGTGACATCTCCATTATGATCTGAATAATCTCTCAACCTTATGAGTTTGAACCACTTTAATACCATCTAGCTTCGTTCTACATCTGACATTATCCTTTAACAGATTTATACACAGTAGCCAAACTTCCATTTACAATGAATAGAAAAAAGCTGATGAGATATTCTTAAAAAAAAATCACCTTCTGTGTTCCACTAAGGAAGCAAAGTTATACAAAACGACATGAAGGTGAGCAAACAGTGCCAGAAATGTCATTTTTGCATAACTATTTCCTTTATGGTCAATCAGCAACTTGAATTATATGCGTTTGTTTTTTTTTCAGTCCAATACCATTCTGGATCCTGAAGAGAGACCAAAATGAAATACAGCACTATAGTTATTATACAGGGAGCAAGTTAAGTGCCCTGTTGAGAACAAATGTAACATTACACTTACTGGCACCATAACAATATGACACTCTCAATAAAGGGCTACTTTGTCCTTCCATGACTAAGCAATTTGCCTCTTTATGACGGGACAGACGGCAGTAACGTGCTAATACTCGTCTACAGTACTCACAACAAACCTTGACCCGATGTTCACCCACTCAACCGATGGGCATCGCTGAGCCCTTGGCTCTCTTCCTGGAGCAATCAGTAATCCCAGCCTAAATTGAAAGCACCTTTCATGACAATATCTCAAAATGGGTCAAATAATGCTTTTTTGCCAGGGGAAAAAAAGCAAACAATAAACTAAAGAAACGAACAATTCATCTGGACAAATCTCCAAACGGTAGGTCCCTCAGAAACAAGATACTGGTGGAAAAACAGTGCTATAATACACTTTTACTGCCGCTCAAAGCAACCACAATCCATTAGATTCACACGAGGAACAACTAGATCGATATTGGACTTTATCAAGACAGCCAATCGAGAAGACCAACACAGGCCTGCCAAGCAAGAAAAGACACTCTCTATACGCCCTGCCAACTAGAAAACTTTTTCCAGGGCTTGAACATACTGCCATGTGCACATTTAGGTCAGGAGAGACCTGCACCAGCTATCAGCCACAAGAAACATGAACTCCTTAAGGAATTACTTCTTGCTGCCAAGCCAAAGCCAGCAGACTTGACCGGGGCTGCAGAGAGGCAAGGGAAAGAGCTCAGGCCAAAGTTTCATGGGGTTTATGAGTCAGAACTACAGGCCAAGGGTGATCCAACTTTATTCTGTCTGTTTTTATTACAATAACTGTGGAAGAAAAAGATACAAATGACCGGGAGAAACGCAATGGAAACATTACATGAAGTCAACACCCCGATCACTGAGCCACCAAACACCCACAGGCCTGGCAAGCACCGCTCCAGTGCTGGCACTGAGTGAATCTGTGGCTCTAGATATGAGAAGAACAGGTCATTGTGTAAATTATGGTCTGTTTGGTTCGTACCCATGGCTACGAACCCTCTGATACTCACGCAGAATGCTAGGTATGCCTTTGCTTCTGAGGAATCCATGTTCTGTCCAAGTCTGATTAATAAAACACAGACACATACACGTAAACACACTGACACAAAGACATACAGAGAGAGCCAGGTGGAAACTCTCGTAGAACTCTAGAAGAAACACTGGGGTCAACGCTTTCAAAAATGCAGGCAGAAAACCCTGAAAGCGGACTGATGTCACTGTGCTTGCGCAATACTAGACATAAATCAGTTGATATTTTTATATTTAAATTAAAGGGTTAGTTCACCCAAAAACAAAAATTCTATCATTAATTATTCATGTCGTTCCAAACCCGTAAGACTTAAGACTTAAGACACAAATTAAGAATTTTTTGATGAAATCCAAGAGCTTTCTGACCGTGCATAGACAGCAATGCAACCACCACATTTAAGGCCTAGAAAGGCAATAAGGACATGGATAAAACAGTCCATGTGACATCACTGGTTCAGCCTTATTTTTATGAAGCTATGAGAATACTTTTTGTGCGCCAAGAAAACAAAAATAATGACTTCAACAATTTTTTTAATGACATAATTTTTATTTTTGGGTGAACTATCCCTTTAACTCTGGACCACTTAATTATTGAAAAATGAATGCACATGAATGTTTTTACCAAATATCGTCTGCAATGATTTGATACACATTAATACATTTGAAATACAGTAATATTGTGAAATATTAATACAATTTTAAATAACTGCTTTCTATATTAATATATTCTGAAATGTAATTTACTCCTGTGACGGCTAAGCTAAATTTTCATCAGCCATTACTCCAGTCTTTAATGTCACATGATCCTTGATCATACCAACATGCTGTTTTGGTCCTCAAGAAATGTTTCTTACTGTTATCAATATTAAAAACAGCTGCTGCTTAATATTCTTGTATATTAAGTCACTTCTCACTTCAGTATAAAGTCACTTCTTCGTCTATTAAATGCATTCTTGCTGACTATTTGTTTCTTTTAAATGACACCAATCTTTTTAATGGTGCTCTATGTTTTTTTTTTTTTTTCTTTTTTACTGTACTAGGGCTGTCACTAATGATTATTTTGGTAATCGAGTAATCTGTCGATTATTCTGCAATTAATCGAGTAATCATGTGATTATATATATTTTTTTCTAGTAATAAAAATAGACTTAATAGTGAACATTAGCCTTCAAAATGACTTTAATTTTAAATATAATAGCAATGAGGCAATAATTAGTTCAAATAAAGTATCAAAAGCAAGTAATCAGATGGTTTTACTGAACAAAACTGTTAAAATACATAATGCATTATAAACAATTGAGCTAATGTACATTACACATTATAACAAATGCCTGCAGAGGGTGTCAACGACCTAACGATTGTTTTTACACTTTACTGCGTGATCTAATCCGTGTTTAATATTTACTCAACAGTACTTTAACTCGACATAGAAATAGAATAAATCGAATACTCTGGCAGAATCGTTGCAGCCCTAGACTGTACCCAAGCATAAAAACACCATAATATATTCACAGGTATTTAGGAAACATGCTAAGTTCACATACTTGTTTCTCCAAAAAACAATCCTACAGCCAGTTACTACTTGCTACTTTTCTGCTTGCTATGTCGGAATGTCTGTTTTTGTTTTGGTCTGTTTGATTCCACCCACTGCCAGTTTAACCAATAGTATTTTGACACCCCAGGTTGCCAATTGGTGGAAAACAGCATATTGAAGCCATAGAAGGCAGCAAATGAACTGGCTCAGAGATCGATCTAAAAAGCCTCTGCATCCATCTAAAAAGCTCTATGACCAGAGGCATATTAAAATATGGATAAATCAACTCATAAACTTACAGTGTAAGGCTTGTTACATACTGCACCTTTAATGAATGGACTGAATGAATGACTTTTCACACATGCAGGGAATGACTTTCCTGTCATCCACTTGCTTGACTGTCGTCCTTCATATGAGACGTTAAATGAGGTTTATGTCCTTCGAAAAAGAGTAGGGGTGTAACCCCGGCATCCTGGCCAAATTTACCCATTGGCCTCTGACCATGGCCTAATCATCCCCATATTCTGATTGGCGTCATCACTCACATCTCCTCTCCACCAATAAGCTGGTGTGTGGTGGGCGTTCTGGCGCAATATGGCTGCCGTCGTATCATCCAGGTGGATGTTGCGCACTGGTGGTGGTTGAGGAGATTCCCCCTTCTATGTAAAATGCTCTGAGTGCTCAGAAACACGCTATATAAATGTAAGGAATTATTATTATTATTATCCGGCCAACTGTAAACTGTCGCCTTTAGATCAGGGCGGAGAAAAGATGTAACAAATTCCAAAGGAAATTTTTTCCAGAAGACTTCTCCACCCATCAAACTAAACTTCTACTTAAAAAAAAAAACAACAATGTGCAGTCTTTTCCAAAAGGCTGGAATTCCCAAAACAAAACAATGCATCTGTGTTCATCTATAAGGTCAAATGAGGTCTTCCTCCACAAATACCTAAAACGGTCCTCTACTAAAGCTGTTCCAAAAGAATATATTTTTAGCATTAGCAGTGCCAGTCAGAGCAGGGTGGCCTTTGTTGAAAGAAGGGTTGGTCAGCCCTGAAGGCCGGCGAAGAAGACAATTCGTCCATGCCTGAGAGTGCGTCTGGTGACCTCAACGCAAGGACACGAGACGCGGCATGCTGTCTCTCCCTCAGCTGCTGCATGCGCTTGTATAACCATCCAGCTGAGCTCGGCCTGGACAATTCTCAAATGACAGACACACAGCACAATCACAAAGCAGCAGAGCCAGAGCCAACAGCAGCAGCACTATTATTCTGCTGACTAACACTAAGCAGCCACTGTTCAGTAATCACAGACTGCTACACAGAGCGCTACTTCTGACTGATAATGACATAACCGCCAGTCAAACGCTCATGAAAGGGAAAGTTCACCCAAAAAGGAAAATTCTGTCATTAATTACTCACCTTCATGTTGTTCCAAACCTGTAAGATCTTCGTTCCTCTTCGGAACACAAATTAAAGTGGACCTATTTTGCAAAAATCACTTCTGTAAGGTGTTTGAACACAGTTGTGTGGTCGCAGTGTGTGAAAACAACCAGCTTATAATGGTAAAAATCCACCCTCACATTTTTTTATAATCCCAATAAATCATAAACAATCTCTCTGAAAACACGAAATATAAGTATAAGTGCCAAAGAAGCATTACAAATGTTGTGTTTTGGGATACACTAACAACATAGGAGTCTCCATAGACTCCTTCCAACTGAGCCGCTGAGGACAGGACATTGTGGTTACATTTCATTTTCGAAGGAAATGTCCCAGAAAAAAAATCAATAAAGTTATCTATATGTTTAGGGATCAATACTAAAACTTTGTGCACGAATATCAGCTCCAGACAACGTAAGTATCATGTGTTTGTTTTCCGAATTGCCTTTCTGAAAGCGCATCTTGGCACTCTGTAAGAGGCTAATGTTTTCACTGATGCTGCCTTCACACGCTACCAGAATGATCATAAATAGGAATGTGGTAGTTAATTGCATATGAATGCAATGTGAAGTCAACCGCTTGAATGCACCATGAGACCAACTATGTCGTTATTTTTATCACACTATGCTCACCGTCTGTGTAATTCATAAATGCGCATTTATTATGCACAGTACAATCAGATGACTGACTTTTAAATCAATTTCGGTTTGAATATGTAAGGCTGAACACTGCTACTGAGAGTTTCTGGCATTTTCAGTACGTGATATTGTCCTTTTTTGTTTTTGCCAGCTCTTGAAGCCCCGCCCTCTTCTGAAAAGGGGGCGGGGAACACCAACTCATTTGGATTTAAAGGGTCAAACACTCTGGGGATAGCAAAGACTTTTTACATCTTGTAAAAAGGGGCATAATAGGTCATATTTAAGATATTTTTGATGAAATACACGAGCTTTCTGATCCTGCATAGACTGTGATGCAACTACCACGTTCAAGACCCAGAAAGGTAGTAAGGACATCGATAAAATATTCTGTGACATCAGTAAACAAGGTGCAATGCATCCAGATTCTATGTCAGAATGCCAGCTCCTGCGTCAGCAGCACATAAACTATCCTCTACTATTCTCGTAGCGTTATAAAATTAGTATTGAACCACTGATGACACATGGACTATTTTAATGATGTCAGTACTACTTTCTGGGTCTTGAACGTGGTAGTTGCGTTGCTGTCTATGCAGGGTCAGAAAGCTCTCAGATTTCATCATAAAAAAATTGTGTTGCAAAGATAAACAAAGGTCTTATGCTTTGGAACAACATGAGGGTGAGTAATTAATGACAGAATTTTCATTTTTGGGTGAACTATCCCTTTAAGGATCAGTCCAAATGAAAGTAAGCAACTGAATCCATTCACTTATGACAGAACTGACAAATCAGAAGCAAGAATTCGAGAGAGCCACAATAATAGTAATTTCCAACATATCACTTAACAAATTTGTTGCTGTGTTATAAAAAAGGGAGCTATACTCGATCACCACTCAAGTTGGTGCTAATGCTGTAATCTTGCTTTTGTATAAGGTAATTATTATAGCCATTCTCTTTCATTTCAAGGCTGAATTATAATTAAATTAAAATCACCAGAAGGATAATTAAATTGTTTTGAACTTCGATTTGGATAAAAGTATCTGCTAAAAGAATAAATGTAAATGTACATTACAAGAAGTAGATTTAACAGCTCAGTTATCTACATGAAAACATAATGCTGTGAAACATTAAAATCTGTTCAGCACCAAAACATCACACCGCACAATCCCATAGATCTCATGCACTAGGAATTTCAAGGCAACCAAATGTGGTGCAAATCCTCTGATTTCCCATCTGGCCACAAATCAATGGCTGCAGATCAGGTCTGCCATAAAACAGGTCACTAGAGCGATTTATTGTTGTTCCCATGACTACTATGCAACCACCATAATGCATGAATGAATTCACAGAAAATACATTTGTGTTAACTAAAAAAAAGAGCAAACAAATGGCAAACGTGCAGATACCAACAATAACAAAAAACTTAAAAATGACTTAGAAATAGCTTTAAAATCAGAATCACATTTGTATGTGCTGTCAGCATGTGGTCTTATGTGTTGGCAAATATTCTCATTGTTTCCAGAGCCATCAATAAAAAGCAGTGATGAAATTCCTCAATACTGTCGTAATCTTTGCTAGGACTTTACACAAAATGGTACCCAAAATGACAAAAGAATAGAAAATGAATAAATAAACAATACAAGAGTTATTAAAGAGAAACTATTGTATTCAATAATACAGTGCAGTTGTAACTCCTTGTTTTATTTGCTTGGAGCGTACAATGCAAACAACAGAGCATATTATGAGCAAATGGCGAGAAGCGTGGACATCTTTTATTCATATTTTTTGTGTTCTAGAGACAGGAATGACTAAGCAGTGGGTGTACATGAGTGTCAGTGTGTTGTTAAGGAGGTATTCCACTGACCCATTTAACCCACAGAGTCAGACTACCAAACAGGAGTTTGACTAAAAACATTCTGATCATTCTGACCAACATAAGACCATGAAATATGCAAGCTTCTGTCCTGTTTTGTCTACGGTTCCCTTTAATACTTTAAGCTCCACCTCAGGCATCAAATGAGTGAATCGGGTCTATAGTTGGATGGGTTTTGCTGCAGTGCAGAATATTACTGCACATCTCTGTGCAAAGGATTTATTCTATGCCCATGTAAATGAAGCACTAACTGCAGTATCAGTCACTGGGGACTTCTCCCTTAAGCTCTCAGGGACATTTTTGCTTTTTTTGCCAAAAAGGATTATCAGTGCGCCATTACTCCATGCTGGGATAAAACAGACAATCTCTTCACTAGATTGCTCTGTGTAAAACAAAACAAGCAATAAACAAGAAGCGAGCGTCCATGCAAGCTCCAGCTGAAATCACCATAAATATTGTTTGGAAAAAATGGAAATTCCAAAGACAAATTGAGTAAATAAAACGCCGTCTATGAGTATGCATGCCAGCAGTTTGTCGATTAGGCAGTCTATACATCTACCCTGCCATCTGGTCCTCATGATGAGAATGTACGAGCACAGTGCCATGGAAACCATTATCAAGATGGAGAGGCTTTGTATGGAATGTGGTACTGGGGCAAAGGTGTTGTGGACAAAATGGAGTGGAGGATAGTGAAAATGTAGAAGATTACACAATTAATGAGTGGAGATACAATAATGGTGTGTTATTTGATATCCTAAGAGCAAACTACTGTTTGAGCACTCCTGTTGTTCAAACAATAGAACAAGGTGATCGTGACGTTAAGGTCGTGGGTTTGATTCCAAGGAAACCCATGATCTGGTTGGTAATTGGTAACCTCAAATTCAGTGAAAGTCAGTTTGGATGAAAGCATCTGTCGAATGCATGAATATAAATGTAAAACCAGGGGATAGACAGGAAACCAGGACAGCTGAATTTCACATATTTACATGTGTTGCTCTCAAGGCTACAGAGCATATGCAAATGAATACAGTATGTGCTACTGTAATATAACACCACACACATTTGAATAAACTAACAATAGACTGTTGAATATCTGATGAAAGAACATATATTTGAAACTGTTTGCCATAGACAGCTGGTCTGTTCCAAAACCTAGTGAGCTGTCTAGGGAGGCAGAATTTAAGGTATCACACACGTGTTCTTTGCTGAGAAGGAAATCCCAGAATTCACTTTAACGATAGCAGATGAGGCAAGAGAAAAAATGAGTTCACTTCCAGCATAAAAATTTCCTGATAATTTACTCACCCCCATGTCATTCACGATGTTCATGTTTTTCTTTCTTCAGTCGCAAGCAATTAAGGTTTTTGAGGATTTTTCTCCATAGTGGACGTCAATGGTGGCCAACAGGTTGAAGGTCCAAACTGCAGTTTCAGTGCAACTTAAAAGTGCTCTACACGATCCCAGACGAGGAATAAGGGTCTTATCTAGCAAAACGATCAGTCATTTTGTTAAAACAATAAAAACTTACCGACTTTTTAAACACAAACGTTCGTCTTGCACCAGCCCGACCTTACGCATTACGTAGTCATGTTGGAAAGGTCACACGTGATGTAGACGGAAGTACCAACCCAGTGTTCACAAAGCGAACTTGCAGAGCAAGTCAAACGCCCTTTACAAAAAAAAGGTAAAACAACGATGTTGGGCGTTTTTGAAGTTGGAGGGGGACATAAGATTTTTTTTTTGCTCTACCCTACCTTTTTGAACTGGAGTACACAGATGAAGAACTAACCGCGCATGACCTTTCCAACATGATTATGTGTGTGAAGTTGCACTTGTGCATTGCAGAGTTAGTGCAAGATGAGCATTTGTGGTTATATAAATTTTTTTTTTAGGAAACGGCTGATTGTTTCACTAGCTAAAATCCTTATTCCTTGGCTGGGATCATTTAGAGCCTATGAAGCTGCACTGAAAATGCAATTTGGATATTCAACCCATTGGAAACCATTGATGTCCACTACATGGAGAAAAATCCTGGAATGTTTTCCTCAAAAACCTTCATTTCTTCTGAAAGTGAACTTCACCTTCAAGGTGTCTGTTATAGTGTAATTATACAATTAGTATAATTATGCATAAATATACAATTATACACTATTAATTAACAACAGGCACTTACTACAGGGTTTGGCTTAGGGTTAATTTCTTGTAATTGCAATTATTTACTGTTATTACTATAGTAAGTATATGTACACTAACACAGTCACTAACATAGTGTGTTAACTAAGCATATTTCATTCAACACTAAAAGGCATTGTGAATAATAGATTAGTGTGATTAAAAATAATTGATTCATTGATTATTATTTAGTTGACCTCTATTGTAAGCCGAGTTTCCTTTGCAGAGTGCTATCATTGTGAGTCGCTGCTCTAAATTGATTATCTATGAGGTTTCATGACAGTTAGGAAGCTGCCATAAAGGTCATTCACACAGAACACATTTTGCATTTAAAGTCTAGAGCCAAATTTGTTACAAAAGTTAAAAGAACTTCGATTTTAGAATGGCGCAACATGCATCAAGTTTACATTTATGATCAAATATTTTACAGTGTAGAAAAAAAACTGGAATGCAAATCACATTCGGTGTCAATCTCCCCTTAGCTGGCAGCTATCTCTGTAGGCAGGAAGCAATGAGCTTTTGGAACAGAACTGAAGATGACTCACTAAAACAAAAGCGTTTCACTTTGTGCAGCTGAAAGTGCTGACTCCAGTGAAACTGCTAAACACCTGGCAGCTCGAAAACACAGGTGAAACTATATGCCTCAATGCCAAAAGCTACGCTTACATGAACCTAACTAATCAATTTAAAATCTGACTGATGGCTCAATTAGACTAAAAATTCTTCAATTCGATTGCACTGAAAGAGGTGGTGTAGATCTGAAATAATCTGATCAACAGGACAAAATTAAGCATGTCAACACCGGGTATTTTCCGGGTATTTTCTCAATCTGATTTAAAAATACCATGGAGGTGCAGTGCTGCAAAGTTTACGTAAGCTTTACGTATATTATAATGCACCTGCAAACGAACATGTGAATCAGATTGCAATGTTTACGTTTCATATAAATAGAACTTTCAGAACTTGAAATTAGAAATTTAGAAAAAATAGTAAATGTAAACACATCAAGTGTGTTGACTAAAAAGTGCAAAAAAAATCTTCTGTCATCTGAACTCTAGCCTGATGGTTAGTGCATGTGTTCTGAAACGTAGCACGATGCCGCTCATATGGAGCGATTCAATTTCATGTCATCTGTCATCTCATCTGTCATTTCTCCATCCCATTTACTTCTTTCTCCCTAACATTCCTGTGTCTTCCAACACTGAATAAAATAAGAGATTAACAGATTATGCTTTCAAAGGCCAAAAAACATGCAGAGCTGCCAAACTGAGACACCACGGAGGAGTCTCTCCAGATCCCCAGAAACATCATTAGCTTTAACCACTAATGGTCTCTTTACACCACCCAGCCTGAGCTTTCTGTTTGTTTCCTTAACACCCTCGCTTTAAAAAATACGGTCAGCCTACCCATGTGCATTATTCAGAGCGCTGTTCATTCACCTCCCATTCATTCCGCCTTACAATGGCTCCTATCACTACCCTAGACATTGCTAATTCATGGTGGTGACATTCATGTCTCCCAGAGTCATTCGGGGATCACCATGACTTTCTTGGCCGTTAAAACAGTGCGTCAATAAAGAGTGGGTTCTGTGGCAGAGCGAGAGGAAGCCCCTTCATCCGCCTGCAGAGCTCTCTGTTGTCTTGGCAAGTCAGGTGTTCACTGGCCCATGTGTAAGTAGGTTAATCCTTTCTCTCTATCTCACTCTTTCTGCTCCTGGAACCACTGCTCAGGAGAATAACCTCTCCTTGTTACATGAACTATTCTTAGAACATCACAAATCTCTGATCCACAGAGGATGAGAGATGCTGGCATGACTTGTGGGATTTCTTTGGGAAGCACAACTGGCTGTTCCCGAGTCTTACGTTTCATTCTCCAAAACATCAAAGTGTGCAAATAAAGCATTTTCACGCCTACGGATGGAACTAAAAGAGCGAGCTTGATGCATAAATTATTTAATAGCTCACATGATGAAATAAACAAGCTGATGCTTTGGTCTGATACCCCCAAATGACACCATTATAGGCTGTTGTAGATCATGTGATTTAAATTCATTAAACACAAAAGCATATTAAAACTGCTTTCAAGTAAAGGTTATGCTGATTCCTAAATCCCGTTTTACCACTCCGCTACTCCATGCTCATCTATGAACATAATAAAGTACAGACATCTAGGTCATGGGGACCATTAGCCCATCTGTCTTCGCTTATGTTCCAGTGCATTTGTTGCTTTTTACTAATTAACTGAGGTTGATCTAATCACAGCTGCACGTGTATGAAGTGGTTTACAATCTCTGGATATCCCCTATTTATTCATCAAATGCATAAAGGAATTTACTGTTGATGAAAACAAAACATAATTAATGCGTATTTGTATGGTAATTATACCTAAACATAATGAAGATCTGTACAAAACAGTATTTATTTATTTCTTGTTTTTTTAGAGGTCCACTGTAGTGCTTTAAAACATTCTGTGTTATTTGTTGACATAATTTCAACTGAAACAGGAAGAGAGGGCGGGACATATCAAGCAGCCCCGCCCCCTTTTTTAATAGCCAATAGCGTTTTGTTTATATTAGCTTAAGCCAGAGCCATTGAGCTCGGTAAAGACGCTTTTGACAGCGTATGACAGCCACAATCTCATCCATATCACAATACAAATGGATCCGATGTATTTTATGGTTTGCGCATATGATTCGCTCCGTGCTATCGTGTCTTTAACGCAGTGTGTGCGCGCTGCGGCGGTTAGCATGAAACAGCGCGAAACCAGACTTCTTTTGCCCCATGGAAAGAATATTTACACTGAATCGTTACCTATCCCCTATATGGTGCACTACGTGCCATTCACCATACAGAAAATACAAATTCTGTGAAAAAATGCCCAATTTCAGCTGCAGCGTCTATTTATAGTGTAGGGGGCGGGAGAGAATATTTGATTAGAGAGGAAGTTTGATGAGAAGCTGAAGTGCAGGGTGATGTCATCAAAATCGTTGAGCCATATTGACGGACGTTTTAAATACATAGGCTATATCTTGTAAATGCCAAAATCCTTTTATTTTGATTTCATGGGGGACTTTAAATAAATATGTTATAAACTTTTTTTATATATTAACAATTAATATTATGAATAATAACTGTCAATAGTATGTTATGGCTGGTCATGTGATGTCAACATGGCAGCGACCATTAAGGGGCGACCCGCTCCATGTACAACACAACAGCTTTTTCTATAAGACTGATATTATATTTCTCAAAAGTGTTGTTTTTAATAGCGAAAAAATACTGAATGCACATTTAATACTTAAGGCTGTCATTTTATTACACAAATAAAATCTCATTATTACAAGTCATATTAGGTTCTCAACATTCACTATGCATCCACGGCCTCGATGACATCACAGAGTTCTTCTTAAAGAGAATTGCGCCAACACTCCAAATTATGACGTTTTCTCTTGTGAGGAAACAGTCAGTTTGGCGGAGCACATAATCAATAAAACATAATTAAATCCAACTGATCTTCTCGCATAAATGTAATTCTAGATAACTGTGATAGCGCATTAAAATAGACCTCGTTATTAAAATAAAAATAAGCATCCGTTATTTAAATTAAATGCGCACAGATCAACATAAAATAGCCTCAAGCGCAATTAAAAAACAGAAACGGTTACATGAATAATGCAAACTATGTAACAGGTATAACAGCTAACAATAGATAATTTCATACACTGTTTATCAGCGCCGCATTCTGTGAACTGTAAATCCATATCTACCGAACTACAAGCAACCCAACGGGGAAAAACCGGAGCTTCAAAAGACAGAGAGAGATAGAGAGTCAAGGAGAATTTAGAGGTTGTAGGACAGAAATGAGCGATAAGTGTGTTCAGAGTGGATCCTCCATTGGACTGGGACCGTTATTCGTGTCTTGCACAATAGTACGAGTTGAGCCTCCCTCATATAAGAGTGACAGAGCGGCCTTACCTCTTCCAGAACATTGACCGTGTTCCGACAGCTCTGCAAGCGGGTGGTGAAGCTTGATGTCGTGGGGGAATTGTAATCCTCCGTCGTCTCCGAGAGAAACTCGGACACGGAGATCTGATCCGGCATCCTTGCAAACACGGTCGCCCAATAAAAATGGAGGGGAGAAAAATCACAATAGCACCATGAATTAGACAGGGGTGGTCAGAAACGGAGCGATGTCTCTCTCTGTTTGGGTAAGGTTGAATGGTAAGGCAATGCGTAAAATGAAAAGAAACGGAGCCAAATGTGTGGTAGTGGCTTTTTCTTCACTGACTGTGCAGTTCCCGTCCCTGGAGAGGGTCGTTGTGTGTAATTTCCACGTCTTTCCTCTTCCCTTGTCTTAATTATCCACTTGTATCTACATAAAACGGTTCAGACTCCTCTCCTTGTTCTCCCAATGTAAGATGTAAGATGCTGGTTTAAAATGCCCTCATTCCACAACCTAGCTTTAAAATAGACTGATATTTGGAGTATTTCCTTCAATTATTGTTGTTCCGGTTTCGGAAGCGGTTTCATTCTGTTTTCCCTTTCTCTTTCCTCCGTTTTCCCCCCCGTCCTGACGGTCTGAGCTCCCTGACACCAGCGCGTGCACGCACGCTCATCTCCTCCCACCATTGATGACGGGATAAACAAGAGGACAAACTGCGCATGCGCCAGAATGCAATGGAGAGGGCTTTACTTTTACCGCTTTAGAACAGATCACATATGAAAGAAAGTAAGAAATGAATAAAATAAATAACTAAATGTGTATAGGGCAAATAACAATAAATACGGAACTAAATAAATGCAAAAATAAATATAATATATTATTGGTAAAATGAATGCATTAGTGAATTAATACAATTCAGGACTAGCAAAAATAAAAATAATGGTTCCAATGTATTTATGGAGAAATGTTTAAGAAGCAATCATATAAGGGCAAGCTAAAAATAGTTTTAGATGGTATGACAGTCAGTCATACACTGCCAGTCGAAAGTTTTTTAACATTTTGAACAAGATTTTTAATGTTTTTTATGTAGATTTCTAAGGCTCACCACACCAAAAACAGTAACATTTTGAAATATTTTTTACTATTTAAATTTCTGAAGGATCATGTGACACTGAAGACTGAAGTAATGGTGCTGAAAATGTAGCACTGATCACAGGAATAAATTACTTAAAATATATTCAGATAGAAAGCAGTTATTTTATATAGTAAAAAATAGTTCACAATATTACTGCTTTTGTTGCATTTTGGATCAAATAAATACAGCCTTGGTGAGCTTTAAAAAACATTCAAAATCAAAAAGATCATAAATCATAAAAATTAAAACGTGTATGTGTATTATGCTGCTATAACAAGCATGTAAGCATGTAACTAGTGTATAATTGTCTCAGATTCACCAGTTTTACTTTGTGGGAACAGTTTCTCATTGTAATATTATTTTACATTATTTGGACATTTCACAACTGCAACAAAAGGGGGCATCCATACAGGCTGTTGCCGGGGGCCTCACAGGACCACAATCTGTCCTTGCAGGCATGAAATGATTTAAGAGGTCAGGCGGTTCTTTGATTAAACTTAAACATTCTTAAATCACTCTGCTGTAAACTGAGGAGTGTTAGACTGATGTGCAGAATAAATTCAATGGAAGCACATATGATGTGCAGATGGAATATTTAGTGGTACAATGCATAAAAAAAGAGCAGTGCATTTTTTAACTCACCGACTCCATAAAGAATCCCTGGAGGAAAAACTAGATAAACGCGAGGATGAGGACCTCATGGCTCTGTAGTCACCTCAGCAAGACAACCTTGAGCTAAGACAAAAAAGTGTTATTATCAGAGAGTAGAGCTAGATAATCAAGTCAATACATTGGATCCCTATTGGAAAATCCAGCTTTAGCTAGTAGCTGGTTTCTAGCTGTTCCAAGCTGGTTAGGACCACCATCAAAACCAGCATCTTAAACTGGTCATCTGTTTTTGAAACATGTTAGTTGGCCAATCTTAAACTAGCTAGAAACCAGCTACCATGTTCCAAAACACATCGTCCAGTTTAAGCAGATTTTTCCAGAGAATTAAACATGTCAATAATTAAGTTTGATTGTCATCTTTCCTAGGAAAAATACAATCTTTAGAAACAGTGCGCCGTTTTCTAAAGTTTCTATTTGCTGCTGCCATCACATTTATCTAAAACAAATTTTGCCACTCAGGGAAAAATAACCACGCCTTATAACTTACCGACACAGCTGCGGTTTCACTCCGTATTAACAGCTTCAAAAGTAATTGCAAAGTAAATTGTGCGTAGAGCTCCGTGTTTCCAAGTGGCACCATATTCACCGCATTGTGCTCAATCCAGCGCGCGGACATTACGGGCTGAAATCACATGCCGCTACAGTTACAATGAGCTGGAATGCGCGCATTGATCTGCCCCATCTGGAGCTGCTGGACAGGAAGCGAAAATCAAGCATGTGGGCCGGAGGGGGCCGGAGGAGGGAATCCTGCACAGGACCACAACTAATGGCAGGAACTGGGAACGCTTAACTTTTAAATGGAAATCTGATACCGCTGGCGAAATGAACGCGTTATGCAGTATTAAATTCAGCCTCAGTGACAGAAATGACGGTCTCGATCTTTGAGAAAACAACATGCTGATCGCTGTCACTGAAAGTAATGCGCATCAAAGTATATTAAGGTCATCAGAAACACAAAAATAGATGTTTTACATACTAAAAAAAGAGGTTTAACATATATACACTACCAGTCAAAAGTTTTTGAACAGTAAGATTTTTAATGTTTTTTTTTAAAAAAGTGTGTTATGCTCACCAAGCCTGCATTTATTTGATTAAAAGTACAGCAAAAAATAAATAAATAAATAAATAGATTTTTTTTATTATTATTTAAAACGGTTTTCTATATGAATATATTTTAAAATGTAATTTATTCCTGTGATTTCAAAGCTGAATTTTTTATTATCATTACTCCAGTCACAAGATCCTTCAGAAATCATTCTAATATTCTGTGCACTCATCTGTTTAAAATAATAATAACAATAATAATAATAATAATAAATGTTTCTTGAACAGAAAATCAGCATATTAGAATGCTTTTTGAAGGATCCTGTAACACTGAAGACTGGAGTAATGATGCTGAAAATTTAGCTTTGATCCCTGGAATAAATTACATTTTAAAATATATTAACTTAGAAAGCAGTTATTTTAAATAGCAAAAATATTTCACAATATTACTGTTTTTGCTGTATTTTTGGATCAAATAAATGTAGGCTTGGTGAGCAGAAGAAAATTCTTTAGAGAAAAAAAAAAGTTTTGACTGGTATTTAATTAGTTCCAACTAATTTGGAAACAACTAAACTGCATGTCAAATTAAGTTAAATAGTTAAATTATGTTTAAGATAATTTGCTTTTCGGCAAATATGTTTTAAAATTAAGAAAAAGTTCAAATCAGCATCCTCCATCTCCTTGAGATATATATATATATATATATATATATGTTATATATTTTATAAAAGATCTTCTTTAAGCTTAAACTTTAAACTTAAATATATTAATACCTAGGCCTATAGAAGGAAAACAAATCCTTACATTTTTTTTAAATAACTTAAGGCAGTAACAATTTAATATTATATATGAACTTATGTTTAGTTATTCTTTTTAATAGTCAATTTTTAACCATTTATTAAATTTTTGGGTCATCAGTCATCTAAGCTTGGTAAATTTTGGAGTTACTTGAAATTTCACCGAGCTGATTACTCACTAAAAACTCCCACAAATCATGTTTTCATTCCATTTCAGGTCTAATTTTGACTTAAAGTGGTTATATCTAAGTGTGTGAGTTGTTTACTTACTTTTTTAATTAGTCTTCCCATTAACGCCATTGTATTGTTCATTCAGGCTGATTTGCGAACGTGTAACGCTCTCAAACACAAGAGGCGGGATTAATCGCATGAACCAATCACAGCCGAGCATAGCCAGTCATATCCAATCATATCGCGGTGGAGGGATTGACTTTTCTTATTTGACTTTCCTACATTCATTCTCAATCACCTGCTTTAGGGAGTTAAAACTCAATGGGCTCAAGGTAGACGAAAGAGACGCGGACTCCCGCTGTAACTTTACCTGCTGGTGTCGTTGTAGGACAATGTTTCTTTAGAAAAACGAGCGATTTATAAACTTTTTATACACGTTATATTTTGTAATACTGGCGATTTTACTTCTTCTCATCCAATATTTTGAGGAGACTCTGCCTCCCTTGCCTCCTCAGAGGAAACGCTCCTGATGCAAATACCAAAAGTCTTTTTGCAAAACAGTTTGTGAATATCACCTTTCTCATCTATATGAAAATAAACAATTGAGTACAAGAGAAAAAAGTGCATTTATTATTGAGGATCTGCAACAGAATGATCCAAACAAGACTTGAGCAGCTCATATAGCCCTCATAGCCCCAGCAACTAAGTGAGGCGAACAAATATAAACAGGAGAACAGGAGAATTCATCCCCTCCATTTCAAAGTCTTTCATCCCTCGCATCCACCTCCGAGCAACCCTGATACTCTCGAAACTTATAAAAGCTCAACCGACTTAAATGAACAAATTATTTTCAAGTTAAAATAAAAAGAACAAAACAAAACAACACAGATTTTAATAACACACCTATATAAAGGCAATAAAAATTGATGCGATTACCACACATGTAACACAGCTCCTTTAAAAGAGAGGGAAAACAAACAACAACAACAAAAAAAAAAAAAACAGTTGTCCGATTGACTTCAAGTCGCATGACACATGGACGCGGTGATGGGGAGAGCGGTTAGCCCCCATCCTGTTTTTTTTTGCCCTGTAAAGATAGGGAGCAGGTTACTGCATGCTGTGAGCTCACAGCTACTGGACCTCCTCCACGTTTTCCGGGAGGGGTTTCGCTAGGGGGTGTGTCCGGCACAGCCCCCTCTAAGAGGGGGTGGGACAGGTTAGTCTGAATCAGAGTCAATACTATCTTCTGATGATGAGCTGCTGGAACCGTCTGATTGGTCATCGTCATCATCCTCGTCATCATCCTCGTCATCTTCATTCTAAGTCAACATTTGAAAAGAATTAATACCTGCACTAATAAGAAAGCTGATTTTGTAGAATTTAATTAAAGCATAGTTAACCTCGTCATCTTCCTCATCATCATCACTATCAGTGCTGCCGGAGGACTCATCATCATCTTCATCCTCCGAGTCTGACGTGTCCGTTTTGTCATCATCTTCATCCGAGTCCGACGTGTCCTGCTGGAAACCAAGAGTCACACATCTTTCAAACTCTCTTTATACAGGCATCACTGTGTTTGCATGTGTACACACACACACACACCATGAACACAAATCAATTAGGCAAATTTTAAAATGTGGAAGCCACTTTATATAGAGTCCACAGCCTGTGTGGGTGAGCAGCCCAGAGAGAGCGGGCGTTACCTTGGCCCGGTACGCCATGGAACGCTTGCCCCCCCCGGGACCCACCGTCGCGGCTCTGGCACCTACCGCCTTCCCCTTGGTGACTCGGACTTTCGCCCCGGGACCTCGTGCTTTTGTAGTGCTTCGCCGTTTCTGTGAGGGCATAGAGAGGGCAGGGTGGGGGATGCAAGGACAGAGCGGCACAGGAAAAAAAAAAAACAAACACGTTCAAGCTTAAGCAATGATTAGTAGCCCCACAGTTACAGCCCTAAGAACATTATCCATTCAAGTCATGTTAGTTTGAGCCAAGAGACGTGATTCTAAATGGGGAGAAAGGAAATAATAAA
The DNA here is from genome assembly GCA_012976165.1 of Labeo catla. NCBI lineage: Eukaryota > Metazoa > Chordata > Actinopteri > Cypriniformes > Cyprinidae > Labeo > Labeo catla. The sequence goes on from VONZ01000192.1 coordinate 269,943, forward strand.
GCCACATGTGATGGTATGGATAGAAACAGCTTTCACAAGCAAAGTCAATCAACTAAATTAACCAGGGTGCCTCATCTTGCCATGCAGTGCAGGGGGTGTCGGTATAGAGAAGAGTAAATCACAATCTCAGCTACATAAACAACTGTGTGAGAAGTAATGCTAATATACAGAGCTTTAAGCGTAAGTTACAGCCACAAAAATGAGCGATTACTTACCGTAGTTGAGAACTCTTTATATACAGCACGCTCCTGAGGAGATAATGACTAGGAAGTAAAGGAAAAAGAGAAGGAAATACGTTACTAAATATCTCCTAACTCATAGCTCATGCAATTATTTTTTAATAATGTCACCGAGACACAAAAGTGTGACCCTGGACCACAAAACCAGTCATAAGGGTCAATTTGTTTTTAAATGAGATACAGCTATTTAAAAATCTGAAATCTGAGGGTGCAAAAAAATCTAAATATTGAGAAAAAAATCGGCTTTAAAGTTAAATGAAGTTCTTTGCAATGCATATTACTACTCAAAAATTTGAATAGAAGAACTTGATCTTCACTTAATATCCTAATGATTTTTGGCAAAAAAACAAACAAAAAAAAAGAGATAATTTTGACCCATACAATGCATTTTTGGCTATTGCTACAAATATACCTGTGCTACTTATGACTGGTTGTGTGGTCCAGGGTTACAAGTGTCCATGACAGAGAAAAGGAAAATCTTTTTAAATACGTGAAACGTCATAAAAGCAGACTCTTTGTATTCATGTTGGTTGTTTTTAACATTGCAAAACTATTTTTTAGAAAAGTTTTAATTTATTCTAAACTATTTTTATTTAAAAAAAAAAAAGTTTTTTTTAAATTAACAAAAAAAAAAAAAAGTAAAAAATGTAAATTTTACATTTTATTCTAAAAAAAATATTTAAATGTAGTTTAAGGTAACAGTTTTTTTTTTGCTTGCTTATTTTTGATAAAATTAAGTATTGAAGCCTTGGCTGAAATAAAAATAATAATAAAAGCTTAATTAAAAATTATGCCACAATTATTATTATTATATTATTTAATAATTTCATTCTCATTGTTTAATGAGGCATTTTTTTCTTTATTACGATATCAGGGCAGTTGTTTCATTATGATATTTTCACTTTATGCCACACAAAAAATTATCAAGAAAAAATTAAAAACAGGCTTGTGCCAGAAGTGTTGTATTTAAGTGATTGTATATATAAATTGTATTTTTAATGTAATTTTTGAATAACTTATAGGGATAGTTCACCCAAAAATAAAACTTCTATCATTAATAACTCGCCCTCATGTTGTTCCAAACCTGTAAGACCTTCGTTCATCTTCAGACCACAAAAACATATTTTTGATGAAATCCAAGAGCTTTCTGACCCTGCATAGACAGCAAGGCAACTACCACGTTCAAGGCCCAGAAAGGTAGTAAGGACATCATTAAAATAGTCCATGTGATATCAGTGATTCAACCATAATACTATGAAGAATACTTTTTGTTCACAAAGAAAAAAAAAATAATTCAACAATTTATTTTCTTCTGTGTCAATCTTTGCATTTAGGAAAGTATCACGACGCATGTTAATTTTTACAATGTCCTGTACTACCCTTCTGGTCCTTAAACGTGTCAGTTGCATTGCTGTCTATGCAGGGTCAGAAAGCTCTTGGATTTCATCAAAAATATTTTAATTTTTATTTTTGGGTGAACTATCACTTAATAAACAATACAATAAATAACCACCATATAATAGGCACCCAATAATAAACAGAAAGTCAATTTGATTTGTAGAACTGGATAATTCAACAAACTTCCTACCTTTACCCAAGCCTCAAGCTCAGCTTTGTACTCTAGTTGTTGCTCCTCCACCTGCTTTTTATATTTGTCCTTCTGGCTCTGACTAAGCTTGTGCCATCGCTTGCCGATCTCCACCATGCGCTCCTTCAGGCTGAAGTGATTCAGCTCACCATTAGTTAGGAGTTCCTGAGAGAACATTTGATACCCGCTCCTAAAATTGGACAGGAGAAGACAAAGCAGTATTGAAACAGATGAAATAGTATTTTTTAACACGGAAAATGTGTCTCTCAGCAAGCAACCAACTAAAAATGTATCACTCACACCGGGGGCTTTTTAGGCTCGCCATCGAATTTTGGTTTTCTCTGTCCCTGTCCTGACAAAACTGTCCTCATCTCTAACAGCTCTCTCTGCAGGATGAAAAACAAGAAACATGAGCATAAAGACTTTTTCTTTTAACCCTAAACGCAAAGACAAGACATAAAACAAGTTGAAATACTCATAAAAACAGATGAGCAGACTGATAAACCAAAAACTACATGTTTACACTGCAAAAATACATATAAACGAGTTAAAGCACATCAAGGGAATATGCAAGAATAAATGACAGAACACTGAAATGAAGACATTTAAACATCACTGCAACGATGTCAATTCACGCTCATCAAACGTAAGTACAAGTTCAGCTAGAAACAGCACAAACTCAGCATAAACACATTGAGACACAAGTGCATCCATTGCAGACTCCTCCGCCTCTACTCTAGGGAGGAGGAAAGTTAGGGGTGACCAACATTTTGACATTTCTTCAGCACAGGTGAGAAGACAGTGGTCAAAACGTCTGGTCACTGACCACGGTCCGGTACTGAACCTCGTATCGCTTCTGGTCCTCTGCGGCTTTCTTGATCCAGGGAATCTTCTCCTTCTTTTCCATGGCCTTCCAAGCGGCATCCATTGCATTCTGCGCTTTCTTACGGTCGTTCTGTGAAGACCAATGGTTTTTTAGCATTTTGTGATTCTGCAGGGGTCTCTTTCTATTTTATGAAAAATAGTCTATGTCACTCTTACTCTGTATTTAGCCAGATAGTCTCCTATCACGCTCTGCTGCCACATCTCCTCTGGAGTCTTCGGCGTTTCAGGAAGCCGTGTTTTCTTCTTCCCGTCTCGCTTCTCTTTTGAAAGCCCGTGTACCCATTGATCCAGCTCAGGGTCACGACACCGTTCCTACGGCAGAACAAGAAGAAACTGCATCTCATTCTGATTCAGACAACTTACTACCAGAGTACAAGAGCGTGCAAGTACATAAACAAGGACATCTTGTACATGCTCACCTTCACAGATGGGGATTTGGCCCGTAGGGGGCTGCCTGCACCCGCTAAGTTCAGCTTGGTGCCTCCCAGCTTCTCCTCTCCCAACACACGCTCCCTCTCCTCTTCTGGGAGACTCTGTAGAGAGACAGAGATTGAGAAGTGTCAAAACAAGCAAAGCTTCCCTGTAAAAGCAGAATTAGGAATTAAACAGTGTCTGTTTTAATAGAATGAATCTGTAGTGCTTACCTCAAGAAACCTCTGAATGTCAATCTCATACTGTTTCTTTTTCTGATGAGAGAGATAAACACTACGTTTTAGTTATAGCTAAGCGATAATGTTAATGTAACAACTGTGTTATTGAGAACTTTAATAATAAAAATGATAATGATAATAATATTTATTACAAATTTCACGACTCAATTCGATTCAGAATCACAACCTTGAGATTCGATTCAATATCTATTATTTTGGATATATATCAGATACATTACATGCCAAATTTCCTCAAGGAAAAAAATCTCTTAACTAATGCTGTAATGCGTTTAAAAGTTTGGGATCATTAAGATTTGAAATGATTTTTAAAGACATTTCTTATGCTCATCAAGGCTGTGTTCATTTGATCAAAAATACAAAAACAATCTACATTAAAATTTCATCTGTAATTAAAGTTAATTTTCAGAATCATTACCCCAGTCTTCAATGTCACACGATCATTCAAAAATCATACTAATATGCTGATTTATTATCAGTGCTGGAAACAGTTGTGTTGCTTAATATTTTTTTGGAACCTGTAATACTTTTTTTCAGGATTCTTTGATTAATAAGGTCAAATAGAACAGCATTTATTTAAAATAGAATGTTTTTTAACAATATACACTACTGTTCAAAAGTTTGGGGTCTGTACATTTTTATTCTTTCTTTTTTTGAAAGAAATTAATACTTTTATTCACTAAGGATGTGTTAAATTAATAAAAAGTGATAGCATAGATTTACATTGTTAGAAAAGATTTATATTTTGAATAAATGCTGTTCTTTCAAACTTTATTATTCATCAAAGAATCCTGAAAAAAAGAACCACAGGTTCCAAAAAAATATTTGGCAGCAATATTTGGCAGCACATTTATTATTATAATTCTAATAATAAATCAGCTTATTAGAATGATTTCTGAAGGATCATGTGACAAGACTGGAGTAACAGCTGATGAAAATTCAGCTTTGCATCACAGGAATAAATTATATTTTAAAGTATATTAAAATAAAAACCATTATTTTATATTGTAATAATTTTTTTTGCAATATTACTGTTTTTTCTGATTTTTGATCAAATAGATGCAGCCTTGATGATAATAAGAGATTTCTTTAAAGAAAAAAAACATTACAAGTCTTACTGATCCCAAACGTTTGAGTTATTTGTTAGTTTTTTTGCTCAATTGAAGAAAGTCTTCATAGTCATAACAGACTTTCAAAAAGTTTTGATTGGTAAAATATATACACACATATTAAATTGGCCACTGACCACAGAGCTTCCTAGAAATCAGGGTCAGCCATTACTGGTCAACCACACAAACTTTTCCAGGTTACAAAAGCATGACATTAATTTTTAATATTTCCTTTTTAAACAAATCAAAAGTGGGCTTTTCTGTCAGACCTGTTCACATCGTTTCTGGAACATATCCTTCTCTTTCTGGGTCATCATCTTCCACTGCTTACTGCACAGCACCATTCGCTCAGTACTTGGCACGTCCTTCATGTTTACCATTAGTTCAGCACAGTACAGAGAATAGCCATTTCTGCAGAACACAACATTAAAAATCTATATATATAAAAAATAATACAGCATATATGTGACCCTGGACCACAAAACCAGTCATAAGAGTCCATTTTTTGAAACTGAGATTTATACATCATCTGAACTCGGAATAAATAAGCTTTCCATTAATGTATGGTTTGTTAGGATTTGACAATATTTGACCAAGATACAACTATTGGAAAATCTGGAATCTGAGGGTGCAAAAAAATCTAAATATTGAGAAAATCGCCTTTAAAGTTGTCCAGATGAACCTCTTAGCAGTGCATATTACTAATCAATAATTAAGTTTTGATATATTTACAGTAGAAAATGTACAAAATATCTTCATGGAACATGATCTTTACTTAATATCCTAATGATTTTTGGTATAAAAGAAAAATCGATTATTTTGACCAATGCAATGTATTTTTGGCTGTTGCTACAAATATACCCGTGCTACTTAAGACTGTTTTTTTCGGTTAAGGGTCACATATTGCATTGAACATATCACAAACACTGTAAATATATAGACAAGAACCACCAACATTCTATTTCTATTTTAACAGCAGTACATCTTGGTATAACGAGCAAGACTTTGGTAAGATAAGACTGCATAAGCCATGCAAAACAACTAAATTAAGAGATTCCTGAGAAAACCAAATGCTTCTTAGTGGTTTGAAACATACGGTGGCGGTTTGGTTGGCCGGCCATCAAACTTGTCCTTGAGCTGCCGTTCAGCCTTGGTCAGGACAGATTTGACGTGTTCCTCAGAGTTTGCATCGGGATGAGCTTCAAGATACACTCTCATGCTGTCCTATATGAGAAAGCAACATTTCACAAGTTCACAATGTCGTTTAAATCCCTCAAAACAACAAAGACTTCATCAGTGAGAACACAAAGCCATACCTCATAGTGTTTCTGCAGCTCTAGAGCTTTGCTGATCCATTTCAGCCTCTTTTTATCTGATAATTGGGACCACTGTTTACGTAAAGCTTCCTTCAGCTCCTTCTGGCTTACCTACAAGCATCAGACATGGAAAAGTGAGTGTAGGTCTTTCCATGAATCGTTAAATCTCATTAAATGCCCTCAAAAATAAGAAAAAACATTTACATTGAATTTTATGTAAATGAGCGGCAAGTTGATTCACTCAAGTTGTACTCAGATTATACTGAGATTATACTAAGACTACCTCTGGGTGAATTTTCATGTAGGTCTTCTTCTCATGGTTGTACCATAGCTGCTGCGGGGTCTTGGGCTTCTCTGGGAGGTCTGACTTCTTTCTCTCCTCTATTAAATCTGGGTGGTCCTCCCTAAAAACAATAGAAGCTTCTCACTGAATCACCAATAAAAAACTGACATACATGTGTTAGGTATTTTTGTGCAGAGGAACATAGACACTAACTTGAATCGTGCCATGTTCTTCTCAAAAGCCTCTTTCTCTCTCTGGAACTCTTGAATGTATTTGAGCTGACAAAAGTAATAGTGCAAATTTAAAAGCAAAACAGATGACCTTCAAAAGTAATATTTGCAAGCACTTACCTGTAACGTGACTTGAATATATGAAAAGAATTAAATTCTACAAACACCAGCACTTTATATACCATTATTTACCAATATTTACCATTGGTAATCATCATTTTGCCATTTAAATTGTCCTGTGGTGGGACAAATTAATAATGAAGTACAAATATTTTCAATTAATGTCAGATTATAAATATTATTTATATACTATTACAGTATTTGTTAAAGGGGTCATCGGATGCCCATTTTCCACAAGTTGATATGATTCTTTAGGATCTTAATGAAAAGTCTATAACATGCTTTGGTTAAAATTTCTCAATGGTAGTGTAAATAACACTTTTTTTTACCTTGCCAAAATCAGCTCTGCAAAAATCATCTTGTTCTGGTCAAGGTTGCTTTAAATGTTAATGAGCTCTGCTCGCCCCGCCCCTCTCTTCTGTCTGTGGAGTGACGAGCCTGTTTACTTTAGCCGCTAAACTTGCTAACTCTCATACTCACTTCTGCTGTAAGTGAAGCTGGATCATGAATGATTTGCGCGAACATAGACGCATTTATGTAGATCGGGAGGCGCATTCACTTCACAAACAAATGTAATCCACTGCATCTTCAGCGGCTCAGATGTCGGGAGTAAATGACGACCACTATGTTCATTATTACATCCAGCAACACAACACCTCAATCGCTCAGTCGGAGATATTCTTGTCTAATTTACATCCCTGCTCCGGCATCGAAACAATGGAGGTCAGACTGTTACAGCTGATTTAAGCCGGGTCTGAGGTAAAACGCTCATGTCAATCAATTAGCGTGGGAGCGGCCTCTGTCAGTGTGACGCCACACAGACAGGCATCTGAGAATGGCTCAATATGAAAAAGGGGATATTATTTTTACAGATTAATTAAAATCCACTGCATGGATTTTTATCATTATAGGGTAGATTTGTACATACACTGCCAACACACATTAATGTTCAAACAATATGAAAAAGTGAACTTTGCATCCGATGACCCCTTTAATATGTTTAATATTTTATTTTCATATTTTATATTTTAATTTTAGTTGAGGTTTTAATCAATTTATTATGTACTTTTGTCATCTTACTACATTTTTATATTTCTAAATAGCTTTTCAGTTTCAGTTTTATTCGTTTTAGTATTTAGCATTTACTTAGTTGCCAATGCATTCATTTTAAATGTTTAACAGTTTTAGAAAAACATAGAAAAAAATAGAATTTTTACATTTAGAAAAGTAATCAAATGTACATTATTTTAATAAAGTATTTGAAATAGTCACACTACGCATTACATTTTAAACAGGGTAACTTGCAATCTGTAACCTATTACATTTCCAAAGTAACCTTCTCAACACTACCCGGAAAAACTAACCTTTTTCTTTTCAGGAAGCTCTTTGTATTTTTTGGACAAAATCTTGGTGAGATCCAAGTTGCTCATCTCGGGATGGATTTTTGCATACTTGGCTCGCTTCTCCATAAAGAAGCGAAAATAGGGAGTGAGAGGCTTCTTTGGAAAATCTGGATGCGTCTAAAAGGCAAATGCATAGGCTTTTAGTCGACATATCACAATTCAATCTAAAATAGGACACATTAGGAAAAAAAGAGAACATTAATTATTGAGACCTTCCTATATTTTAGCAATCTCACCTTCAGTTTTTTCCCCTTGTAAGGGTTCTTCACATATTCAATAGCATCAACAATGAGCTCTGTCATCGTTCTGTATTTACGCACCTAGGGTGGGAAAATCATTACACAACTCCTATGAATAAAGGCAAATAATAATTTCAACGTCCTGTTTATTATTAAGCTGGCAAAGCACAAAGTAAAATAATCTTTACACAGACAATCTAAAGAAAGTGTCGTTAACATAAACACTTATTACTGTTATTTGGAAAACAGGCGCATTATTGCTTTAGCTCATTGGAATTTGGCTCACCTCTGTGGAAACTTTCTGCCATTTCTGCTTACACATGTCTCCAGTGAAACCCCCGAACCCCACCTTCTCCCAGTCAAAATGAGACTCTGTGGTTTTATACTTCATTGTGTCTCCATCAGGTAGCAGACTGCGTATCCTCTCCAGCAGTGTCAGACAGTCCTCTTTGCTCCATGTATCAACAACTAACAACAACAGTGCACACCAACGCATTGAGCATGTTGAATGGACAAATGCAGACAGTGTTTTTTGTATGCTTAATATAAGTGTAGTGTCTGTGTGAATATGTCCATTATGCCAGCATACCTGACTCACTTTTGATTCGTCCTGTCTGGGTGCCAGACACACTGGTGCTGCCATTCATAATGACAGAATTGACCAAGCTCCACCTTGACACTTTCCTAGCCAATAGGCTACATAGAGAAAACAAGACAATTCAAAGCGAGGCTGTATTTGTGGGTTACTGACTGAATATGGCAAGCCTTTTAAATATTTATCCATTTTAACTAACATATATTTTTGTTACTAGCATCTTTTTAATTACTATCAGTGGCATTCATTAGACAAGGTTAGAGTTACGGTACATTCACACAGGGCATCGGCGTGTGACGTCAAGGGTTATCAAAACTGAATTGTGGGTCTGTTGCATTGCGTCACTGGCGTTGATCGGGCATAAGTTGAACATTTTTCAACTTTTCAAGCGCCAACACAGGTGTCAGCCAATCAGACCGGCTGATGCAAATACCCTGGTGCAGACACTAGCCAATTGCATTCACGCAACACCAGAAAATGAATGTGATTGGCTGTCGTCACTATGACGCTCACGTCAGCATTAAGTGTCAACACCAATGTTCTGTGTGAATGTACTGTTAGGGTTAGGTACTAGTCCCTATGCCTAACCATAGCTAGGCATAAGAGAATTATTTGATGGATTATGGAATAGTTATTTGTAGTTACAAGCACTACTGACTAATTGTACGGATACTAGTATTTATACTAATTCTAGACTTCTATCTAGTATCATATAAATACCAGTTTCTAAAGAACAGGTTCTAATGAAGTTGAAATTACCACTGTTTTAATTTTAAAAAGTAACATTAGTTATTTTAAGGAATAAATGATAAAAAAGCTTGCCATAACTATGACAACAAGTAAATTAGTTCATCACTTTTGATCCAGTAAAGTGAGTAAAAAGGTAAACAGCCTTTATATACTATATATTTATATACAGTACTATTATAAAACAGCTAGTTCCATTCCTTGATTCTGGTTTGTTATCCTAACAAACCATACATCAGTGTAGAGCTTCTTTATTCAGCTTTCAGATGCTGTATAACTCTCAATTTCCAAAAACTGACTCATGACTGGTTTTGTGTTCTAGGGTCACACACACATAGTTTTATATTTCATGTTTTAGTTACAGTTTCGATAAAACACTGGCACAGCAGTGATTCAATTTTGTGAATGGTCGTCTAATTGTGATAAAATTAATGAAATGTTCTGGATGTCATCACTGCCACCCAGAGGACCATGTGCCCATGCTCCGCCTCTGGACCACCTAGACACGGACGCGTCATTACGCCGTGGCCATACCAGTGCACCAGCGGCGGCAAACGGTGAGAAACCATGACAGTGATGCCCTAACCGCACGTTTCCAACGCATAACCATGATCAAACCGCGAATTTCATCTAGGTTCACCTACAGCGATCGGCTACGCAAAGCATCCAGGAAAGGACCGACAGCTATCCGGCCTTCCTGCCCGATTCTTGCCACGATTTGAGGATGCGAGAGAAACGCACGTACATGGTGTCGGGGGTCATCTTGGGAAGGAATGGCAGGAAAGGCTTTCCTTTGGGATTATGTAACCACGAGCAGCGAGATGTAAGGACGAGCACGGCCCTTGCTAAAGTGCATCAGTGTTCCCGGAAGCCTCGGTCTCTCCTCCCGTTCTCTGCGAGCGCTCACTATTTACATGCTGCCAGTACGGCACATTCATAGGCGAGTACTTCATTATATGCATAAAGATATTACAGACATTTTATTTTTTGATCCGTATGACACTACAACACATACGGTTTGTTTTAACACCTATTTAAATGATTTTATAACTATAAAATTGTGCAACTGATTTTATAACTGATATCTTCTCATGTAATTTGTATATAGTTCACATTTAATAAATACCGATTTTAAGTCCGAGATGCGGTATGTTGAGCAAAGACTCATGTTTATACCTCCATATACTTTGCCAGTGTCACAATATTTACTGTAACATATTTTATGGTGTGTCATATCACTCAGCCCGCAACAGCACCGGGAAGTGTCACTGATGCGTGCCCGCGTACTTCTCGAGCTGTGGCGTCGCTGCGCGCCCGCACGAGGCGCCGGTTTCCCGGTTACAGTGTCATCCCCGCCCGCGCGCAAGGTCAACTGAGCCAAAAGCTAAAAACACGAAAATCTCTGTTTTTCCTGCAATATTCGAGTCTTTCTGCTAACAATAAAGCATTATTGTCCGTTTTGTGTTCGAGAGATATTGCACTAATCACTTCTGACAGAAAGTATGGCATAAAGTAAACTGTTCAAAAATGCACTGCGCTTTATTTAAACTATGTCAGTGATAAGTGTATGCATATTTACATTAATAATTCGCGTAAAGCTCACCTTAACTGATTAAATGAATTAGTGTAAAATACGTTTCTTGCAGCGCACCGACCGTTAGTCTGTTTCCAACCCCGGTAATGGCGTCTTTATTCCGGCAGGAGTCACCACGCAGCTTCCGCTGGCACGAATGCCTTAGCTAGCGAGCAAGCTACTGGCGAAAGTACGGGGAATATCGCTTACGCCGATTAAATTTGTGAAGTGATGTCTTAAATATACGTATCAAATACATCCTTACCGACCATTCGAGTGTAGATGCATGCACATTTTGATTTTTTGCAGGGATTGAGACAATATCATAAAACGCAGTATTTCACAATAAAATCAATTTTTTAATTAATATAAATGCTGAAGTAGTTAATTATTGTCATATATTCAGTTTTAGTTTAATAATACCATGTTTTGGTGAATCAGAATCCAAAACAGAGGTATGAGCGGCCGCTTGTGCCTTCCCTCGCCCCAGAGCCCTCACTGCAGAGCCGCCATGAATGTTACAAAGACTCGGGGACGAGCAAATTGAAAAACGCTCTAAACGGGCTCAAAAATCATCGAATCACTTACCTTTTTCAATATTCCGTCACGGATGTGCTTATTAACTAGCGACGTGTTCGTGTTAAATGGTTTTATTGTATTTAAGTATCTGTTTTTTAGCCGTAAACCCCGGGGAGTCAGGTCGAAACGAATCCGACAAAAGGAGCGTCTGGTTCGGTATGAAACTCCGCCCAGCGCCGCAGGGGGAGGAACTCCGAGGGAAAACATGCGAGAAAAAAAGGCGGAGGCTGAAACTTAAAAATAATATTTGTTTTTAACATTACAATACATTTCTGAATGATATTGAGTGAATGTTTATTCATTTTGCAACATTTTAAAGCGCTACTTTCTCAAGCCTTAAAGTCACCTAAGCCAAAGTAGCAAATTACCGTGCGTGCATCTAACAATAATAAACTACGTTAATATTAGTTTAGAATTGCTAAAGAGTTCTATTTTATGGCTGAGCATTTACCATGAGAAAAATATCTACTGGTTCCCATGCAAAAGAGCAGGACTCTTTGCCAACCCTGCAAGGACTTCAAGTGCTAAACCGATTAGTTTGGGTGCCCACGTTTATTCTGCTGCCGCTGAGACTCACACGGCTTCCGCGCTCCAAAAACGTCGCTTCTGCAGCCCCAAAACACTCGGTTTTAATTAGTGTGTTGAGTTTATCTCCATTTTGACGTTAAACTGATGTGTTGGCAGAGACGATGCAGACTGGTGGCTGCTTATGCTTAAAGTTCCCATGGATTGAACTGAGCGTAAACATCACAGAGAGGCACCGTTTCTTCTCAGTCTGAGTAAAAGTGCCATTGACTGTATCTCGCCCTCTCATGCTCTCTGATTGTACACAATCGTCACGAGAGTTCTTTATGTGAAACTGACCAATGGCACGAGGAAAGGAGGAGACAGCTGTGACTGACTCAACCCCCTCACTTTGACCAGGCCTGAAAGGAGATGCTCCATACAGATCACTGGAGTGACTGAGAAAACAAGTCTATCATTGATGAGTGTTTAGGCAGCATTTTGTCATTGTGATATTTCATGAACAGTGAGCGTTAGTGGTCTATGTGTGAACATTTCTCTCAGGATTCCTAAGGTCAAGGAAAACCTGGAACAAATTGTTAAAATGAATCAACTTTACATGGAAATCATGGTAGAAAGGTACACAATGTACATTTGTCACATTATAATGAGCTTCTGAATATTTCACCAGCTAGACAATGTTCTTATCTACAATAAAATTTGCTTGAAATTTATGATGATCTGTTCTGTTTAGTGGATCAGAAAAGCTGTGAATGAGTGTTTTTTTTATTGTTAGTTGTATTTTGTTACTTGTTTCTTGTAACTGTCCTTACTCAGTCTTACTGGTTTAAAGCTAAACGCTGAAATTAAACAAAAATGTATGCGTGTAAACTGTTTGTTTGGACCTGTATTTGAGAATTACCAAATTTTTTCCACTCTTTAAAGAAAAATGTGTGGGAGGTCAGTTTTGAGTCATTATGACACAATTGTTTCATACATTTCCAAAGAAGATCTTTTGAACAATGTTGGTAACTAAACAGTAGGGAAAAGCGGGGTAAGTTGACCCACCCCCTGTATCTTTCTAACTGTACACTTTTACTGTAATGTGACAATGTATTTCGGAATCACACATAATTTCTGCCAAACTGTGAAAGGAAAAACACATAGGAGGAGTGGAAGGCACCCATTTTTTGTTTTTGGCTTGTCAAAGTAAAATTTCAACAGATGTAATGGCTGTTACATCAAGGCAAATTTATCCAGGTCTACAAATATTTATGATGCATATAGGTGATTTAGCAACATGCAAGTCATTTTGCTAAATATTATCTGAATTGGTAAGCTAGCTGTTTTTTTCCCCCAAAATACCAAATATGAGGCAAAGTGAGCCAAATGCTGTGGGGTAAGTTGAGCCAGCACTTTCACATATCCCTCCATAAGGCACTGAAGTTAAGTTGAACTGGTGATATACACAACTGGTTTGGTTTATCATGTATACATATTATTTGTAGTTTATTTGATACAGAGTGCACCAAATCCTTCTCTAAAAACCAGAAGATGCTTTTCATCACATAATAATTAAACATATCTTTCCACTTGTAGTCCCTAATGGCCTGCTCTACATTGCAGAAAAGGTACCATGCCAATAATCTTTTGGCTGAATTTTTTTTTATTAGTTTTAGTGACATTTATTCCTTTTAATTCAGTTTTTATTTCATTTTACTCAACAAACTCTGTTTAGTCTGTTTTTGGGAAGGTTAAAACTTTGGTGTTCAACGTATTGTTTCAGAAATGCAAACAACTAAAGATTAAACTTCATTTGATTGGTTTTGTTTTAAGTTGGCTTAAAAAAAAAAAGAGTGTGGAACTAAACTCTACCTTCCTGCAGAGTTTAGTTCCAGTCCTGATCAAACACATCTGTCTGTGATTATCAAGTGTTCCTTCAGATCCTAATTAGTTGGTTCAGGTGTGTTTGATCAGGGTTGGAGCTGAACTCTGCAGGAAGGTAGATCTTCGGGAACAGGGTTGAGCGCCCCGTCATAGACGCATTCTGATTATTTAAAATAATAGGAAACATTCTGAACATCTTACTTTAGATGATTTCATTGTACTTTTGGATCACTTTCCTTTATCTTGAGGACCACATAAGTAAAAATTGGCTCATCTTACCCCACATTCCCCTACCTACTGACTAACATAAAATGGAAAAAATATGAAAGTCAGTAACAGTCAACTGTTTGGTTGCCAACATTGTTCAAAATACATTATTTCGTGCTGAACAGAAGAAATAAACTTATACAGGTTTGGAACAATTTGAGGGTGAGTAAACGATGACGGAATTTAAATTTTTGGGTGAACTGTCTGTTTAACTCTTTAACTCTGTTATATGGCCTGATTACAGCTACAAATAAGGCAAATGTCGCCGCCAATACAATAATTAATGTTGCAGAAGTGTGGGTCCAAGCAGGGTTGCCAGGTCTTCACAACAAACCTGCCAAATTGCTACTCAAAAACAGCCGAAAAGTAGCCCAATCACGTTTTGAGGGGGGGTCCCCCGTTAAAAAACGCGTTTCGGGGGTAAAATACAAGTTTTTTTGGTGCGGTTCTCCTGGTAAACTTACCATTCCAGGAACAAAATATTACATTATTGGGGTCGCTTCAGACCGCGGACATGAAAAACAACCCGTGGCAACAGTGTTAAAGTAGCCCAGTTCCACGGAAAAATCGTGGACTTGACAACGTTGGGTCTAAGTGAAGTTTGTTTCGGACTTGGTACTCCTGGTTTCTATGCCTACAGACTATCTTTTTGCTAGCTCCATGTAATAGCCATGAGATGGCAGCAGAGGTGTATTAACAAAGTGACCGGGCCTTCTTTATGGCGCTGATCACTGCCACTACAGCATATTTATTGTAAGGTTTATCACTTCATATCTAGCACATGTGAAATGGTGTTTTCTTGTCAGTTTGACCTGCTTAAAGGGATAGTTTAACCAAAAATGAAAATTCTGTCATTAATTAGTCACCCTCATGTCGTTCTAAACCCATAAGACCTTTTTTTATCTTCCAAACAGAGCATGTGTTGTGGTACTCTGATGAACGTACATTATGGTTGAACCACTTTTGTCACATGCACTATTTTAACAATGTCCTTACAACCTTGAATGTGTCAGTTGCGTTGCTTTCTACACAGGGCAAGAAAGCTCTTGGATTTCACTAAAAAAAATCTTAATTTGTGTTCCCAAAATGAACAAATGTATTACGAGTTTGGAACGACATGAGGGTAATTAATGTCATAATTTAATTTTTTGGGTGAACTATTCCTTTAAGGTTACAGTAAGTTGTAAAATATGCCATCATAGTGTACAGACAACATAAATAGTGCACTAGATAGAGAATATGTGGAGAGTATTTACTTAGGAAGTAGAATATGTCCACCAGTGGCTGAACTCCCTTAGCTGTTATAAATTCACTGTAAAACACGGCTACACAAGGTTTATTGCTTTTTTTAAAATGGTTATTCCACATACATAGTAAGGTTTTACAAAATAAAACAGAGCAATAAAGTGTATTAATAAAAAGAGTATTCTTCCACCAAACAAATGTAGTTGCCCAGAAACAGCTGTACACAATAAGTAAACAAAGGTGTATGTTTGTAGTGTAATTTTACAACAGCTTTGAATGCAGCTCAACTAATCATAATCAAGGACCGGAACTATCCGTTTAATATTCATGATTTAATAAATCATAAACAAAAGGTTTAATGTAAAATCAGCTCTATTATTTTATTAGGTTTGGGCCTGTACTCTAAACATTTCTAAAGCTAAACCAAAGAACATTTACATTCTACAGTAATATATTAATAATCACAAAAATCTATTGCCAAACAGCTCTTTTTCATTCACACTTGCTATCTTAACTTGCTAAGGTCACTTTTTCCAACCTTGTGCAAAAAACATTATCTGAAAGGAACTATCAAATGAAGAAAGGCACTACTACAAAATGTGAGATCATGAAAACGGTAAAATAAACTCTCAGAATTTGCAGGGGAAAATACACGTTGACATTAAGCACACACAACAGATTCATTAACATCTTAGATGTAGTCCCTTCTTTATAAAAATAATTATTTGCAAGATCTTCTCAACTGGAATGTACATGACACACATTTAAGAAAATGGATTACAGCATTGTACCAAATCTACACTTTGATATTTCTTGCTTTAACATTATTTAGATTCTAGCTCTTTCCCTCAAAGACAAATATTAGCCTATGAAGCTTGCTAATAAAAATAAACAGTAGTGCATTGAACGATCAAACCATTTCACAAGTGTGGTCGGTGATATTTTAATCATAACATTATTCATCATAACAGAGATTGAGTGTAAAACTTCACCTTTCGAACTCCATAAAAAATTTCTTTTTAACATTTTTAAAATCACCTTTCTCTCTTTTATTTTCTTCAGTATTATTGTAACTATTAAGACTACTTATATGATTAGTGTTATGTGTTATAACATACAAAAACACACGAGCCTCTTTGGTGCTCTGGTGAGAAAAATAATTTCAAAATAGCTATGC
The DNA here is from genome assembly GCA_012976165.1 of Labeo catla. Lineage (NCBI taxonomy): Eukaryota > Metazoa > Chordata > Actinopteri > Cypriniformes > Cyprinidae > Labeo > Labeo catla. The sequence continues at coordinate 286,597 of VONZ01000192.1, forward strand.
AACAATTTATAGTTGAAAAAAAGAACAACGTATATTTTTAACTGTTGCTACAGGAAATGTGTGTATAATTTCTGTTTAGCTACAAAAATATCAACCATATATAATTGGCATTATTGTTATTATGTACAGTTGTTCATTTTTAGGAGTACACAGTATGTCACCTTGCAATGAAATAAAACATACTGATAAGCAGTAGAAGAGGCTTCATTTACCTTAAAGTGCTTCCTGTATCATTTTGAGCTGACTGGATATCATAAATTCATTTAACCCTCTACAACACACACACAGCACAGTAACATTCCAACTCTGATAAATAAACAAAAAATATTAATAGCACAGGTGACAAAGCTTTCTTCACGCAACAGATACATAGTTGCTCAAGTGACACTGAGCAACTACTTAACACTTTACATATGTATAAATATAACGTTTACATAATTAAAGCAAAAACAAAAAACGACAGGCAGTAGATCTGTGCGTTTTTTATAAAAATAAAAAATAAATCAGGCCAGCCCAGGTGGTGACAGGAGAGGAATGAGGTCATACTGGCATTTGCATCTCTGTATATTCATCTTGACCTTCTTTGTCATCAAATGACGGCTCTGCATCATCTGCGTCAAGCTGTCACACAGACAAAATAAACAATATTAAAGACAAACCACAATATATGATAATACAGTTGAAGTCAAAAGTTTACATACACCTGGCAGAATCTGCAAAATGTACATTATTTTACCAAAATAATAACAGAGGTCACACAAAATACATGTTATTTTTTCAATACTGACCTGTAAACATCTTTCATGTGACATATCTTATTCAGGTTAGTACTAAATTAAAAAGTAACATGCGTTTTGTATAATCTCTTTTATTTTGGTCAAATAAGTAACATTTTGCAGATTTTGCAAGGTGTGTGTAAACTTTTGACCTCAACTGTATAAGCCGTAATATAAGTTTACTCATTCACAAGTATAATTTTTCCTATCAACAAAATGAAACAAAACACTCACACATTGTATCTCACGGTGAGTGAATATTCGGGACAGCAGGAACCTTCTGAATGGCACGGTGAGGACAAGAACAAACGGGAAGGCTAATGAGGCCGAGGTTGACATTACAACCCACAGCACAGCCAGGCACACCAGCTGCAAACAAGTGAACAGGTGCATGCGTAGAGTACGCACCTGAAATAGACAATCCAAGGTTAAAGCACAGCTAAATCTGAAGAGATGGCGTTCCAGACATGCCATCATCTGATTGATTTAAGACTGGTGTGTTATTGTGATTATCCGAGTTCTCAATGACAAACCTTGCGGACGTAGGTGTGGTCAGGATGGTACTTCGGCGGCATAAATAGCAGCATAATGCGTTCTGTTAGCTGGACCCCGTTGAGGGACATCACTCCCATATAGAGGAATATACCAAACAACACAGCGATAGGAACCTGCCGCAAAACATCTCCAATCACAATGGAGAGACCTTTGGAGGGAACAGAGTTTATATGGTGTCAGTTCCAAACAACAAATATAAAGAAAATCTCAACAGGACAACTCAACAGGGCATTCACTGAGGGTAACATGTTGATATTAAAGGTGAACTCCACTTTAAGAACAACAATTTACAAATAATTTACTCACCCCCTTGTCATCCAAGATGTTCATGTCTTTCTGTCTTCAATCGTAAAGAAATTATGGTTTTTGAGGAAAACATTTCAGGATTTTTCTTCATATAATGGACTTCATTGGTGCCCCGATTTTGAACTTCCAAAATGCAGTTTGAATGCAGCTTCAAAGGGCTCTAAATGATCCCAGCCGAGGAAGAAGGATCTTATCTAGTGAAACAATCGATCATTTTTTTTGAAAAATAAAACTTTGTATACTTTTCAAGCACAAAAGCTCATGTAGCACAGGCTCTGGGATGCGCGTTCACGACGCTACGAATTAGTGATGGGTCGTTCTTCTCAGGGAGTCGGAATCGTCTCGGGGAGTGATTCGTTCAGTCGTGCATGCGCAACATCCTATTAGGTTCTGTACTGGAATTAGTTCACCTGTTTTGAGACTTTGGGTTTTTTGAGTCGTTCATCTTATGGGGCTGTCACGTGATGAACGAACCTGAAATGCTTTCCTCAAAAATCATAATTTCTTTACGATTGAAGACAGAAAGACATGAACATCTTAGATGACAAGGGGGTGAGTAAATTATTTGTGAATTGTTGTTCTGGAAGTGGCCTCTCCTTTAAATGTGACCCTGGACCACAAAACCACAAAAGGATAAATTTTTTGAAAGCTTTCCATTAAAGTATGGTTTGTTATGATAGGACAATATTTGACCGAGATTCAGTCATTTAAAATCGTTAAAAGTCTTTTAAAAGAAAAAAAAACTGAGAAAATCGCCTTTAAAGTTGTCCAAATGAAGTTCTTAGCAATGCATATTACTAATCAAAAATTAAGTTTTTATACATTTATGGTAGGAAATTTACAAAATATCTTCACAAAACATGATCTTTACTTAATATCCTAATGATTTTTGGCATAAAAGAAAAATGATAATTTTGGCCAATACTATGTATTGTTGAGTGTTGCTACAAATATACCCAATGCTACAGTACTTACGACTGGTTTTGTGGTCCAGGGTCACAAATGATATTAAAATGACCAATAAGCCAATAATTATTCTTATGTTAGGGCTAATAACCAATGCTATTTTAAATACTATTTTGAATTAAAAATAAAACATTAAAACCTAAAAACGCATCATTTTAACAAGTTTAACATATGTAAGCCCATTTCTGCCACTGAATAAAAAATTAAAAAAGGTAATTGTGATATTTTATCTCAAAATTCTGACTTTTTTCTTGCAATTTTGAGTTTACGTCATATAAACTCGCAAATCTGACTTTTTTTCTCAGAATTGTGAGATATAAACTCCCAATTTTGAGAAATTAAGTCAGAATTGTGTGATATAAACTCGCAATTGTGAGTTATAAAGTCAGAATTGTGAGATATACACTTTCCTACATTTCAATGTCATTGCTTAGTTTTATTTGAAGTTATCCTAACAAGAGTAGAAGGGCCATTTTTTAACATATTTTATAAATCTATTGTATTCTGAAGCACAGTATTAAAAAGTTAAATGATGCATTTGAAAAATAACTGATCAAAATTAGAGAACATTTACAGATACTTCCAAGTTTTTGGTGTTAATCTGGCACCTGGTACTAATTTCCTTAATTATATGACAAACCCTATTTAATTGGCAGCATTCCTCCAGTTTTCACTGAAATTGCAAGACAGCGGGCCGCTCTAACGTTACTGAAACCCTGCGACAGGAGGTTGTCTAGATGAAGGCCAAAGGGATGACCCTTTTAGCCACTGATTTCTCAAATATTGCAGGTTTTCACTGACACTAATTCATTCAAGTCCCTCATAAAGGCTGGTCGTCCAATGCATGAGAAGACGGGATAATGCAGAGACTTTCAATAGGGAATCGGTTCAGCACTGCAGCTGGAATTGCTTGCCAGTTCAGTGCTGAACAGGGTAAGAATCACGTTTAAAAGAAATCAAACAGAAAATGCACTCCAAAATTTTAGTTGTAATCTTCTTTCATGCAACACTGGTTACTGTTCTCTAATTTTGATCACTGTGTTTTCCAAAAAATAATGTTTTTTTTTTTATGTTATTTGCCAAGCAGTGGTATACCCACAGCTAATATCCCTTCAAATTTTGAACAATGAAGATTAACAGAAAAAATTAAGTATTTATAGATTGTTTAATTTTGATCTCCACTGTATTTGCGATATTGTCTGATAACAATAAACTATATCGCTTCTAAACAGTAAGGTGCAGATATACTGTACATGATATTTATCATCCATGTATTTAAGCCACTCACCTACTAGAAAAGCCACCAGAAATCCTGTTACTCTCTGCTCTTTTACTTCCTGAATGCGTGGTTTGTCACCAGGTGCAACGGCTTTGCTCATCACAGTGAGACTATTTGCATGAGTTACAGAACGAACAGTAGCACCGGTCAGCCATGGCAGCCCAAACAGTGCTGAAACTCCACCCGCGACCACGATGATCAACAGGTCCAAGTGAAACCCTGAACCTTTAACCAGCATCCTGTCCTTCTTGCTCACAATAAGACTGTAAAGGAAAATTGAATCAGTATGAATGGAGGATTAATATAATGGAGGTTATAGGTACGGTCAGAACAGGTAAGTGAATATCTTTGACTCACGTGGTGATCTGGGTCTCCATGAATATGAGGATGTAGACGAGTAGGGCAGGCAGAATGCTGGCAACCATCATCCAAATGGGGAACTGGCCGTCAGAGCCCAGAGGGTGTATTAGCCAACCACGCTTGTCCGGGCTGGTCACAGAGAAGCCATCAGGCACACTTAGTTTCTGTATAGGGAGGAAAAAAGTTTAAAGGAGGATATGACTTCTGGGGATATGGGGCAATTTACTATAAAGACATCAAATATTGTCCAGTGTTTAATAAATGAATAAGCTCAGGGTAACCCTTAAGGTACTGTCACATTAGTGAAATTTTACAGGCAAAAAAGGTCCTGAAGTCAGCTTTCTGTTGGTCAGCGCATTGAATCCGCATGATCAACGTCAACATGTTGTGAAATCTCACCCAAAAAACCCAACTACTGGGAATTCCTATTAAAATGACCGGATACCATCTACAAAAATGTATAGAACAACAGTAAATATGACTGCCCTTTTACAAAAAAGTACTGAGATGATGGTATCAGATGGTAATACCAGGGTAGTGGAATGGATCCTTAAAAAGTTTTAAAATGTCTTAATTTCACATTTTAAAAAAATGTTTCTTTTCAAGAAGTGTCTTAAATCACAAGAGCATGGCATAGCATAGAAAATAGCACAGAAAAAATGAATGATTAAATGGCTTTTATAAAAAAATAAAAATTCTGTCATCATTTACTCACCGTCCACCTGAACACAAGAAGATATTTTGAATTCCGGTAACATGAAAGTAGCCTTTGACTTTCACAGTATTTTTTCCATACTATGAAAGTCTATGTCTACCGTCAACTGTTCGATTACCAGCATTCTTCAAAATAACTTTTTGATACAGGATTGAAAAAACATGAGGGTTAGTAAATGGTGACAGCTTTTTATTTTTGGGAGAACTGTCCCTTTAAAGTGTGTGTGTGTGTGTACAGGTATTCACTATGTTATGGGGACCAAATGTCCCCACAAGTATAGTAAATTTTGGCCTTGTGGGGACATTATTAGGTCCCCATGAGGAAAACAGCTTATAAATCATACAGAATGAAGTATTTTGAAAATGTAAAAAAGCTGAAAGTTTTGTGTATACCAGTGCATGTGTTTTTACTTTTCTTTTTACTTTTTTAAACATTTTATAATTTCCTCCAAAATACTATATATACTTATGTAAAGAAAAAAACATTTAGACATAAGTAATTTTGAAATGTGTCATTTAAAATTTTGCTATTTACGCTAAGTACAAATAGCTATAGATTCTATTTACAATATATGTTAAAAAAGCAGGATTTTCTGCTATTTATACTACGTATTGCAAATAGTGGCAATTATCTGCACCTTAGTATTGTTGTACATTATAAAACAGTATGCAATAATAACATATTGCGTGTAAATTATAATTTTAATTCAGATTATTAAATGGATGCCACCTTACTGGGACAATAACCCTTACCCAATACTTTATTTTCAACTTTTCAATTATTTCCTTCAATTTTATTGAAAATAAACGCCTTTCTGAAGTGATGAGATTTGAAAAGGTCAAAAAGACGTCAGTACACGCTGTACCCTGTGTGCCACTGAAGCTGACGATTGACAGCCGTCTTTTGTATTATTTACTACACCAATCATACGCTGGTGGGCGGAGTTCTTTTAAATAGCCTCTGCCAACAAGGCAGGCTGTTTGCACTTTGTTGCACTTTGTTATATAAACATGTCTTTATTTCTCACCTGTGTGTAAGTGTCCTTAATGCTGTAGTCCAACAGAACCATGGTGGAGATAGCAATAGGAACTCCAAAATCTCCAATAGCCCTTCGGAGCTGAGTAAAAGGTAAGAGACAACAGCACTACGGTTAATACGTCTTCAACACATACAGATATTTCACACTTTCATTAAAAACTATTGTTTATTTAGACACATCGAGTAAATGGCACATCATGTTTGCAGGAGCACTGGAATACCAGCTTACCCTGCCAGGGAAAAAGGGGCTGTTCTTGAATTTACGCAGATAGAAGGCAATGAAGAAGGTGCCGGCAGTGAGCACCAGGGAGAGGAGAGCTGTGTTTGGCTGGTTTAGGGTTTGAGTGGCATCTGGAGGCCTGCCGTCACTTGTGGGTGTTGGTAAAACAGTGTCATTTTCTTCTCGCCCATAGCAGCTTCTGAGAGGATGATCCATGAAGATCTACACAATATACAAAGACTGTCTGAATATCTGTTGATCGCTTTTAAATCTCTCTCATTAACAGACACTACCATACAAAAGTTTGGGTACACTGAGATTTTTGTTTTAATCAAGTAATACTTTTATTCAGCAAGGATGCATTAAATACAAACGTTTGAACAGTATCATAAACAACAAAAACATCTTAATACTTTGCCCAGCTTGAAGAAGGTCTCATAGATGAAGATGAGAGAGATAAGGAAGGAGAAGATCTCTTGGGTGAAGCGTGACACAAATCGCACCAGGAAGCTCCCTTCAAAGGCCACCGTGAGAACTACAATGATAACCAACCAGATTCCAATCCACGCACGTCCTGTCAGATACTCGATTTCATTGGACCTACAGAACTGCAAATACATTGATGCATATTGAGTTTTCCTGGTATGTCATTTCAGAGAAACATTTCACATTTGAATCGTGGGGCGAATTCACTAAACAGTTGCACCACTTTTGCATGCAGCAATTCAGTCTTCTTCACTGAACCAGGTTCTAAATGCATTGCAATAGCAACTATTTCAATTTATTTATTTATTTATTTTCAATCTAAACATGCTTTCACATGCAAATAATGCTCAATACAGATTGTGCTTTATTCTCAAAAATCAGCACTATTTGCATGCATTTTGTAAATAAACTGCACTACTAGCAGGCACAATTTTTTGTCTTAGTGAATTAGTACTATTGCATTAACTTATTAGGAATACTAACTGAATAGAAGGACTCTTCAAACACTAGAAGCGGTCCAGAGAAGCCCACCACCAGCAGAGGTTGAGCCCCAAGCAGGCAGAACAACATTCCCTGCATGGCAGTGGCAATAATCAGCTCTGACACACCTATCAAACCATCAGTCTTTTCACCTGTGGAAGAGAGAAAGGATTTTATTAGGCATAAGTTTCTTGTTTTAGATGCAGTGCCTTATATAATAAAAAGAAGAGCTTTGACTAACCCAATAGTCCTCCAAAGGTGATGGCAGGAGAAAGGGCAGCAAAGTAAATGAATATGACTGTAGCCATACACTGAGGACTTAGTGCATCTTTAAAATCACTGATGTATTTGGGGTAGCGGCGCCGTGCATCTCGGATAACCCCGCCGAAAAGCCGACCCGTCCTTCGAAGAGGATCGTCTTCAGGTTTTAGAGGAGGATGGAGAGCTGAGAACATTAAGAACAAATACAAAAGGTAATTTAATACATTTATTTTAGATAAACTGTAAACTGATCAGTTCGTTCATGTATTCTGTATCTGAGTGAGAGCCTTGTACCCATGTCCTCGGGGCTCTTGGGTTCCTTGGCCTGTAGTTTGACCTCTTGCTCATGTCTCTTGTGCAGCATCTCTCTCTGGAAGCGAGCGATAGAATGCAGCAGCTCATCTCCTCCAACCTCAGATGGAGGAAGCACAATACTGCAGTCTAGGAAGCTGTTGATGGCTGTAAGCAGGTCCTGCCGCTCATCTGCCAAATATGCCGCCTCATGAAAGTGCTAGAAGAGATGTTTGAAATGCCATTTACACTTAAAACAAGTACAACAAAAATATCTGAAAGTGCAGTAAATCAAATGTATAAAGATACACCACCAGTCAAAAGTTTTTTAATGAAGATTTTTAATGTTTTTTAAAGAAGTCTCTTCCACTCACCAAGCCTGCATTTATTTAATCCAAAGTACAGCAAAAACATTGAAATTATATAATATTTTTACTACTTAAAATAACTGTTTACTATTTGTATATATTAAAAAGTAATTTATTCCCGTGATTTCAAAGCTGAATTTTTGGCATCATTACTCCAGTCACGTGATCCTTCAGAAATCATTCTAATATTCTGATTTGCTGCTCAAAAACATTTATTATTATTATTATTATTATTATTATGTTGAAAACAGAGTATAACTGAGTATAACTGAGTATAATTTTTTCGGGTTTCTTTGATGAATAGAAAGTTCAGAAGAACAGCATTTATCTGAAATAGAAATCTTTTGTAAAATTATAAATGTCTTTATCATCACTTTTGATCAATTTAAAACATCCTTGTTAAATAAAAGTAATAATTTCTATAATTTCTTCCTCCCAGTACTCATTTTAAATATTGATAATAATAAATGTTTCTTAAACAGCAAATCAGCATATTAGAAAGATTTCTTAAGGATCATGTGACACTGAAGACTGGATTAATGATTCTAAAAATGCAACATATGAATAAATTAGATTTTTAAATATATTCAAATAGAAAACAGTTTTTTAAATAGTACAAATAATTTAAAATTTTACTGTTTTTGCTGTACTTTGGCTCAAATAAATGCAGGCTTGGTGAGCAAAAGAGACTTCTTTAAAAAACATTAAAAATCTTACTGTTCAAAAACTTTTGACTGGTAGTGTATATCTTGCAGTAAAATTGTCTTGTTTCAAGGATTTTTAGATATTTATACACTACTGAAATGTTTGGGGTTGGTAAATTTCCTTTTTTTTTCAAAAGAAAGTCTATTATGTTATGTTATGTTAGTCTATTATGAAATAAAAAACGTTTTTCTATTTTAATATATTTTAAAATGCAAATTATTCCTGTAAAGCAAAGCTGAATTTTCAGCATCATTACTCCAGTCTTCAGTATCACATGATCCTTCAGAAATCATTCTAATATGCTGATTTGGTGCTCAAGAAACATTTTTTATTATTAGTGTTGCAGTGTTGAATTTTTAAAGTATTCTTTGACATATAGAAAGTTAAAAAAACAGCATTTATTTAAAATAGAATCTTTTGTAACATTATAAATATCTTTACTAATACTTTTGATCAATTTAATGTGTCCTTACTCAATTTTTTTTTTTAACTCAACAAAAAATAAAATTGTACTAACCCCAAATCTTTGAACGGTACTGTATGTATCATAATATAACAGAATATAAATTTTTGGGTGCACTATTAGAATCTTAATTTCTTCATTCATTCTGTGCTTACTTTATCTGACATAAGCGTTGATATTGAGCGGCCAATTTGGTGGTAGTCCATGTTGGCATTGGGTGGGCCGAGCAGCACGAAAAGAAACCGCACTGGAATCGGCACTTCTAGAACTGACTCTAACAGAACTGCTTCCTGCAGTCTCACAAAGGCCATGGTGGGCTGGTCCAGGAAATCCACACTACCTGTGAACAAACATCTGCATTATGGCTTGAACAGATGCAATATCTTTAGACATATATCATGTGTTGACTGTTATGAGTTAAAAACAGACGGTTAACTGACCCACAAGGACAACGGTTGCTTCTGCATCCTCTGGAATCTTCTCAAGCAGCTTCAGCTCATGTTTAGATTTGGTCTTGTGCAAACCAAAAAACTGAGGCGTGTCTTTCTGTGAAAACAAAGAGGAACAGTATATTTCTAATTGTCTATTTTACCATTCTCTGCCATTTAAAAACACACACAGACTTTAATGCATACAGTACCTCATTCTTTTCTGAGTTTACACTAATGCGTGACTCAAAGTTACGTAGTCCTCCGATTAACGGATCTGTGGCAGGGGGCTCCGGTGCAGCGATATGGTTACTGCTATGGTAATGAGATATAAGAGAGCCAAGGCTGGTTGCTGAGATGTTCCGGTTGAACAAGCTGTGCTCCTTGCCATCGCTCGGATGACTGATAAACAGAAGAACAACAAAGCAGAAAGTTCAGCTGCATCATCCAAATGAGAAAGGTGTTCCTTAAAGGAATAGTTCACCAAATAGTTCACTGTACGTAAAAGAAGGTAATTTGAAAAAAGCTGGGAACCAAAGCAGTCGGTCCCCATTGACTTCCATAGTATTTTTTCCCCTACTATGGAAGTCAGTGGGGGCCAACAAATGTTTGGTTTTTCAAAATATCTTCTTTTGTGTTCAACAAGAAAGCTTATACAGGTTTGGAACGACATGAGGGTGATTAAATGATGACAAAAGCTTTGATGACCTATTAAAACTATTTCTTGAACAGGTGAGTGACTGATTTGTTTTTTGAAATATGCAGTGTAATGTTCATATAACCTATGTGAAACTAACCTGTGTTTGAGGAGCAGTGCTCGGAGCACATTGGCTCTGTCCTGTGCTCTGATTTGATCTGAGATAATCATCTGCTCCACAACCTGATGAGCAATACCAGGCAGCGTCTTCTGGTCCAGATCCAACAACACTGCACCTGTAAATTTACATCAATGCATCAAGCACACTAAAGGGCATTTTAAGTATACAGTCATGTGAAAAAGTTAGGACACCCTACTGAATTCCATGGTTTTCCATATCAGGACATCATAAAAAAAAAACTGGTCCTTGGCTGGACTTAAAATTTCGAAAATAAAACCTCAGGTGAACAACACATGACAAATTGCACCGTGTCATTATTTACTGAACAAAAATAAAGCCAAAATGGAAAAGCCATGCGTGACAAAGAAATTAAGAGGGTAAATAACAGTCAAGCACTGCTAATTAAATATCTTTGATTAACTGATCATCAGCAAGTCTAAGCACCTCTATAAAAGCATAAGCTTTGGCAGTTTGCTGGTCTGGAGCCTTCAGGTGTGCGTTAACACAATGCCAAGGAGGTAAGAATCAGCAATCATCTTAGAGAAGCAACTGTTGCTGCCTTCAATCTAAGAAGAGTAATACGGCCATTTCCAAACAATTTGAAGTTTTTCACAAGTGGAAGACATTTAAAATAGACACCTCTCCTTCCAGGAGTGGACGTCCCAGAAAATTCACCCCAAGATCAGACCGTGTAAAGCTCAGAGAAATGGCAGACACCCCAAGAACTACACCTCAGACTCTACAGGCCTCAGTTAACATGTTAAATGATAAAGTTCATGACAATACCATTAGAAAAATATGGGACAAAAATGGCATGTTTGGAAGGCTGGGCAGAAGAAAGCCTCTTCTTTCTAAAAAAAAAAACATTGCAGCACAGTTTAGGTCTGCAAAGTTACATCTGAACAAAACACAAGTCTTCTAGAATAATGTCCTTTGAACAGACGAGACTGGAGTGCAGATGTTTGGCCATAATGCACAGCGCCAAGTTTGGTAAAAAACCTAAAGAGCATATCAGCACAAACACCCCATACCAAAAGACAAGCATGCTGGAGGAGGGCTGATCGTTTTGGGCTTGTTTTGTAGCCACAGGACCTGAGCAGCTCACAGTCATTGAGTTGACCATGAACTCCTCTGTATATCAAAGTATTCTAGAGTCAAATGGGAAGGCATCTCTCCGACATCTAAAGTTGGGCCAAAATTGGGTCGTGCAACAGGACAATGATTCCAAGCGCACTAGCAAATCTACAACAAAAGGGCTGAAAAGAAAAGAATCAATGTGTTGCAATAGCCCGGTCAAAGTCCAGAGCTCATCCTGACTCAAATGCTGTGGTGAGAGATGTGCATAAGCAAATGCCCACAAACCTCAATAAACTGGAGCAACGTTGAAAAGAAGAGTGGTCCAAATTCCTCCAGAATGATGAGAGACTGATAAAGTCACACAGAAAATGAATGCTTCAAGTTATTGTTGCTAACTTTGTCACACATGGACTTTCCCTCTTGGTTGTATTTTTCCTAAATAAATAATGACACTGTGTGATATGTCATGTAATGATGTTTATTTGAGGATTTATTTTCCAAATTTTAAGACCTGCCAAGGATCAGATTTTTTTTATTATGTCCTGATACAGAAAACCATGAAATTCAATACGGGGTCCTGTTTCACATGACTGTATATGAAATAGAAATACAGGGAACACTTTACAATACGGTGTCATTTGTTAACATTAATGTATTAACATAAACAATGAACAATGCATTTATTACAGTATTTATTAATCTTTAATTTTAGTTAATAAAAATGCAGTTGCTCATTGTTAGTTCATGTTAATTCACAGTGCATTAACATGTTAACAAACATACCTTGTGATTTTGATAATGCATTAGTAAATGCTGAAATTAACATTAACTAAGATTAATAAAAGCTGTAGAAGTATTGTTCATTCTTAGTTCATGTTACCTAATGTAGTTAATTAATGTTAACTAAAGAACCTTATTGTAAAGTGTTGACGAAATATATAAGAATTTAAGCTAGCAATCAATTCACAAATTGTATTCATGAATATATATTTGTAAATGTACTCGTCTCTCTCACCATGTGAAATGGTCTTGCGGAGCTCCAGCAGGCTGCGGAATGAGAGTGAAGCTACATGAGGTTTGCCCCAGCGCTCTGTCTCTTCCTCCACATCCTCCTCAAACTTTATCCAACGAGCTGTTTCCTTCCAGTGCATCTCCTGGTTTTTATCCATCAGCAACTCATTCAGCTCAACAAACACCTAAGAGAACACATACATTTTTTATTTATTTGTCCTTTCTTTCAAAGATGTACATTTTTAGATCCAATACAGCTAATTTGATGGAAAGCCATCTGTTAGAAGAAATGATGTGTTCATTAAGTCAGGCTTGGTTCAGCAACATTCTTTCTATAAAATAAAAAATGCAAAAGAGTTTGCAAAACCTCACAACCTTTAGCAAAAATTAAATAAATTAAATGATATAGTTCATGCATCATTGCAGGCAATGCTAAACACTTTATTAGAGAAAGCAGACAAAATTAAATTTAGTCTACATTTCATTGTGAATTGTATCTGTAGTTTTATTTCTGCAGATATCAGCTGTTGGAATAAAACCTAATTTATTGTATTTAAGTTGATGTCAGTAGAGCTGCTCAGTTTCTTGTCTTAAAGGGATAATTCACCCAAAAATGACAATTCTGTTATTAATTACTCACCTTTCAAAATTCGTAAGTCCTTTGTTCATCTTTGAAACACAAATTAAGGTATTTTTGATGAAATTTGAGAGCTTTCTGACCCTACATAGACAGCAACGCAACTACAATATTCAAGGCCCAGTAAGGTAGCAAGTCAAAGACTGATACTTTCTAAATAAAGTATTTTTTTTTCATTAATAATGTCCTTACTATCTTTCTGGGCCTTAAACATGTCAGTTGCATTGCTGTCTATGCAGGGTCATAAAGCTCTCTGATTTAATCAAAAACACCCTAATTTGTGTTCCGAAGATGAACCAACGTTTTATGGGTATGGATATGAGGGTGAGTAATTAATGGGAGAATTTTCATTTTTACATGAACTATCACTTTAAAAGTAATTTTAAGCATTTGAAGTTCTCAGTGAAATTTCAAATGGGTTGTTAGAATTTTTTTTTTTATTTATGGGTAACATTACTACTTTAAGAGACTTCAAATTACACATCAAAAGTGAAACCTGAATATTTTGAGTGCTTTAAAAATGCAAGTATATATAAATATATATATATATATATATATATATATATATATGATACATATATATGAAGAGCTCATTTGGGAAAACAGATGACTCCATTTTTAACAATTTTCAAAAATCATGTTTTTTCATTGTGCATTCCAATTTATCTCAATCAAAATGCAGTTGGGTTATTTTGATTAAGTAAAAATAACTAAAAAATACAGCTAACACAATAAAAACATGACAACATAATAAAAACATGTTATCTGTTTTTGCAAATAAACTCTTAATATATATGTAGCATATATAATAAATGCCATAATATATAAGCTATGCTGCCATTAAAAAAAAGTCTGGGTTTGGTAAGATTTTTTTTTTTTAATATGTCTCAGATGCATACGTTGAAAACAGTTGTGCTGCTTAATATTTTTTGGAAACTATGATACATTTTTCTGGATCTTTGATGAACAAAATGTTTAAAAGAACAGCATTTATTTCAAACAGAAATGTTTTGTAACATTATTCAAATTTTTACTGTAACTTTTGTTTAATTTAGTGTGTCCTTAAGTTCTAAAGGTGTTAAATTCCTTAGGAAACAAAAAATACTATAATTGCCACTTCATTCCACAAGCACGTGAACTCTTACTCTTGTGGAATCTGTAGTACTTAATTAGCTATTTGTTAGCAGTTTGCATTAAGTGTTACAGTTAAATTGTACATTTAATGTTAAAGTCTCTTTAAGTAACATCAAAAAGTTAAAATAATGTTAGTAATGTTAACAGACCCTATAAATCAAAAAGCGGCATTCTATCATGACCAAACAGCTCTACACAAGTAGACTTACACCAGTGTGAGCTTAGTTATACACACCTCTGACACTGTAACCATCCACTGCCTTCCATTACACCAGTGGTACAGACGTGATATTAGCAAACAAGTGGTGAGTAAAAGAGCACGCAAGCTTCAGCTGTTCCGCAAAGCAATCATACCAGCTCTGTGCCGCCCTACCTTCAGCTGTTGGGCATGACGAACCCTGTGGTCCATGTAACATGGCCATGATCTCCTCTAATAAACAACAGCAGGCTCAGTGAGCCAATGGTAGTGATACCCCAGCTTTGTACAGCATGCACGCTAAAACGATTCTTTACTGTATTTTCCCCTCAGTATAATAAAGCAGCTAAAGTGTGAAATTTGCGCAATAATGAAACTTTTAGTAAGTTGATTTCCTAAAAAGTGTGAAAACATTGTGTGAGTTTGGGGTGGGGCTACATGTTTGACTGACTAATTACAGACGAGTGTAAGATTGACTATTAAAAACTACACATTTTTAGGTGATGCTAATGATATAATATGCATTTTTCATTTGTTACGCCTAACACAAGCCTAGAAAATGGGCAAAGTGAAAGATAGTCGTTAGCTGGCGTCTCACCTCATGTGGGGTTCGATCCAACTTGGTCCGGATACGACTGCTGGGCTCTTTGTGGTCCTTGCCGATGTGAACCACCTGACCTTTGGTGCTCTTCTTAACCAGGTGCCGCCGCACACCAGGGACATCTTCAAACCTGTGACCTGCGAGAAAGACAGCAAGACAATGCTGAGTGTTAATGCCAAGAGTTAAAAAACAACAAACAACTCAGAACAACACTGAATCCATTGTAGTACACCAGAAGGTTTGTAAGTATCAGTAACTCAGTGCTTACCTACCCTTGACAATACTGGCTACGTTACACACAACACTCGGCAGCATCCAAACACAGAAGCACAAGCTGAAAACTCAACTGAGCACTCAATAGAACATGACTCAATTTTGTTTCTCAAAGTGATCTATTGTTCAGTCAAAATTATCTGTATTTACAGCACACACACACACACACACACACAAGAGAGACGTCAAAGGCACAGTTGTAGTGGGCAGCTCTGCACCCTTTGAGAATGTCCACATTCCTGAACCACAGCCATAGATGGTTAGATTTACAGACTGAAAACATGATTTATTCTCAGAAGAATGAGAAAAGAAAGGTAAATAAAGGAGTCCTTTATAACCTTGGACAAAAACAGAAAAGATGGCGGGAAAACAAACACATTTTCCTGCACTCAATACACGTCATTGATGACCTATGATCAGCTGAAATGCCCAATACTTGCTGAAAAACAACCAATCTCACTAATAACTAATATAACACTACACTTTACCATAGGAGGTACTTGAATAGGTTTCATGGGTACTTGGAAAATACTTAATTTGCTTTGTTAAATATATTAAACAGAATTCATCGTTTTTAAATAAAAATATTAAATCAGAAGCAGCAAATCAGAATATTAGAATGATTTCTGAAGGATCATGTGACTGGAGTAATGATGCTCAAAATTTAGCTTTGAAATCACAGGAATAAATTACATTTTTAAATACATTCAGATTAAAAACAGTTATTTTAAATAATAAAAATATTTTAAAGTTTTACTGTTTTTGCTGTACTTTGGATCAAATGAATGCAGACTTGGTGAGCAGAAGAGACTTATTTAAAAAACATTAAAAATATTATTGTCCAAAAACATTTGTGTGTATATATATTGATCAAAAGTATTCGATCATAAAGACAGTAATACTGAGAAATATTATTATAATTTAAAATAACGTTTTTTTTTATTTTAATACACTTTAAGATATAATTTGTTCCTTTCATGCAAAGCTAATTTTCATGAGCCATTACTCCAGTCTTCAGTGTCACAATCCTTCAGAACTAATATGCTGATTTGATACTCCGTTATCATTATTTTTTTTGGAACCAATAATACTTTTTGAAGGATTCTTTGATGAATAAAAAGTTAAAAAGAACAGCGTTTATTAAAAATAGATATTTTTCTAACAATATACATCTTTACTATCACGTTTTTAACACATCCTTGCTGAATAAAAGTATTAATTTATTTAAAAAAAAAAAAGTACTGACCTTAAACTTTTGAATGGTCGTGTATATGGTCATGTTACAAAAGGATTTCTATTTTGAATAAATGCTGTTCTTTTTGACTTTTTATTTATCAAAGCATTCTGAAAAAAGTATTACAGGTTCCAAAAAATTAGAAGGATCACGATTTTTGAAGGATCACGTGACACTGAAGACTGGAGTAATGACTGATGAAAATTCAGCTTTGATCACAGGAATAAATCATATTTTAAAGTATATTAAAATAGAACAGAGTTATATTCAATTGTAATAATATTTCACATTATCACAGTTTTTTCTGTATTTTTAATCAAATAAATGTTTTTAAAAACATTAAAAATCTTAATGATCCAAACTTTTGAACGGCAGTGTATATATATATATATTCTAGATATTATTATGTATAATTGATTATGTATATATTATTTTTATAATGTACATTCAATTTGTATTTAATAATAATAATAATCATTATTAGTGTGATCATTGTTGGATTTTTTTTTTTAAATTGCAGATTTCTCTTTCAAATATATGCTGTCCTTTTATCACTATTTGTCAAAAATTACTGAAAAATGTATCAGTTTTCAAAATAAAAATAATGAATAATGTTTTGAACGCTGATAACAGGAAATGTTTCTTTAGCAGCAAATCAGCATATTAGAATAATTCCCAAAGGATCATGTGACACTGAAGACTGGAGTAATGATGCTGAAAATTCAGCTTTGCATCGCAGTAATAAATTACATTTTAAAATATATTAAAAACAGAAAACTGTTATTTCAAATTATAATAGTATTTCACAATATTACTGCGGTTACTCCATCAAATAAATGCAGCCTTGGTGAACATATAAGAGACTTCTTTTCAAAAAGATTTAAAAAACATACCAACCACAAACCTTTAAAAGGAGTATGATTAAATAAAATACAATATATATTTACAAATAAATAAATCTTGTGTCAAATTTTACACAAGCACACATACTCACTTTTAATGCCATCCAGGTCAACCGTGGCGAGCGTCTGTGCTTCGCTCTCATCAGTGGGCATGTATTGGTAGTGTTCTAGTGCAGTGCCCGTCATGTTGCCCGTCCGGCGGCGCTCCTGCAGATCATAGCTGCGGCTGGCCTTAAAGCTGCCGTCTGGTGAACTCAAACTTGGAAACAAACATGGTGCAGAAACTCGTCTGCCATTGGGCAGATTACGAACCCAATTTCTCCCCCTGCAGCAATAACAGAACAAAGTGAGATTTAACACATACATATATTTGAATTTTTCTATGTATTTGTGTATTTGTGCATGCACATGTACACTTACGTGGCTACTGTAACATCTTCTGGGATGCTGATACTGGTGTGAAGCGTCGAATGGGGTATGATTGGCAGCTTTCGATGTGGTAAGGCTTTACCATTCTTCTTTACAGCGGAGTCAGGATCATCTTCAGATACAAAAAACTGTGGGCCAAAAAGAAAGAAGTTAGTAAGATCATAACATGTGTGTGCGTGTGTGTGTGTGTGTGTGTTTGAGACTTGACTACCTGTGCCTGCTCAGCATCCACCTCTGTGTCTGTTTCCGGTGTAGGTGTGGTGGTGACATTGCCCTCTTTATCCTGCTGGCTACAGGAATCTTCGTCCACCTCTTCATCCTCGTCATCCTCATCTATCGGGGGAGCTGCTCCCATAGATGAACTCCTCCTCCGTCCAGAGTCCTTCCGCTTTCTTCCAGGCTTTTTCCTCCGGCCCTCTGGGAGGTGTTTAGACAGAGGGTGGTGAATGTGTAGAGATGTGTGACGGTGAACTACAAATGCCAAAAACACCACAGATTTAGAAGAGCATCACTGCAGAGTCCCTTAAGGGAAATGGTTAAAGAGATAATAAAAAAATGTATTTCAGTGTCCCTTACAAAACTTTTCAGATGGAAATAATAAGAAGTGGGAGGAAAAACTATATTCCAGTGCTCTATATTGCAAACAAACGCAAAGTTTTTCAGAAGAACACAATACTTTTGCAGAAAAACACAAAAGCATTAAAATATAATTTATTTCCTCTTAAGGGCTTTGTAGCCTCACCAACTATCCACTGAGCCATTTATGATTTATTGGGCATCTATTTTTTTGCGGTCCATGGAAGAAAGTCATACAGTTTTGATATGATATGAGGCAGAGTAAACAATGCCAGAATTTTTACATTTGTTGTTTTTTTAGAGGCAAATATTTCAGAAAAGAACAACATAATATACTTTAAATATCTATAAAACAGTCAAATTAATATGCATTCTTATTTAATTGAGTCATTTATAATATAAAGAAAATTGTTTAAGGCTACAGACCAGACGCATCAATAGTAAAGCACTCACACTCAAAGTCCTCCTCATTAAAGGTGCGGTGTTGTTCAATGGGCACGCGCTGGGGAGGTGTAAGGATCTGCTGGAAGCGCTGCACTCCCAGTGTCTTGTTCAAGTCCCCTTCATCATCATCATCACATTGCTGGGGCGGAGAATGCACTGCAACAGGCTACATGTAACCAGAGAGAAAAATATTAACTTTCATTTCTTTTGAAATAGCCTATGTAGAAGCAGATGTTGTGCAAGCAAGGAGAGAGTCATTCAGACTCAGACATGCATTCCCAGGTTCTTATTTGCTAGTTCACCCAAATGAAATTTGTCTCATTAATTACTCACCTTCATGTCGTCTCAAACCTGTAAGACCGTCATTCATCTTTGGAACACAACTTAAGATATTTTTGATTACATCTGAGAGCTTTCTGACCCTGCATAGACAGCAACGCAACTACCAAGTTCAAGGCCTAGAAAGCTAGTAAGGACACTGTTAAAATAGTCAGTGTGGCATCAGTGGTTCAACCGTAATATAATGAAGCTATGGGAATACTTTTTGTGCACAAAATGCCGGCTTCTGCGTTAGCAGCACCACACCGTTTGTATCGTGGTACTCTCCTGAACGTGTCAAAAACTGACACGGAAGAGAAGAAAATGTTGAATTAAGTCATTATGTTTGTTGTCTTTGTGTACAAAAAGTATTCTTGTAGCTTCATAACATTATGGTTGAACCTCCAATGTCACCTGGACTATTTTAACAATGTTAATATTATTTTTCTGGATCTTGAACGTGGTAGTTGCGTTGCTTTTTATGCAGGGTCAAAAAGCTCTCAATTTCATCAAAAATATCTTAATTTGTATTCTGAAGATGAACAAAGGTCTCACGGGTTTGGAACGACATAAGGGTGAGTAATTAACGACAGAATTTTCATTTTTGGATGAACTATCCCTTAGTTTAAATAGCACATTTTATAATTCAAATTGGTACCTAAAAAGGTTTTACTAATTATTATAAAATAATCATAACAGATGCATAAAAAATAATAAAAATTTTAAAAATGATTTAAAATGTTTAAGTGTAAAATATTTTCAGTTGCTTTGTCACCACTGTTGTAATAGATCAATTTGGTGTTTGCAAACAGTGATGATGTATTTTGTCATCTGGTGGCAGAAAATAACAGGTTTCAAGTAGCAGTCTATGAAAGCAATGGAATAAAAGAATTTAAAAAAAGTTTTATATTTAGTTTATATTTCAAAATTCTGACTTTGTTCTCGCAATTCCGAGATTATATCTGACAATTTTGATAAGAAAAATCAACTCGTTATTCTATCTCTTCCCCTCGGCTCAGAATGATGAGTTTATATCCCACACTTCTGGCTTATTTTTTCCCTCAGAATTGACAAACTCGCAATTGTTGAGATAAACTGAGTTATATTGAGTTCTAAAGTACAAACTAGGAGAAATAAACTTGCATTTATTAGAAAAAAGTAAGAAAAAAAAAAGTAAACGTTATATAATATGTCACAGGTTTAAACAGTATTTCATGTTGCAACTGTATGGCTAATACAATATGTCCCCTATGAACAGCATATGTGACCCTGGACCATAAAACCAGTCTTAAGTAGCACGGGTATATTTGTAGCAATAGCCAAAAATACACTGTATGAGTCAAAATTATCGATTTTTCTTTTATGCCAAAAATCATTAGGATATTAAGTAAAGATCATGGTCCATGAACATATTTTGTAAATTTACTACCGTAAATATATCAAAACTTTATTTTTAATTAGTGATATGCATTGCTAAGAACTTCATTTGGACAACTTTAAAGGCAATTTTCTCAGTATTTAGATTTTTTTGCACCCTCAGATTCCAGATTTTCAAATAGTTGTATCATTGCCAAATATTGTCTCATCCTGACAATTCATACATCAATGGAAAACGTATTTATTAGCCTCACTAACTATCCATTGAGCCATTTATGATTCAATGAGAACTTAATGATTTAATTTTTCGCAGATTCGACGGATTCAGAATGATATGAACAAGAGTAAACAATGACAACAAATTTCATTTTTGATGTTTTAGAAAAAAAACACCATGAAACACTATAAATATTTATAAAACAGTCAAATTAATATGCATTTTCATTTAATTTAGTCATTTGTACATTTGCATTTAGTTTCAAATGTCGTCTTTGACGACAGCATTCTATAAAAATTATTTGCATTCTAATTCTGACATCCAAAGGCACAGCAATACATTTTTTCTCTATTATTCCACAGATTTTATGAATTTTTATGCACTTGTTACCAGTGTTTTTCTGCCACCAGAATATGCACGCAGCTGCAAGTGATGTAACTGTGACATCAACTCCAAATTGGTCTATATTCCATAAACTTGGTCCAAAATTATCAATACTGTAATCATACATGCAAAAACTCTTAGTTTCTTGATACAAGACACAATGATAATGTGATAAAACAAGGGCTCAAGGTGTGTCTAGTTAGCACCTTCTTGTATATGCTGGAACTCACCATATGTATATATATATATATATATATATATATTAAAAAAAAACCCTTTCTCCACTGACAGCCATTCAAAATTAGCTTTGCATTATGACAAAGTACACCTTCTATAAAATGTAATTTAATTTTATATTTCACAGTTTGCCTTCAGCCAATCAGCGCTGTCATACATCAGCTGATTAATCAATCACATGGCATTTACAACTCACCTGATTGGCGAAAATAAACTTTGAATGCAAATCTGTGTGCTTATGAGCAAAGACAGCAGATTTCAAATTACACACTTCCAGGGGTCAACTGTCGATGAAATGATTGCAAATGCCATCAGATTACTTTCTCCAAGCATTACGTTGTTGACCTCCTTCATAGTAAATGAATAACATATCTGTATGTACTTATGTATGCTATCTCTCTCCCTCTGCTTATTTTCTCCTTCCGTGTCTTCTCCCCCGCTGTCTGTGGTATGCTATCCTGAGATTAAACTGAGGCTTGTGGTCATGTGCTTCATTTAATTCAGTGTTTTCACAAAGGGGCCTCACTCCGGGTAAAACTAACATGCCCACAGATACCAAGCTCTGGCACGCAACACGCTCAATCAAGATGCAGCATCCTGTAGCTCATCCCACCAGAGCCACATATAGTGAGTCAGCACTCCTACAGCCCCTCGAAGAGTCGCTCAAGTAGATCATGACTAAAGTCAGGTTAGTGATGCTGAATGAGTCAAGGAGCCACATAAAGACTTAAGTCTTACTTATGATGCCATGGAAATCTTACTTATGGACCATGGAAATCTTGCTGGTTAGGCTTATTAAGAAGCTTGGTACAACACATATATCAAACACCCAATGAGGTGGACCAGAAAAGACAATATACAGAAGTGTCCAGCTGATCTTGTCAACCATTTAGACACTCAAGACAATGAAAGGTAGCCACAGTTTATAACCATGGCAACCACATCCAAGAGGAAGCAGAGGATGTGATAGCAAGTATAGAGCTGATTCCTTGCAGCAGGATCTAATGAGACACTTATCAACACCCCCAGCCTCTGACAGCATCTGCCACAGCTGTAGCCACATCCTGATCCCTTGCAGGTGTAGTCGTCTTCCTATTTACAGAACTACCAGTCCTTAAAGTGATAGTTATCCCTAAAATAAAAATCCAGGTAATTAATTACTCAACCTCATGTCGTTCATCTTCGGAACACAAAATGTGATATTTTGGATGAAATCTGAGAGCTTTCTGACCCTGCATAGACAGCAATGCAATCAACACATTCAAGACCTAAAAAGGCAGTAAGGACATTGTTAAAATAGTCCATGTGACATCAGTGGTTCAACCATAATGTTATGAAGCTACAAGAATACTTTTTGTGCGCAAAATTTTTTTCTCGTAGCTTCATTTAATTGTGGTTGAACCACTGATGTCACATGGACTATTTTAACAATAGTTACTAGCTGCGTTGCTGTGTATGGAGGGTCAGAAAGCTCTCAGATTTCATCAAAAATATCACATTTTGTGTGATATTTTTAGTTTGTCTTCCGAAGATGAACGAAGGTCTTACGGGTTTGGGACGACATGAGGATGAGTAATTAATGACAGAATTTTCCTCCCAGGGAGGGAGGAATATTTGCCTCCCAGGAATTGAACAAACAGAGGGAACTTTCCTGATTGGCTGTTTTGTAATTTATTGCGTCGCATCACACCCCACATGTTTCATGTCAGACAGCTGCTTGTGGCAACAACCTAGCTAGGAGATTGTAGACATAATTCTTATCCCCTTAAGGGCACCAAGTCGGGACTGATACTATATAGCCCTTGTAAACACACACTCACTCACATTCCACCTCCCTATATCCATCTGTCTCTAATTTGCCTCCATTATCTACACCTGGCTCAAATATTTCAAATCTGACTCAAATCGTTGTGTTCCTGAATGCTAAATCCTCTACACAGGAATTAAAGTTGAAATGTGATGCTTCTGTCACTTCATTTTCCTCACTCCATCCTCACAGTGAGAGACTCATATTAACTTACAATTTCCCACAGAAGTGTCATTGCCTCTGTGAGATCTGAGTGAGTGGATCCCTGCAGAATTACACTATCATTTTACCAGACAGAAAATGACTTCACAGAGAATCTGCTGGCAACTTTTATTTAGCTCTTTTATCACATCACAAAAAAACCCAAATCTTCTGCATAATCTTTACCATTATGTATTCAGGTATTAAATTATGTTTCAGGATGTTTTGTTTCACCTTCTCTGAGGTAATATTTATTACAAGAGACACTTCCTGTGACAATTTCACTTTATGTATGAAATGATATTATAAACTGATAACATACAGGGTGTTTCTTTGCTAACAGAACGTGACTACACTAAAATTTTTAGTATTTTTGTTTCGTCTTATAGTAAAAATATCTAAATATCCTTAAAACAAGATCTAATTGCTTGCATAAAATTGCCGCACTGGCATATTTCGTTTTGTTTTAATAAAGTTTGATCATTTTTTAAAATGTATACAATACATTTTATTGACTATAATTCACTTATTAATGATTAAACATTATTTCTATATCTTCTGCTCACCAAGCCTGCATTTATTTGATCTCAGGTAAAGCAAAAGCAGTAAAATTTTGAAATATTTTAAATATAAATTATTAAAATTATATATTTTAAATTTAAATATATTTAAAATACCTGTTTTCTATCTGAATATATTTTAAAATGTAATTTATTCCTGTGATTTCATTACTCAATCATCACATGATCCTTCAGAAATCATTCTAATATTCTGATTTGCTGCTCAAAAAACATTTATTATTATTATGTTGAAAACAGCTGAGCAGAATTTTTTCAGGTTTCTTTGATAAATAGAAAGCAGAAAATACTTTTTAAAAAAAACATAAAAAAATTAAACTTTTTAGAATAAATAGTTTTATTTAAAATATTATTTAAACAAATAAACTATATTTATGCTTAAAAAAAATCAGTGGGGTAAAAAACAAAAGTTGATGTTTAGCTATTTTTACTGAAAAACAAGACAATGTGTGACTGGTTTAGGTTAAATAACATTTAAAGTTATAACTACAGTCTGGTTCCATAACTAGATGCTTAACAATCATCTACTTATGTAACATTATTATTCACACTGCAGAATCATCAATAAGGGCTTTTATCAAAGCTTTGTTGGTAGGAGGTTTGTCTTCTTGAATGTCACTGCTAAGAGCCTGTGTACCTACCCTGATTATAAGCAAGTCTATCAAGCCACACATGGCTCTTTGAGGAGCAGAAAACCACCCAGATGAAGGCTAATTGAAACACTACAGTTTTCCAGGCACATATTTAAAAAACCAGACACAGTCTGCACAGCACGTCTTCATTACCGCTGTATGGCACAACATGTTCCTCAGAAGTAAATTGATTTCTGGGTATGGCACATTAGGTGGCTATGTCCCCATGGAAACACAAATTGTTTTTTAATCTTATTCAGGTGAATCAGACCACTGGAGGATCAATAGCAATTGTTTCTCTAAGTGACCAGACCACTGCTAGAATCTCACCAAATCAGCAGAACAGGTACTTAATGATGTTCTTAACACATATACCACCACACACACGCACACAGCAATCACCCACCGCTGAAAATAAACCAAACCAGTTCCCTCAACCTTAGGTAACACCTTGGCAGCTATTTATGCCACTAGTTCCTCTGTGTGCCAAAGAAAACACTAAGTTGCACAACTTTAGAGAGCCAAAATCCAAAAAAAAGCTTTACTGGCTTAAAGGATTAGTTCACTTGTGAATTAAAATTTCCTGATAATTTACTCACCCCCATGTCAGCCAAGATGCTTATGTCTTTCTTTTTTCAGTCAAAAATAAATTAAGGTTTTTGAGGAAAATATTCCAGGATTTTCCTCCATATAGTGGACTTCAATTGGGATCTATGGGTTGAAGGTACAAATTGCAGTTTCAATGCAGCTTCAAAGTGCTCTACACGCTCCCAGCTGAGTAATAAGGGTCTTAACTAGCTAAATTAATTGGTCTAGGGCTGCCCCCTAATAGTTGAATAACCGTTAGTCGAAGAGAAGAGGCTTGGTCGGTCAAAATTTTATTAGTCACTTAGCCACAGAAAAAAAATTCCACAGGAAGTCACACAGTCTGTGATGGACAGATCGTTATCGGTTGGTCTATGTGGTAATATAGTACAAGCAGGACATCCAAACACTCACCTATTAATCATCAACCTCATATATGGCTTTTCATCTAAAAGATGTATGTAGTAGCAACTTTACATGGCAGCTCAATCTAATGTTAACATAGAAAATTGTGCACTGTTCAAGTGTGTGTGTGGAGTGTGGAAAGTGAACAGTAGTGTGCTTACTGCATGACAAATGGAGGCCCTGGTGCGGTCACTTGCTCTTAAAATACTCCATCATTTTCGGTCATACAGATCAAAGTAATACATCTTTTGAATCTGTAAAGACTCTATGTTTATTTGTGTGCACTCACAATAACAACAAAGCGTTGCGCTTTTGTAAAATAATGAAAGGAAACAAGATGCGCTTTCTGCTGTCTCGCTCTCTGTGAACTTGAACACATCACTTCAAAACTGTGTATAGCCTACTTGCCTTACAGACATGAAAAATATATCTATAGAGAGTGGGATGTCTATGAACAAATTCAAACAGAAAACAAATATTCTCACATTATGTAATCCGTAAGAAACATGCATACAGGCACATCACTACTATAGAGATGAGTGTCACCGAATTCATCTCTTAAGCCGAAAACAGAGAAAGCACTAGTTTATCAATAAATTATTAAAATGTTAATGGAGTCTCCTTGCTGTTTTTTCCAGACACATTCATAATTATTTTATCTGCCCGTGCAATGTGGCAAGCTTAAGCGCTTATTAGGCTATGTAGGCAGTTAAAGTCTCATTATTATGATTTCTATAGTTTATTAATAAACGTACGACTAATAGTCGACTAATGCTTAAAATGAACGACTACTAGTTACTAGTACTAGGTACAGCCCTATTCGGTACTTCAGCCTATGTCACGCGTGACCTTTCAAACGTGTGAAGTTGTGGATGCAGAGCTAGTGCAAGATGAGCATTTGTGGTTAAAAATGATATACTTTCTTTTTTTTTTTTAGAAAATAAATTGTTTCACTAGACAACACCGTTATCCCTCAGCAGGGATCATGTAGAGCCCTTTAAAGCTGCATTGAAACTACAGTTTGGACATTCAACCCTTTAATCCCCATTAAAGTCCACTATATGGAGGAATCCTGGAATGTTTTCCTCGAAAATAAGTAATTTATTTTTACATAGGGGTGAGTAAATTATCAGGAAATTTTAATTATAAAGTGAACTAATCCTTTAAATCCCCCCCCAAAAAAACACTGTAAATGTTAATGTAAAAATACAGATTTTCTGATTATTAGCAATCTACATTTGAACAATGCTGATATCAATTCTTCACCTGACATACATCAGGAATATGCATTAAAAAAAGTAAACAGGGTCAGTGTCTCCTCCACTTTACTAATATTTTGTGTTTAATAGAAAAGCAGTGGATGAATACTGATGAAGCTGACCTCAGACATATAGGCAAAACATATTCCAGCTTAATCATCTTCATAGCCTAAAAAATTAAAAAGCGAATAAGTTAAAGATTACTTACCAAATGCCTCGTCAAGCCTGCAGCAGTAGTGACGTCACTGGCATCCTGAGGGTCACTCATTGCTGATGGTCAGGTTTGTGGGTGGTGCTGTAAAGTGCGCTGACTTTAGCCCTTTTCTTTTTCACTCAGACTCAACTGGGAACTTTCGGGCAGCATAACCTGATATGACACATGGAAAAAGAAAATAACAGCTTGGTTAAAAGTCCTCCAACATTTACAATAGAGACAATCTTTATATTTTCCTCACTGAGCTTGTTTTCTGTAGCTTATTGAGAAATACAGCACTGAGAAAGCTCTCGACTTTTAAGAGACTTTAATGGCCATTAAAGCCTGTCCAATAATGGCTTTAAAGCCCTAAAGTAAAGATCCATATAGTTAAATAGTAACATAAACGATAGATTCTATGAATAGCAGTAAATATATGTAGCTGGAAGTCTTTCAAGGACCCAATAGATGAAAATAGTTTTCTTCCATGTCATTTCGCTTGATTATTACGAGAGAAAACGACAAAATAACTCACATATATGCACATTTTCAAGTTTAAAAATACATTTCCAAGAGTAAAATACAAAACATCTCTGTAAACCCAAAGATACAGGTGTAGGGGGACTAGGCACAGAAATTTGTTATTTTCAATGCTACTTTTTATCTTCAACTTGATGCTTCATTAGAGAGACATTCAGACACTGTATCTGTTGGAAAATCAGTCAACAACAAGGTCAAAGCTCATATACAATATCACAGTAACAGCATCTCATATAAACTGGGCAGGGCACAGGAAATTCTGTAACATTTCTCAAAAATGGAAAATACCAAAATTAGAATCCACATCCTTATTCAAATCGATACAGATGTAGGTGTCAGTATGTGAAAGGTCAAAGTATTCATTTCTTCCCACAGACCAACAATTATTTTGTAAATGGAAAAGCATCAGAAAGCATTATAAGTGACTAATATCATTAAAAAAAAATAGCACTGGAATACAAACAATATAAAAAAAGAATAATTCATACCTGTAAAGGCCTATATATGAGGACAATAAAATAGGTGTCATTGCAGTCAAGTGTGCCTGCTCACTCAACTTATCTATTTCCCCTGACTCTTTCTTGCAGTTTCCTGTAGCACCCTCCATTCAAAGGTTAAGTAATGTGTGTGACGCTGGTGAAGCATGCTCCTGCCTAAACAGAGAACACTCTTTGCAAGGCTGAGTAGTTATAATTGCTGGAGTTAATGTGCACCGTTTTCTTTATTATTAGGACTTAGATGTCTTCAAAAACAAGAAGTACAAGGTTATGTTAAACTGTGATACTGTGTTGTGCTAAACTGTGATGTGTTCAAAGCCATGTGTGGATGATATGACCTCAATTTGGTAAAGTGTTCTATTTTCAAACTTACATTTCATATGCTAAACTGGAGCTTTTTACTATATGTTTTTGATATACATTTTGTGACAGGACCTTTTGCGGTGATCCAGGGGTGTTCAATCCTAGTCCTGCAGAACCAGCGTCCTGCAGTGTTTAGCTCTAACTTGAAGATTTGCGTTCAGTTTTGTTTAACTGGGGTTGGAGCTGAACTCTGCAGGACAGTGGCCCTCCAGAAACAGGTCTGTGTAAAGAATAAACTTGCATATTTTGCTGATATTGCTGCTGAAAATGATCAATTATTGTAATGTTTTGGGCTGTACTAATCGGTCAAACCGGGAAAAATATTTGGAGTACTACAGACTGCCAAAAGTTAAAACAAATCATGGAGTGCAAAAAACTGTCTTAGGAACAAAAGGTGTTTGCGGTTGGCCAAACTGAACCAGGATTTCCAGCACAAGAATCTTGACAACATTTGTGTTTGTTCTTACCATTTTCGGTCAGTTAGGTGAAATATTAGGCTAATATCTTAATTAATACTGCTTGTAAAATACTGTGCCCTTTCCTACTTACTAAGTCCTTCTCTATATGATTTAGCAGCTTCCACACGCTTTTTCTGTGGTTTAGAATTAACATAAATTAGCAGAACAACATATTCAGAAGTACATTAACCGTGCAATCCATGCTGTTGTTTACATCCCTCCGCGCATACGGGTAACTGACCAAATTGTGACGTGAGTGCAAACGCATTAGTGGTTTGCCCGCTCATTTGCGAGTCTCATTACCATTAGTTACTACAGCCTACAGTTTGCTATCTAGCTATGCCGTCGCCACGTAAATGCATATTACCTGTTGTATGATTGTGTAAATCCAATTAGCCTTTTTCACAAAAATCGGAAGTGACGTCAGCGCAGGGTAAAGTCAGTTCCGCTACAGGTCTGTGCCTATTATATTAATATGCTCTTGTCTCAAATAATGCCTTTTACCTTTTCTTTTTTGTCTGCTTTCCAAGTTGTTATATAATCAACAAAGAAACAACATTTTACTTGTTTGTAATTTATATGGGCACTCAGACCGGTACTCGTCAATATAATATATGCGCAACATAGCGCCAGCTATAGTTTCTGTTCTCCATCTCTGGTATAGTTAAGAGTATTTTCTCAATTTACTCAGTCATTTCCCTCGAATCACTACATCATGGTAAATTATGACAGCGTTTATATCCAAATGCACATTTCCCCAAGAATAAATGAAACAATTCTGAGTCCGGATGATGCATAAACTCAATACAACAACGTAATCCAGATCCAAAAGGAATAAAGCCATTAATCGGAGTCATGTCTTATTTAGTATTATATTATTTTATTATGTATATCCCTGGGCACATTATGCAACGTACATTTACACCCTGAAGTTAATAATGCAAAGGAGAGCAAGTAGAAAATACAATATTACTTTCATAATAATAATAATAACAATATTAATCGCGAAAAAAAATGATGTGAAGAGTCATAATGCACAGCCAGCACCAAATAGACAGTGCGGCAAAACTTAAAACTGTACTGTATTATAAGTGCTAACATTCATAATTAAATAAACAGTATTTGTGATGACCAGACGCGGACACAAAGTTTATGAATAAATGTTTGCTATTTTTAGAGTAAAACACCGGTATATATCATAGTATCATAGTATCTATTTTGTAAAAATAGACTTTGATTCCCGAACTTACTCTTGTTCAGTACGGCCGCTGCTGTCACCGGAAAAACGTTTACCCTGCAAGCGCCAATCCGGAAGCCAGAAACACGGAAGTGTGAAAAAGGCTAATTAAGCTGCTAGAGGGAGCAGCCAATCAGGTTGTAGCGGTGTTTGACAGTTGAGAGAGGCGGCAGTTTTTTCCGCGAGTGGGCGTGACAGCGGACACGCCCCCAACGTTTTAGAGCAGAGAGTACAGCTTATTTTTTTAAGGTTTTGATAACTTATTTTATTTACTTGGCGGTTTTTTATCATTCAAATGTGGCTGGGTGGTCAATAACACATTTTGTGTTACAAATGTGACAAACTCTGGACCCATATTTAATATAGCTTTATACAGACTTTAAAGGCAGCACGTTTGTGTCAGATTTGACGATCATGAGAATCATGACGATGAAGTCAGAACTTTTATACAAAGGGATTCACATGGTAAGTGTCTTATATTTGTACAATCCTAAATACTTAAGATTTCTTTACTTTATGTGGAGATTTAAACATGTCTTCATAACTTAATTTGTTTTTATATTTGTCAAACTCTTTAAACTTTTCTTTTATTTCCAAGTTTAAATAAAAATGCCCACATTTTCAGTGTATCCTCAGACTTTTGGTTCCTACTGTGTGTCGGTACACTAAAGGTGACTGAGGACAGTGATTCAGCAGATGTTCCCCAGAGTCTACGAGCATCCACAAGGTGAGGCTTACTCTTATGCTGCTGCCATGTGAACAGTAAATCCAGAACTGTGTGATAGAAACAATAGTTTCTAACAAAAACATGCAAAAGTGCAGATTCTTTACAGCATGCAATCACAGCACATTGGCTGTTGCTATGTTATTTGTGCTATTTGCCTGTCTGATGAAATAGGTTGGTCAGAAATCGAAAAAAATGTCAGAGCCATGTAGATAGGACACTCAACATTGCATTGCTTTGTATTTAGTGTTACATTTAGATAATTTTTAATGCATATATATATGCACTTTGCAAACTGACTTACAATGCATTAAATTTAAAACTATATATTTTAATCAGTCCATGCATTCCTTAGGAAACAAACACACAATCTTGACAGTTCCTTGCACCATGCTCTACTGTTTGAACTATGGGAGCGCTAAACAGAACAGGTCTGTTAGAAAATTAGTAAAACCTTCAGTATTCGAGTCCATTAGAAGAATCACTGAGTCATCTAATGCTCTTAAACTGGGCCAAAGTCATTGTTTGTCTGATATCAAGCGTAACTCTAGATCCCTCATCATCACTGGGCTGGATATACAAAGGATGAAAAAGAGAAAGAACCACATTCCTGACAATCACAGTCCAGTGACAACAAAGAACGAGCAAAAACATTATTACAATTCGTTCAAGCATATTTCCAAGCGTATCGTTTCTCTCTCCCTGATAGTGTGTATAAAATTGAAAAATTCCAACAGGAAGCATTTTGTAAGACAGGAAGGGCTGTAGTTACATTTTAAGCAAAATACAACTCCAAACACTTTATATGGTTGTTTTTCTACAACAAAAATATGAACATACCCTTCCTGTATAACAAGCACCAGAAAAACATCCAACCAATGGCTAAAACATACTTTTCTTCTCTTGAATGTATATATTTCGAAGAACATCTTAGTGTGTTTCATCCATACAATGAAAGTTAGAGGTCACCTAAATGGCTAATATTCCTTAAAATATTATCTTTAATGTTCCACCACAAAAGGAAGTCAGTCATATGAGTTTGGAATGACATGAGGTTGAGTAAATGATGACAGAACTTACAGTTCTGTGTGAACTGTTCCTTTAACTAGACCTTGTTACAGAGTACATGCTTAGCTACTAACAGAGAAGCACAGAGAGACAGACTTACCTCTGAATGCTCACTGCAGGGAGACTACAGCTACAGCAGTCATTGTAGTGCAATGGCAAAGACCCACTGAAGCCAAACAGCCACCGAAAGGCAAAAAAAAGAGACACGGAGAGGGAGGAGGGAAAGGTGGTGAAAAAAGGCAGTGATTGGAGAACAGAAAAGCTGTTCTGGAAGTTGAAGCACACTAGCCTTTTCCCCTAACCTCTCTCTGTCTCTGTTCCTCTCTCTCTGTCTGTCACACACACACATGCTGTTCACTTCCAACCTTGAGGCTCCCACTGATAGCTGTCCCTCCCCCCTCGATTAAGTTTCCTCCTTTAGCCCTCTGACAAACATGTGACCAAAGGGACATGACTCAACAATACGGCTCTATGGCATTAACTCAAGGAATCATTTAAAAAAAGACTCAGATACACACATCGTAGTGCTATGCTTGGCACCTACAGATATGCTTCATATATGTCCATGTATGCTTTTATTAAAGTTTGTGCAAAAGCGACAGCTTTGACATGCATACGTGTGTAATCAACACTTCAGATGAACAGTCTGGGTGCAGTACGAGTCAAACTCATTTGACAGAATTTGTGGCCTAATGCTGATTATCATCAAATTTATTTTGACTAAGAAAACAAGTTTAAAAAAAGTACAATGGAAGTAAATTCGGCCAATATTTAAATATTAAAATACTTTTTTAATAGTAATGCCATGAGACTTAAACATATGCTCATTCATATGGTTTTAGTATACGCTACTAAAAGTTTTTGAACTGTAAGATTTTTAATGTTTTTAAAGAAGTCTCTTCTGCTCACTGAACCTGCATTTATTTGATCCAAAGTACAGCAAAAACAGTAAAATTTGTAAATATTTTTACCATTTAAAATAACTGTTTTCTATTTGAATATATTTTAAAATGTAATTTATTCCTGTGATTTCAAAGCTGAATTTCTAGCATCATTACTATTATACTGACTCCAAGCTTTTGAATGGTATAGTGTATAATGTAGCAAAAGTTTTTTATTTCACATAAACGCTGTTTTTTTCATCCTTCTAAAAAAAATCCCTAAAACATCATCTTTTAAATATTGATAATAATAATAAATGTTTCTTGACTAGCAAATCAGCATATTAGAATGACGTCTGAAGGATCATGTGACACTGAAGACTGGAGTAATGACGCTGAAAATTTAGCTTTGATCACAGGAATAAATTACAATTTAAAATATATTCACATAGAAAACAGTTAGTTTAAATAATACAAATACTTTACAATATTACTGCATTTGCTGTATTTTGGATCAAATAAATGCAGGCTTGGTGAGCAGAAGAAACTTTTTTAAAAAAACATTAAGAATCTTACAATTCAAAAACTTTTGACTGGTAGTGTAACTTTGTAACGTTATATCCAATTTTACAGCCTTGTTGCCATTACAACGCTACAACAAACTCTAAAATGACCATAAGACTGATTTAAACAGTTTTAAAATCACATGCTTCACATTTCAACTTTTAAATCCTCCATAAAATGGCCCCATTCACTTTAATTGTAAGTGCCTCACAGTAAACCACAAATGCTTTTAACTGAGAAATACAGTTGCTATTGTTTGACTATTACTTGAATTAATTGATTCATTGATTTATTCAAAATTGAGAGTTTCTGAAACAATAAAACAGAAAGGCTTGATAGTCTTTCTAGTCAAAACAATGTTTTCAAGCAAGCAAATTCGCATGCTTGCTCTATCAGTGGAGATACGCTTTATCCTGCTTATGACCTCAGCGGCCACTGGACGTTACCAAGTCTCGGTGACAAACTACAGCACAACAGTTTGTGTAACTGATTATATGTCCAGCACTGTTCTAGGAAATTTCCATCATATCTTTATTGTTTCCCGAGGTTATAGTCTTAATTGCAAAATGACGTCTTCATAACGCATTTAACAAAGAAACGTAATCCTTGTCCTGAACATTATGGTATAATGGATCACTGCTAACCTGTGATGACGTGAATTCACGGCTGAATTGTTGCACACCATGCAATCCAGCCACCAGCAATGCAGTAGCATGGTTTTAATTTCACACTGCAAGGATGCTATTATAAAGGTAAATTATAACCGCCGTTTCCTGTTTGACCTATGCAGATTTTCTTTATAAATACACCTTGATGACTTCAGCAATCACGCCTCATTACATGGCAGTCAAGGGTTTGGCTGCAAGCTGATTCTGTGTCTGTTTTCTGATTACGGTACTTGTGGAAGACGTGGCCCTTGGCCTTAAAACCTCAAGTCAAAGCAATGTGTTTGAAAATCTGTAGAAGTGATCTAATGTTTCTGGCATTATGAAATTAAAAATGAAATATTTCACATTGGGTGGTCGAATAAGAACTGAAACTGTAAATTGGAAATATGACAGATCTAATGTTTCTGGCATTATGAAATTAAAAATGAAATATTTCACATTGGGTGGTCGAATAAGAACTGAAACTGTAAATTGGAAATATGACATAAGGGAACAAGCAACCGGTGGGCTAATTATGGATAATTAGTGCTTTGGGGATAACCATAACCCTGCCAAAACATTTTTTCAGCTCCAGCAGCTGTGGTGGGAGCAGTCGGAAGGAGGGGCGCAGGGTGCTGTGGGGAGTTATTTTTACAGCGACAAATATTTGTTGTTAAGGTCTTCATTTACAAACGGAGATGTTTCAAAAACAAGCCTGCCAATTCCCCATCCAGCCACCATCCAGAATGGCAAACTATTTTTCTGTATGTTCAGATAAACACTGCTTTGCAAAGTCAAACTGACCTGAAAAAAAAAAAAAAATCAATGGTCTGGAAACTCAGAGCCATTCATCTCTATTTAGTAAGACAACCTAATAATAAACCAAGAGAAACAATGTGTACAATGAACAGTGCTGTGTTCATTGACCATGTTTACATGCACATAATTTTCCAATTAAGATCCATATTCTGGCTGAGACTTGCTCCACAGTTACTGGAATATTGATTTATACATTTGATTGTAATAAGAACCTTTTCTTGATTCCTCTAGTAACTACAGCCAGCAATCAAAGTTCACTTCCAGAATGAAAGATGTTCATGTCTTTCTTTCTTCAACTGAAAAGAAATTAAGTTTTTTGAAGAAAACATTCCAACAGTTTTCTCCATGTTGTGGACTTCAGTGGTCCAAATTTCAATTTCAATGCAACTTCAAAGGGCTCTAGTGTATCTAGTGATACAATCTGTCATTTTCTAAAAAAAATATAAAATTATATACTTTTTAAGCACAAATGCTCGTCTTGCACTAGCTCGACCTCACACATTACATAATGACGTAATGACACACGTGACGTCCGCAGAAGTATCGACCCACTGTTTACAAAACGAACATGGAAAGAAAGTCAAACAGCCTTTACAGAAAAAATGAAAAACAAGGATGTAGGATGATTTTGAAGATGTAGGAGAAAATGACATGAGATTATTTCACCCTAATCTACCTTTTTGCAAGATGAGCATTTGTGCTTAAAAAGTATAGCAATTTGTCAGCACCAATAGCCTCGTGGCCAGTGCTTCGAAATCCAGTGCTGTTGCACTTCGGGCGTCCCGTGTTCGAGTCCCAGCTTGCAGACCTTTCCTGATCCTGTCTCCCCTCTTTCTTCCATTTCACTTTCTTGTCACTACTGTCCTATCAATAAAAAAGCAAAAACGGCAAAAATAAATCTTAAAAAAAATGTATGAAAAAGAAAAAATAAAATGACAGATTGTTTCTCTAGATAAGACCCTTATTCCTCATCTGGGATTGTGTAGAGCCTGTTGAAGTTACATTTAAACTGTATTTTGGATCTTCACCCTGCTGGCCACCATTGAAGTCCACTATATGGAGAAAATTTGTGGAATGTTTTTCTCAAAAAAATTTAATTTCTTTGCAACTGTAGAAAGAAAGACATCTTGGATGACATAGGGGTGAGTACATTATCAGGAAAATTTTCATTCTGGAAGTGAACTTTTCCTTTAATCAAACATATCCTGGATCTATAGTACTGTTCGGTGTCACATAATGGTTCTTATCCACCTTATTCTTTAACACGGAAGTAAGCCTATGGGTGAGATTTCCAGTTCATTATCTGCTATAGGGAAATAACGAGAAGAATAAGTGAACGGTAAAACTGTTTGCACTACAAACCAGTGTGTTCATAATGAAGATAATACATTAAAATAATATGGCAAGACACAACAATTTTCAATATCAAAAAGCTAAAGTGCTGTTTTGTACAGCTAAAAATAGCTGTATGCTAATGAGACCAGAAGCCAGACCCATGAAATTGACAAATGGTCGTCCCCACTCTTACAGGAAGAGAAAAGTGGATACTATTTTAAAAAAAAAAAAAGAAGAAGAAGGAAAAAAAGAAGTCACCATGAAAACCATAGTTCGACTGACATACCTTAGGCTATAACATATGTAAATAGATGCATAAATAGTCTGAAATCGAAAAACAATGACATAAATAATGCTTAGAATGCTTTAAGGAGATCCCATTAGAATTTAAATAGTGTTTAGAATAACAATAACTCTTGTTACCATGGTATTGTGGCGGAAACTGTGACCATTAAGCTGCACTCCAATTATATCTGCTGTTCGTTCTCGAACTGATTACTTATCTGTCTAGCACAGTTTAACTAACGTCACTGTCTCATTTACCGTCAAAAGCATGTGCAGAATGCGTTCAGCTCAAGCATCTAGTCAAGGCACGTGTCTGACGAACAAATCAACTCGCTTCATGTCATCTGGTCTGTCTGGGAGCAAAACCTGTTCAGTCCCAAACGCTCAGGAAAACGGGGACATGCGGCATGCAGATGTTTGTATCCATGACACCCCATCTACGACACGACAAAACTAGGAGACTCACATTATTGCCAATAAAACAAGAGAGAAAGAGATCAACACTGCATTATTTACAACTGACTCGTCGCGGTTGCAGTGCACGCAGTTCGTTAGCAGCGTCGCTCCCGCCAACAGTGTTGACTGGGCGTGTTAAAAAAACATGATGACATTTATGAGGCAAACATCAGAGCTGAAATGATTACCGACCTCATCATGACTTCATCTATCGTGCGAAAAAAAACATGTTAAATGTTAAATAAGCTCCAAAAAATACAGCATGAGCTGCACGCTCCGTCAACCTCAGTCAAATATTGACCATGACTAGAATTCACAAGTTAATGAAACGGACCTGAAGGTTGAGCATCAACCACCCTACAAATAATACATTAAAAAGTAAAAACAAAAACAAATTTTAGCTATGAAATTGTGTCATACTCACAGTAGAAAGCAGTTTCAGTAAAAGACTAGGCTATTCCAGTGGTGCACAGCAAGTCTCACCACACAGAACAACAACTCACCTGTCATGCAAGAGGTTTCCAGTTTTCCAAATGCTAAATATTTTTTAACAAATAGATGATAGAGTCACTCTAAGTCAGCTAGTGGGAGTGAGAAGTGTCAGTCAGATGGAGAGGGAGGTCTCTGCATGCCCTCTCATGAAGAATCAGTCAACTTTTTGTAAAGGGCACTCAAGACCCACTTTATATAGAAGAAGTGGTTCATGGTGTGTGCATGTGATTAATTGGTCAGCTTTTAAATCCCTGGGGAAGAAGTGCGAAACGTAGCAGTCACTCTACAAAAGCACGGCACAAATATTAACCCGCAGACGAACACTTCATTCTGTTCATCATTGTGTTTATCTAATAGTCTTGACTCTTGTTTTTGATGTACATGTGAAATGAGTTTGTGATATTATTCAAGTGGATCTTAAAGGGATAGTTCATGTCATTTTAAACTTAATATGACTGTATTTGCCTATGCAATTAAAGTCAAAGGGGTCTAAAAAAACAATGTACCCCACTGACTTTCAGTGTATGGACAGAAGAAAAAAATGTAGGTGAACCATCCTTTAAATTGTAATATTTACTCAAAGCATGCCTGAATAATCCATATTAAATACATAGAATCAAGCAGTGCTTATTTCAACCACACAGCTTTTTACTCCCATAAGCACATGCACTTGGAGTTAAAACAGACCGATTGTGCCTGAAACAATGTATATTTCCATTATTAATAAATCACCTAATCTGTTCTTTCCTCCCATAGTTTATTAATGACAAATGACCGATTGTTTAAACCCAAAGTTTGCACTCCAGAATCTGATTTATTGCAAATACTGGTGACTAATTGTTCTTGCTTACAAAAATGCACATGTAGCTCTGCCTAAGCAGGTACCTTGTAACTTAAAAGGTCAAGTGAGTGAACTTTAGTCAAAAAATGTCAGGGGTCACTACTAGTTTGAGTTACTATCAGGGTTTTGAACTTATTCAGCTGAAGTACGATTATGACAGATCAGCACATGGTGAACTTAAAACATCAGTTTGTTTTGCATCAAATCAAGGACATTTCTTTTGATCTAATCACTATGACAAGAGTGGCAAATAAACACGCTGTTCTTTCCAACACAGACTAATCCTGTGAAAGCAGATGATAATATGTAATTAGACCATACACATGTGAAGAATATTGATGAGAGTGAAGCAGAATGAAAAATGACCAGCCTTTGTGCAGGTGTTCTGTGGGAACAATCGCGTCTGTGCCGGTGTTGTTAATAATTAGGGATCCTATGACAGAACAGTGTTATGCAAACCTGCTTTAGAAAGATCTAGACAATTAAAGGCTTCTGATTCAGCATAAATAATGGCTTTTTTTTACACCGAAGGGTGGGAAAAATAAAATATTTGAGAGAAGGAAGGTGTAATTACTGATTTTTTGGAAAGAGAACCAGCAAATATTCTGTTTACCAGTATGTTAAACTTAATTTGATTGCTTGGTTGTGTGAGAAGTTCAGTTTAGACTAAAATAAATAGTGAAATGCTTACCTGATTTATCATAAGGCTTACATAGTAAGAAAGACTAAATCACATGATATAAATCACATTACCCACAAGAAACTTTTAAAATGATGTGTACTATGGGGTTTGGTTTACAGTTTTATTTAACATGGAGTGGTCTGGAAAACTAATTTATACCCTTGTTTTTACTCACAAAACTAATTAATAATAACTGACTAAATGTGACCCTGGACCACAAAACCAGTCTTAAGCAGCACAGGTGTATTTGTAGCAATAGCCAAACATATGGGTGAAAAATGATCGGTTTTTTTTCTTTTATCCCAAAAATCATTAGGATACTAAGGAAAGATCATGTTCCATAAAGATATTTTGTAAGTTTCCTACTGTAAATATATCAAAACTTAATTTCTAATAAGTAATATGCACTGTTAAGAACTTTCAATTTTTTTTATTTATTTTTTTGCACCCTCAGATTCCAGATTTTTAAATAGTTGTATCTCGGCCAAAGCATACACCAATGGAAAACTTATTCATTCAGCTTTCAGATGATGTACAAAACTCAGTTTTAAAAAACTGACCCTTATGACTGGTTTTGTGGTCCAGGGTAACAAATATGCTTACAAATTGTACATTTCTACATTTGCACTGGTAAGTGAAAACCTTTGCTTTGAAGGAATAATACACCCAAAAATGAAAATATGTTAAAATTAAGGCATGAGCATGAAAAATTAAGCATTACATCGCTTGTTTAACCAGTGGATCTTCTGCAGTGAATGGGTGCCGTCAGAATGAAAGTCCAAATAGCTGATAAAAATATCACAGTAGTCCACAAGTAATCCACACGACTCCAGTCCATCAGTTAATTAATAGTGAAGTAAAAAGATTATGTTTGTTTATAACTTCTTACTAGCTTAACTTTTTATTAGCCCTTTATCCATAATACTGCTTTCCCCTGTGAAAAAGTTGTCTTATCTGAATCATGAAAGAAATATGCAGAAATCAAGCACTGTTTGGAAGCAAAAAAACTGTCCAAAACATTTCCAAAAAAATGTCTTTGTATTCTGATGTGAGAGAACAACAAGCCATGGATTTTTCATTGTTATGACTTATGGACTGATATTTTGTTCAGAAGTTATGGTTTAAAATTAAAATGCCTTTCTTACAAACACACAGCTTTGCAAATCACAAGACATTAAATAATGAACTGCAGTTGTGTGGATTACATGTTTTATCAGCTGTTTGAACTCTCATTCTGACGGCACCCATTGACTGCAGAGGATCCACTGGTGAGGAAGTGAAGTAATGCTAAAATTCTCCAAATCTGTTCAAATGAACAAACAAACTCATCCACGTCTTGGATGGCCTGAGGGTGAATGAATTTTAAGCAGATTTTCATTTTTGGGTGAACAATTTCTCTTGTTATTCTGCATCCATAACACTAGGTGTCAGTAAAAATGCGTGAAGAATGAAGAAAACAACTTTCTATGCTCTTACACATTTTTCTCTTCAAAAATATGTACATTTATGTAATCAACAAGAAATGTAACAGTCCTAAAAAAATAATAATAATATGAACAAATAATGAATTGCAATCAATATCCCTTCATCGTTTTCTAAAAGCTGAGAATGAGGTTTTGCTGAGGCAGATATGATAAAAAAAAAAAAATTAACATCTGATGTTTTGTTTTGTTTTTTCATGTGAGAGAGAAACCAAAATTTTACAGAAGCAGTAGGGCTTTCATAAACGTTATCCCTGGCTTCACATTGTTCATAATACACATCCAAAAAAGAAAAACAAAAACAGTAAATTCAATAATAACTCAGCATAAAAAAGTATCAGAGGGGCTGTTGAAAAAAATGACCTGCAGATTTACCTCACTAACCGAAGCTTTTGCCTGAGGCAACACGCTAACCTCGTGTGTACGGGGTAAGAATTCAATAAGCAGAAGACATTATTATTATAAACCTAAATCCAAATAGCTTACATGGTTCTGGGCACCTGGCAGCTTTAATTTAAAAGTGACTGCGTCGAGAAGTAATAAACCGGAGAAAAAAAACATCAGAATTTTGTGGACCTAAAGATATATCATTATGCAATAATATCCTCTACAAACATGATTTCTGCATGCTAACACGGTTGTGAACTACAAAAACAGATAGCATTCAGTGATGCTAGCTAGCGTGAGCGTGTCATGAGCACATGTAATCATGCGGTGAAAGGAAAATGATCCCAGCACAACAGAAAGCTCATGTAAATCGTCGTTTTCCTCCCTCAGACTTGACAAACTAGCAATTATTGTTCACATGACGGCTTGCCAGTGTGAGGGCAGGGAGCAAGAGAAGTTATTTCAGTTGCAAACCGGATAAACAAATTAACCAGGGCTCATTGAGAAAATTCAGAGGGATGGATACACTCAAATGATTATTAGTATACCCTAAAGGCATTTGGACACTTAAACCGCTAAAACCACTTCATGTGTTGGTGTTATTTCCAAATCCCATTGCACTTAGGAGAGGTTTAAGTCAAAAATGCAAAAAGAGGCCTTAAGGCTTTGGACAGCATGACTCACGTTAATTTCTTAGCCAATATAAACTTTTTGTCCCACCTCATGCCCCCTAGACTGATGTAAGATTTGAGTTTGAATGAAAATATGAGCTGCTCTTATCTCACTCTATGAGGCCTTAATGACTAGCTGAGTCGTGTTGATTTCAGCCTCATGCTCCCACTGCATGTTTTACCACCCAGGCATGACAAGACCACACTCGGAGCAATCGGCCCATTATTAGGACGGCACTCGCTGTTCCCACTATTAATAATTACGGGTTTAAAATATCACGTGTGGATTATACTACTTTGGGAACATGATGACACGGCAAGCTCTTCTTAGAGCGCTTTCTGAAAGCATCTCTCGTGGAGCACAGAAGAGATCAGACGGAGCTGCTGATTCGAATCTTCTAGGTCTGTAGAATGAGAGAATATTTAACTCTTTTATTCAGAAGAGGGGAATCATCTTCAGAGAATAAGACCAACATCTGACTAATGGTTTAACGAATGAAACGGATCCAAGGCAGGTTATTAAGTAACCAAGTTAATCTAATTTTCCTTTAAACTGACGTACTAAAAATAGCAGAGAAACTTCCAGGCAACAGCTTCGCTTCGGTTGCACATTTTGAACAGCACCTGATATCTTCAATCAAGTTAGATACGTTTTTAAAGATATAAGATTAAATTAAAAAATGTAAGTAAATATTTAAGGGTTTATGTATTGATTCTTTTTCAAATGCTGCAACCAGATTGCCTTCGAGAAATAAAGACCAACTAAAACTGAATTTAAGTTTCTGCATCTTTATGTTTAAAAACTCCGCTCCTGAATTCAGCATTTTGGATTTACTGATCTGTGTTTAAAGGGGTCATATGATTCTTTAGGGTCTTAATGAAAAATCTATAATATACTTTGGTTAAAAATTCTCAATGGTTGTGTAAAACAACACCCTTTTTACCTTGTCAAAATGAGCTCTGCAAAAATCATCCCATTCTGAGGGATTGTTCCTTTAAATGCAAATGAGCTCTGCTCGGCCCGCCCCTCTCTTCTCTCTGTGGAGTGACAAGCTGCTCTGAGAGATTGTTTACTTTAGCTGCATTTAGCCGCGAAACTTGCTAGCACGTTGTTAGGAAAGGTGATTGTACAGATTCATTAAAAAAAAACCTTGTACTCACTTCTGCTGTAAGTGAAGCTGGATCAGAAATAATTAGCGCGAACATAGAGGCATTTATGTAGATCAGGGAGGTGCATTCCCTTCACAAACAAATGTAATCCACTGCATCTTCAGAGGCTCAGATGTAGGGAGTAAATGACGACCACTATGTTCATTATTACATCCAGCAACACAACACCTCAAATGCTCAATCCAGATATTCTTGTCTAATTTACATGCCTGCTCCAGAAACAATGGAGGTCTGACTATTACAGCTGATCTGAGGTAAGACGCTCATGTCAATCAACTGTCGTGGGAGCGGCCTCTGTCGGTGTGACGCCACATCTGAGAATGGCTCGATTTGAAAAAGGGGATATTATTTATACAGATTAATTTAAAACCAGTGCATGGATTTTTATCATTATAGGGCAGATTTGTACATACACTGCCAACACACATTAACTTTCAAACAACATGTAATAGTGAAGTTTGCATCTGATGACCCCTTTAAGAACTCAAAACTTGTTTCTTGGATGATCTTTAGAAAATCTGAACACATACTGACCTCTATAGGGCATAAGTTTTACTGAATTCAGCTGTCAAAACCATCATGAAAAGAATTCAAGGACAAACATTTTATTCACAGGTTTATCAAACCACTTCTCACATCAAACACATTAACACAAGTTGGCTTTAAATAATATTATTACGTTTCATTGCACAATATTTCAAAAAACTAATGATGAGCTGCCCTGATGTACAGAATTTCTGACTTCTCACTCAGTCATCAGTCTCTTTTTATCTTCCCTGATTGTGTTTTACAGAGTCCTTTATTACAGTCTAAAAGCAAGACTACAAAATAAGTCTAATGGGAGGTGATATATAAAAAGAGCATTGGACAATGTTGTGTGCTGTTGCATTATGGGTGAAAAATGTGAAATGGCAACCAGTGAATGTTACAATTATTTATGGCTGGAGAATTATGGTCCTGCTAAGGATGATATTGTTGCACAAAACGGATATATCTGCCCTAATATTGTGCTCTATTGAAGTATACTGTACTTCCAGGAGTGTGTGTGCAGAGGCATTGTTTAGATCATTTCTTAAGCTCCGGTTCCTCAGGTTTGCTCTCTGTTTTTCCATCTCTCCTGCTGGCCAGCTCTTTCAGCCCCTCCTGAAGCTGCTCAACGGCCTCTCCATCTCCTGCTGCATGTGCCAGAGCCAGAGCTTCCTGGTAGAGTTTACCAGACTCCTCAAACTCCCCTGGTCAACAGAATACAAACAACAGTGACAACTGTGTAACCTTGATAAAATTAAAGTGAATAAAGTTACAATTATAAAACAATATGATATATAGTATGTAATTAATATAACTTCAAATCAGAATGATTTCTGAACAATCATCTGACTCTGAAGACTGAACTAATGGCTGCTGAAAATTCACAGGAATAAATAACATTTTTAAACTGTAATAATAAGAGTTATCTGAAAAAATTACTTGCTCTTCCTAGCTTCATAATGGTAGTGAATGGCTGTTCAAAAGAGATCACACAAAATGCATGTTATTTTTTATTTAGTACTGTCCTGAGTAAGATATTTTACATAAAAGAAGTTTAAAAGAAGTTTTCACCCCCCTGGCTCTTAATGCATTGTGTTTCCTTCTGGAGCATCAGTGAATGTTTGAAACTTTTTTAATAGTTGTGTTTGAGTCCCTCAGTTGTCCTCAGTATGAAAAGATGGATCTCAAAGTCATACAGTCATTGTTGGAAAGGGTTCAAATATGCAAAAGATGCTGGAAAACGACAACAGTGCTCAGTTTAACTGTTCAGAACAAACAAGGGACTCATGAACAACCATCACAAAAAAAAAAAACAGTTGTAGATCATCCAGGTAACCACACAGAGTATTAAGAACCAAGGGTTCCCAAACTTTTGAAGGGGGTTATTTTAATAATTTCAGCTATTTTTTTTGTCTTGTGGACAATATGTAAACATCTTTACCCATTCACTGCCATTATAAAGCTTGGTCATAG
Organism: Labeo catla; assembly: GCA_012976165.1. Classification (NCBI taxonomy): domain Eukaryota; kingdom Metazoa; phylum Chordata; class Actinopteri; order Cypriniformes; family Cyprinidae; genus Labeo; species Labeo catla. The sequence goes on from VONZ01000192.1 coordinate 331,418, forward strand.
ATTTAAAATGCATTTATTTTATACTAAGTATAGTTCAAGTCTATTAACAAGTTGAAGTATAGTTCAAGTCTATTATCAAGTCCATAAATACTGACATAATCGCTTGAGTTTTACTGATACAAAAATTGCAATTAAACTTTATTTGGAGTACTACTTTGCACATTTCTTAATACTAAGCCTAAAATGTGTTTTAATGTCACTGTTATAATATCAGTCTTTAAAGTGTAAAGTGTACCTAATGTATACTTGCAATATTTCCAATTTAGCACAATCAAATAAACTTAAGTATATCTTTAGTTGGACTTCAGCTCTACTTCTGCACAATTAAAGTGCATTAAGTACAAAATTAGTTGTTCCAATTTAGCAGACTTTAAATGTACTAGTTTAGTATACTAAAAGTACAACTGCAGACTATTTTTATTTAAGTACATAATATGTTAATGTATTTGTAGTATACTTAGTATGAAATAAATGTATTTGTAAATACATTTGAGTACATTTATTTTTTACTAGGCAATGTCAATGGAACTAAAGGTGTCAGTTGAACCTTTGTGCATCAAAATCCCCGCCATATTCCCAAGCAGGACATGTTGATCAGGGTGACCCGCTGCCTGTCCAAGTTCTACTGCCTTCTTCACATGAGCCAGAGCCTCATCATGCTTTCCTTGCAGGTCCAACACTGTCGCCAGGTCACTCATCAAAACCAGGGTCTGAAGCAGATTACACATTACCATTTAACGGGATGTGGTTTGCCACATCTGAAGATCTTGTAAAATGACTAGGAACATATTCACTGAATACCTATGACAATATATGTACCAGTGTGTCATATCTTAAAACAGAAGCATCACCTGTGGATGGGACTCTCCCTGCTCCTCTTGGCAGATCTGCAGCGCGTGCCGATAATCTCTGCAGGCACCTATGAAACGATGATGCGATGCCAAATAACGCGCCCTCGCATCTAAGCTAAGACCGAGCAGCAACCTGGTGTCTTTGCGCTCCTCGTCTAATTGAAATACAAACACATTTAGTAAGAGATCAATACATTGACAAACAAACACAAATGATCTGTTTGCAGTGGCATACAGCCAAAACTGAAAGGCGGCTGTGATACCTGACAGGGTTTCTGGAGGAAGCTCCTTCTGTTTCTCAATCTTGGCCTCTAAAGACTCTGTGCAGAACTGAAAGCCATGCTCTGCCAATTCGTTCCTGGAAATGAAAACTCAGAGTTACTGAACAGTGCAGAGGTCAACAGGTCAACTAACTCTGACTGTTTTCACTCTCTCAGCAGAGAAACACAACTCACTTGTTTTGAGTAGCATATATGCTGGCCAGCTTTAGCGACATCTCAATCACTGCGTTGTCATCCTTTTGAGATAAAACATGTAAAGTCAGTTTAAAAAACTAAAACTAAAAATCACATTTCTCATTGTTTTTGGCTTGTTTATATAATAATCCATCAACCAATGTTCAAAAATAAAGGAATGAGACAGAAGTCTTTGTTTTTACCTGTGGTGTTCCTCCTGACAGCATAAAACTCATGGCTGCTTTGAAGAGCTTCTCAGCCTGCAAAAAAACAACAACAACAAATAGAGTCACATGCTGACGTTCACTACAGAAGTATGTACTAATGTAGAGTAGTGAGTCAGTGGAGTAGGGCAGAGGGAAGATCACCCTCAGCCTTACTCACATTATCCAGCTGACCTTGGACAAAGGCAAGATTCGCCATCTGTAAAGCCAGAGACATATTAACCAAAATTGTGCTCTCATTTAATCTTCTCTGTCATGTAATATACACTACTGAGGGTTGCAATTTTTTGGAGAAAAAATTAATTGGGCTAGGTGAAAAAGGAGGATAAAGTCAGAAAAAACATACCAGGCTGTATGTGTAAATAATGGCATCGTTATTGTGCATCTGATGTGCCAGTCGAACAGCTTTGTGTAAGAAACCATTGGCAGCATCCAGTTCCCCAGTCATCATGCTGTACTGTGAAGGACGATGATTAACATTTGGTCTTCAAAGATGAATATTAAGAAAATCATTTTTAAAAACATTAAACACTATACAAATTTTGCCACCATTTAAAATCTGGATGCAAGCATGAATGCCTACATGCAAAGTGTTTTAAATCTGATTTGAAAAGTCTAGCGTATGCCAGTCTTAAAAGAACAGTTCACCCAAAAATGGCTCCCTCATGTCGTTCCAAACCCATAAGACTTTCGTTCATCTTCTGAACATAAATTAAGATATTTTTGATGAAATCTGAGGAGCTTTCTGACCCTGTATAGATAAAACTACGCAACTAACACTTTCAAGGCCCAGAAAGGTGGTTAAGGACATTGTTAAAATAGTCCACATGACATCAGTGGTTCAACTGTAATTTTATGAAGCTTTGAGAATACTTGTGCGCAAAGAAAACAAAAATAACTTTATTTAACAAACTTTTTTTGGGGGCCTTGAACATGGTAGTTGCGTTGCTGTCTATGCAGGGTCAGAAAGCTCTTGGAATTTCATAAAAAAAAAATTCATTTATGTTCTGAAGATGAACGAAGGTCTTGCGGGTTTGGTACGACATGAAGGTGTGTAATTAATGATGGAATTTTCATTTAATCCCTTTCATCCTTTATCCCTTTAAAGAAACAGTTCACCAAAAATTTTTAAAAATTGCTCAAAATTTCACTTCACAACACATTAATAGATGGACTGGTGCTGTTTGGACTCTTATTCTGAGAGCACCCATTCACTGCAGATGATCCAGTGGTGAGCAAGTGATTTAATGCTAAATTTCTCCAAATATGTTGCCATTAAGAAACAAACTCAACTACAATTTGGGTGGCCTAAGGGTAAATTTCCAGCAATTTTTTTGGCGAAGTATTCATTAAATACATTTTACATTTTGTAAAGTACAGTAATCCACTTGTTTCTAATTTATATAGTATATATATGTATATGGTAATATGACCCTGGACCACAAAACCAGTCAAGGGTCAATTGAAATTGAGATTTATCATCTGAAGGCTGAATAAATAAGCTTTCCATTGATGTATGGTTTGTTAGGATAGGACAATATTTGTCTGAGATAGAACTATTTGAAAATCTGGACATTACTTATCAAAAATTAAGCTTTGATATATTTACGGTAGGAAATTTACAAAATACCTTCATAGAACATGATCTTTACTTAATTTCCTAATGATTTTTGGCATAAAAGAAAAATTTTGACCCATAAATGACCCAGTTGGCTATTGCTACAAATACACCCGTGCTATTCATGACTGGTTTTGTGGTCCAGGGTCACATATTTTATTTAACACAAATCATTTTAATTAAAAATTATGGTAACACTTTACAATAGGGTGTCATTTGTCAACATTAGTTAATGCATTAACTAACATGCATGAACAATACCTTTATTACAGAATTTATTCATCTTTGTTAATGTTAGTTAATAAAAATACAGTCATTCATTGTTCATGTTAGTTCACAGTGCATTAATGAATGGTAAAAACACAACTTGTGATTTTAGTAATGTATTAGTTAATACTGAAATTAACATTAACTAAGATTAATAAATCCTGGAGATGTATTGTTTATTATTAGTTCATGTTAATTATTGAACCTTGTTGGAAAGTGTTACCCAAATTATATCAGCAGGTAACAATGTAGCAATAATGTAAACTGAAAAATCTTAGTATTTTCTTTGTCCCTCTTTTTTTTCAAATATTCATTGTGGTCTAAAACTACACTAGAATAACCAAATGTAGCTCAAGACACACTGATGTGATACCTGTATGTTAGTAACGCATCATAGTATACCTTGGCTTTTTTCAAGAGCAGAATAAGTTCATCCTCAAGTTTCTGTTCCTCAGTCCTCTCATCAGTGCTTCCAAAAAGTGAAAAGGCTGATGCAAAAGCAAATATCACTGTTAGAACACATTAATCATTACACAGACAAAGCTCATCCTGAATTGAGGTGGTTCATCCCTGCTGAAAAAAACACTTTAGAACTCATTACAGAAATTCTAATGGTTTCTACTACAAATATGATTACAAACATTACAAACCATCAACTTTTAACCATTAAAGCCATTAAAATGTGGTGTGTTTTGGTACATATTCCATAAGGATTTAGTGGTTTTAACAAGCCACTAATAGAAGGCGACCAATTACCAGTAGAAACCCACAGGGTCCATTACAGTTTCCATTAAAACTAACAAAAAAAAAAACAGCAAAACCATTACATATTTTGTGATGGTGTCTATTGTTTTTATTTCAGCAGGGATACGTTATGTAAATATCATGAACCGTTTATGACAGCATCCAATGCAGCTACCCATGTTTTTGATTCATGTCAACTCACCCATGGCACCCCACGCAACAGTCCAGCTGCTGAATCCTGTCGTGTCAGAGTGACACTTCCCACTGTCACACAGATGCCATGACCTTCTGTGGCAGCGGCTCACACAGCGGCTCGACCGCACCAACACACCAACCGGCTCATGCACCGATTTGATTCTTGCAAACGATAAACTAGAACCGGAAACATTTCTCGTACATTCGTTACCACAATGCTTTAAACGAGCTACTTGTGCAGCCAACTGTCGACAGTAAGAGCGCAGCGCCATATTTCTGATTAATGACGTCAAGCGTGGCGGTCACGTGACCAGCCTGGCTCACGATTTACCTCCATTCGTTTTATTCGCATTTAAATTATATTTAGATTTTAATTAGATGGCTTTTGATTAATTGTTAACTGAATATAGATTTATTATATTGTTATTAATTTATCTTAATGCCTGGAACTCGAACATAAGGGTCATTCCTTACGTCATCCTGTAGTTTTATTATTATTAATAAAAATATGAAGTCACAGTAACATTTCTTTATACTTTTAAACAATCACATTTTTAAATATCACAACATTTTGTGTTTCATTTCATCCTAATATCACATTAGAATATTTATGTATGTCATTCTTTGTTTTATTTTGAAATATTGTTAATTTGTAACACAATTTGACACAACGTGATACAATTTTGATTGGGGAAAAAACAGTACAAACATAAGCAAAGCTTAAAAAAATAAAAAGTATAAAAAGTACAAAATAATATTTAAAAACATATATAAATAGCAGGTTTACAGATGAGAATTCTTGACCTGTAACTAAGGTACTTCTTTTAAATTTCTACATAAAAGAAATAACATACAATAGACACACCAGTTTATTATTCACTGTTCTGTTTATTTATTTTACTAAAGCACAGATGAGGTTACAAAACAACACAATATCCTGTTATCACCCACTGGCCATTAGTATTTTAACAGGAAAAAGAGGGAATGCTTTTCAATTCTAAATTAGCACACAGTGGGTCTCTGTACCACAGATCATGCAGTAATTATAGGTTAAACGTATTCATTTGTAGACACAGAAGTGCACAGAGAGAGAGAGAGATAGGAAAGGCATAGGGTGATCCATATACACTCACACTTAATATGCACATGAACAATAAGAACTGCACAAAAAATTACACAGATCACCTCAAATTTAAATCCTTCCTCTGAAAAAAATAGCTTTCAAAACCTAGCATATTAAGCTTTCAGTGTCTGTAAAGCCTTTATACATAATCTCAAAAGGAAAAAAGTTGCATGTTTAAAATGTACATATGAAAAAATACAGAGTTGAAGTCAAAAGTTTACATACACCTTGCAGAATCTGCAAAATTTTAATTATTTTACCAAAATAAGAGGGATCGTACAAAAGGCATTTCACATAAAAGATGTTTACATATAGTCCACAAGAGAAAATAGTTAAATTTATAAAAAACAACCCTGTTCAAAAGTTTACATACACTTGATTCTTAATACTGAATGATCCACAGCAGTTTTTTTTTTTGTTTAGTGTTAGTTGTTCATGAGTCCCTTGTTCGTCCTGAACAGTTAACCTGACTGCTGTTCTCCAGAAAATCCTTCAGGTTCCACAAAATTCTGTTTTTTCAGCATTTTTGTGCATTTAAACCCTTTCCAACAATGACTGTATGATTTTGAGATCCATCTTTTCACACTGAGGACAACTGATGAACTCATATACACAATGCATTAGGGGCCAGGGGGTGAAAACTTTTAGAAATTAAAGATCAGGTTAAATTTCAATTATTTTGTCTTCTGGGAAACACTTAAGTATCTTCTGTAGCTTCTGAAGGGCATTGTTGGGGAAAGTTACTTTTAAAAGTAATGCATTACAATATTGAGTTACTACCTAAAAATGTAACTAATTACATTACTTAGTTACTTTTTATGGAAAGTAATGTGTTACTTTACTTTTGCGTTACTTTTTAAATCTGGGCAGGGCCTGCTTGTTTGTTTTTAATATAAAAAGTTCTATTTTGGCAAATGTAAAAGCCTTTTCACACCAAAAGCCTCAGGCTTTGACAAAAGTAAATTCATGTCTGTACAGCAGAATGCAGAAGAAAAAATGTCAACTCTTCAGCAATAAAAAAAAAAAGAAAACAAATGTTAGATTTTCTTGAGTCATTTTTGCTTATTAGTATGGTTAAATTGGACCATCGAAGGTCGGCAGCAAAGACATTGGTTAATAAAATGGGATTAAATGCATAAATGATATTAGTATTATTTAACATATTTAATTATTGTAGGTTTGCGTCATATTCATAGTTGAATTTCACTGTTTTTATTCATTTTGAGGAATACTGTAACTGTTTTTTGTGAGTGAGATGAATTAATGCATGTTCACATTTATTCTAGAACTAACATCTTACTCCCTATTTCTCTCAACACAGGGAAATGAGAGCTTTTAATCAATAAATGGGTGGAAAGTAACTGGCGTTACTTATTTGAAAAAAGTAACTCAGATATTTTCTTGTCAATTAAAAAGTAATGCTTTACTTTACTAGTTACTTGGAAAAAGTGATAATAATATTACGTAACTTGCGTTACTTGTAATGCGTTACCCCCAACACTGCTGAAGGGAAGTACTAAATTTTATTAAAATACAATGTTTAGGCAAAATAAGAAAAATGTACAAATCTTCTTTCTGTTCAAAAGTTGACACCCCTGGCTCTTAATACATCGTTTTCCTTCTGAAGCATCAGTGAGCCTTTGAAAAATATGTAAACTTTTGAACAGGGTCATTTTTATAAATTCAACTATTATTTTCTCTTTTGGACTATATGTAAATGTCTTTAATGTGAAATATCATATCTAGGTAAGTTTTGTATGATCCCTCTTATTTTGGTCAAATAGTTAACATTTTGTAGATTCTGCAAGGTGTATGTAAACTTTTGACTTCAACTATAATTTTGTTTTTTGTTTTTCATTTCAGCAACAATATCATAGGTTAGCATAGCCTTAAATCAAGAAATAAAGTGTATGGGTATGTGAGGCTTTCTACCCAAATCTCTTCTAACCCACTGTGACAAATAAAACACAAATCCATCAAAAAGATGAATGTTTAATTTACAGAAACAGCTCAAAATGCAAGCAAAGAGGAATGTCGATAGAGGTGAGTAAGTGACCTAAAAACCTACTGAGGTTTTCAGAAATGTCCCAAAATAAAATGTGAACACACTCTCTACACCAGTAAGTTGTTAAGAGACAAGAGAAGTATATTAAAGCCCATGGAAAATAAGCCCTATGTGCTTGAAACAAATCATAAAACACATTATATCATCTTTTGTCTCTTCTGAATGTAATAAGTCATCTCTTTTCAAAGTCAGCACCTGATAATTCAGTATCTAAAACACTTTGCTCAAACGTGACTTAGAAAATTAGAAATAAAGCAATCAAGTGTTTTGAAAATGAGCAAAACACCCAAGCATCACACGCTTACGAGGCAATTCACAGACACATATTGCAGACCTCACAACTGACCTGTTGGACCAAGTGCCGCATTTAAAATCTCCGCCGTCGTCACGTGACAGAGCAGTATTTGGCACACAGTATATTATTTTTTTCAATAAATCTGCATTGGCTGCATACAACAACACTGAAACCTCATTATCAACCAGCATTCAGAGGCACAAAATATTTACTGACCGCAACAAGTTCCTGTAAGCTCCAGCTCATCTGTCCCCAGTCAAGAGCGCAGATTATTGCACAAAAAGCAATTCAAAGTGTCACATACAGCCTCTCTAGTAGCTCTGGTATATTTCACTGCACAATGCTGCTGATTGACAAAACTCAGATTGAAAGGACTGTTATACATTTAGTGATTGCCGGCAAAGAGCTGCCTGTCAGGTTTAAGATTCATTTCAACTATACAACGTGCAAACGAAGGGATAATATCCATTGACAAGTAAGTACTGTCACTATATTCCCCACTAAATCACACTCAAACACACACTGAATTTTTTTTCTCGTTATTGTATGCTGGAATTCTAAACATGACTTGATGCAGATGACCTAGGGTTTTTCAAATCACTTGATGTGAAAACACAAAAATGATGTGCAGTGATTGTCTACCCTGAACAGCATGTGTATATCTGATCGGTAGCATGGTCATCTTGCAGCAAGGGTGCATACAAGGTGTGCAAAGAGCTGCCGAACCATGACCAGAAGGAAAACAACAGCACACATCAAACCGCCACACAGAATGAAGGAAGACTGTTCGCTCCTCACCAAACCTTGGAGTAACTGAGAAAGGTGTGCATGTGTGTATGTGTGTGTTTGTGTGTGTGTGTGTGTGTAACAGAGGACAAAGGCTAAAGCCCCGGGCATAGCATGAACACCTCACTCACGGCTCCCAAAGAGCTGAAGGAAAAAGAGGAATATGTAGACCACATCCATGTAGAGGCAGATGGCTCCGAACACATGCTCCTCTGGGTTCAGAGAGTACCGCCTGTTGCCGATCAGCAGCTGCATGTCAAACGCCAGGAACTAAAGCATGAGAAAAAGAAGATATTACATATTGAATGAAGCACGTGAATATGACAATATTGCGTGGTTAAAGGGTACTAACCAGAGTGAAAACCAGAGCACCAAATCCAGCATAAGCAGTATGCAACCAGGGTATCTAAAACCACAGAGAGAAGCAGATGTTTGAGACAACACTGTATGACTGAATCAATATAAAACAATTTACTTCAGCATGATACCTGGCAATACATAGTAATTAGAATTAATAATTATTAATATACAGTGCCATTCAAAAGTTTGGGATCAGTAAGCCTCAATAAGGCTGCATTTATTTGATCAAAAAAATACAGAAAAATGTAATATAAAATAATGGTTTCTATTTTAATATGCTTTAAAATATAATATATTCCTGTGATGCAAATCTGAATTTTCAGAAATCATTCTAATATGCTGATTTATTATTAGAATTATATTTGTTGGCATAGATAATTAATGGATTCTTTGATGAATAAAAAAAAAAAAAAAAAGAATATACATTAAAATCTAATTTATTTATTTTTTTAATCAAAGCTGATTTTTTTTTAGCAGTCACATGATCCTTTTATAAATCTTTTCTTACAATACAAGTCTTTTCTATCACTTTTTATCAATTTTACACATCCTTGCTGAATAAAAGTATTCATTTCTTTCAAAAAAAAAAGAATTAATAAATATTTAATGACCCCAAACTTTTGAACGGTAGTGTATGTTGTTAAAAAAAATGTATATATTAAATAAATGCTGGTTTTTTTAACGTTTTATTCATCAAAGAATCCTGAAAAAAGTATCACAGGTTCCAAAAAAAAAATTAAAGGAACCCCACTTTTTTTTTTTTTTAAAATAGGCTCATTGTCCAACTCCCCTAGAGTTAAACAGTTGAGTTTTACCGTTTTTGAATCCATTCAGCCGATCTCCGGGTCTGGCGGTAGCACTTTTAGCATAACTTACCATAGATCATTGAATCTGATTAGACCGTTAGCATCTCACTCAAAAAAGAACATATATAATGATGATATTTTTCCTATTTAAAAACTTGACTCTTCTGTTGTTACATCGTGTACTAAGACTGACGGAAAATGAAAAGTTGTGATTTTCTATGCTGATATGGCTAGGAACTATACTCTCATTCTGGTGTAATAATCAAGGAACTTTGCTGCCGTACCATGGGTGCAGCAGGCGCAATAATATTACGCAGCGCCTGAAAGTGACCGGCACTAAGTTTGTGTATATGCAGAGTTGACGAGTTTGCCGTTCCTTGATTATTACGCCGAAATGAGAGTATAGTTCCTAGCCATATCGAACTATTTTACATCGTAATAATATTTCACAATATTGCATTTTTTTCTGTATTTTTAATCAAATAAATGCAGCCTTGATGAGCATTAGAGACTGCTTTAAAAAACATAAAACACCCTACTGATCCCAAACGTTTGAACAGTAGTGTATATTAATATATATTATATAAAACAAAACAGCTTATTTCCAGTTGTATGTGTATATATATAGTTACAATGTTTTAGGTTTTACGAATTAAGCTTAAATTTAAAGTAAAAACCTAGATTTAATTAACTGGTATAATGTTAATATACCAACCTACTCAAGTACTAAAATCTGTTTTGTACCTTTAAATCAGGGGTGTCCAAACTCATCCTGGAGGGCCAGTGTCCGGCAGAGTTTAGCTAAAACTTGCCTCAACCCACCTGCCGGGAAGTTTCTAGTATGCCTAGTAAGAGCTTGATTGGCTGGTTCAGGTGTGTCTATCTAGGGTTGGAGCTAAACTTTGCAGGACACAGGCCCTCTAGGACAGAGTTTAGGTACCCCTGCTTTAATAATATACTACCAACCACCAAAAAACACAGGTGGTAATGAGAAAGTCACATGATGAATCAAAGGTCAAAACAAATATCTTTTCCACAGACAAAAGTAACTTACCGTTAACCAATTAACAGGTTTTTACCATACGCTGTAAGAAAACAATCCAAAGAAAATTCCAGTACATCAAAGAACTCATAAGTTCAAGGCACTCAAATAATGTGAAAAATATTTTTCACATTATTTGAGTGCCTTGAACTTATGAGTTTTTTGATGTCACAAAAGAATCCCGCACCCAAAGGGCACAGATTTATTTATTTTTACACCCCAGCAGCAGTTTTTGCTTGAAAAACTTATGTGTGAAAATTCCAGTACATTTTAAAGACCTTTAACCCTAAAACACAAGGCAATGTGTAACTCAAAATATGGGTAAAACACTTGCAAAAAAATCCATACAGAAAAATCTGGCATGTTACCATCATTGGCCCATGTTTTCACAGACTTTTCTTCGAGCATAGCATCTCACCATTAAAATGTGACAGTGTACGCAATTTCGAAAAGATGTGACCGCTTCAAAGTGATCTAGTATTTAATGTATGAAAGATTTACAAGCAGCTTACATATCCAAATGGTGCGGTAAAGAACAGCAGAAGCCCAGTGATCATCAGCACCATCATGAGGGAGAAAAGTAATCCATGACAGGTGGTGAAGTCAACCTAGATGACAGAAGACAACACTATCAAATTACACATAAATGAAGCACTTGAAAGAAGCCGTTTAGGACAAAATATGCTCACCCTGGATTGGAAACAGAAGAGCGTGATGGCCAGACACACCAGTGCTGTGATGCCCACACACATCATCACTACTTTGGTGTTGTGGTAGCTGTAGAAAGAAAGAGTAAGATTTAAAAATGAAATTAAGAAAGAAATTAAGGTTTTTGAGGAAAACATTCCATTTTCTTTTCTCTATATAGTGGACTTCAATGGTGCCCAGCAGGTTGAAGGTCCAAACTGCAGTTTCATTGCAGCTTCAAAAGGCTCTACACGATCCCAGCAAAACGATTGGTAATTTTCTTTAAACAATAAAAATGTACATACGTTTAACCACAAATGCTAGCCTGACCTCACGCATTATGCGTGATGTAGGCGTAAATACTGACTCAGTGTTCACAAAGCGAACGTGCAAAGAAAGTCAAACTCCCTTCACAAAAAGGTAAAACAATGATGTTGGACAATTCCAACATTAGATGAAGAACTAACCACTAACCACGCATGACCTTTCTAACGTGATTATATAATGTGTGAAGTCGCGCATACGCCCAGAGCTAGTGGAAGACAAGCATTTCTGGTTAAAAAGTATAACAATGTTTTTTTTTTTTTAGAAAATGACCAATCGTTTCGCTAGATAAGACCTTTATTCCTCGTCTAGGATCGTGTAGAGCCCTTTGAAGCGGCATTGAAACTGCAATTTGGACATTCAACCCACTGATCCCCATTTTAGTCCACTATATGGAGAAAAATCCTGGAATTTTTTCCTCGAAAACCTTAATTTCTTTGCAACTGAAGACAGAAAGATATGAATATCTTGGATCACACGGGGGTGAGTAAATTATCAGGAAATTTGAATACATTTTAAATTTGTATTCAAGTTTATCTTACCTGGCTAGCATGCCTGCCATATAGGACATCGCCAAAGTCTGAAAATAAAGCAAGACTTTTAACCCTTTTCTTTTTCTGGTGGTTAAAAAAGTTAAATGATAGTGAACAATTATTATTATTAAATACACTTATTATAAATGAGCGTTGACTATCATTTAATTTGCCAGTTGAGGAGACAATACTTACAAAAATAGATAGAAGGATCATATTGGTAGGGTATCTTCGTCTGTGGATGAAACACAAACACTGATCGATAAGTGATGGATATTAAAGAAGCTCACAGTTCCTGAAATCACACATTTCCTATGCTGGTCTTAAGTTTAAAACAAGCAGAATGTATAATAAAAAAATATCTCCTTACCGTGCATTTGTACTGCATACAAGCATCAGGTATGTTCCCATGAAAGTCATGCTGGACAAAAACAAAGCAGTGTCACTAACAGGGCAAACAAAATTTAAAGGGGTCATCGGATGCCCATTTTCCACAAGTCTAAGGGATTGTTCCTTTAAATGCAAATGAGCTCTGCTCGTCCCGCCCTTCTCTTCTCTCTGCTGCTCTGAGAGATTGTTTACTTTAACCACATTTAGCGTGTTTAGCCGCGAAACTTGCTAACTAGCATGTTATTAGGAAAGGTGATTGCAGAGATTTCATAAAAAAAAAACCTTATACTCACTTCTGCTGTAGGTGAAGCTGGATCACAAATGATTTGCGCGAACATAGACGGATATATGTAGATCGGGAGGCGCATTCCCTTCACAAACAAATGTAATCCACTGCATCTTCAGGGCTCAGATGTCAGGAGTAAATGACAACCACTTTGTTCATTATTACATCCATATATTACATATACATATTCTTGTCTAACTTACATCCCTGCTCCAGCATCGAAACAATGGGATCGGACTGTTACAGCTGATCTGAGGTAAGACGCTCATGTCAATCAACTATTGTGGGAGCGGCCTCTGTCAGTGTGACGCCACATCAATTTGAAAAATGGGATATTATTTTTACAGATGAATTAAAAAACACTGCATGGATTTTTGTCATAATAGGGTAGATTTGTACATACACTGCCAACACACGTTAAAGTTCAAACAACATGTAAAAGTAAAGTTTGCATCCGATGACCCCTTTAAACAAAAAGTCCCGAAACCTCTAATGAGGCAATTGAACAGTGTATAATTCAGTCACTTACTATGAGGTCAGATAGAAAACTCGATTGTACTGTACAAACTTCCGGACTGGCTCACTGTGAAAGACAGAACGGTCATCAGTCAAAGTGGAAAAAATGGATAAAATGGGGTTGTCATGTACTCTGATATTAGTATCACTTACCAAAATGTGAAGAGTGACACCACACCAAATGTGACCATGAGCTGAACCATGAGGATGCAGAAGACCTGCAAATGAAATCTTTTCATGACTAACATGTTTATGCATTACCATTACCATCAACTTTCTGGACCTTGAAAGTGTCAGTTGCATTGCTGTCTATCCAGGGTCAGAAAGCTCTCAGATTTCATCAAAAATATTTGTGTTCCAAAGTTGAACGAAGGTCTTACAGGTTTGGAACGTCATGAGGGTGAGTAATTGGTGACGAAATTTTAATTTTGGGGTGAATTATCCCCCAAAATTCTTTGATGAATGTAGAGTTCAAAAGAACAGCATTTATTTGAAATGGAGATCTTTTGTAACATTAGAAATATGTTTACTGACACATAATTTCTTTTAAAAAAAGCACTGGTGCAAATGGAAAAACAACTGAAACAAGACTTTCACACCTTCCTGATGAACATGCGGCGGACATTCTTGTCCTCCCAGTTGCTTCCACTGAGGCCGTCGAAGCTGCTGCTGGAGCTCGGGTCAGAGAAGGGTGAGGACATGTCTGCAGCATACGCATTGGAATATCCTGGACCTAAACAGACATTTTGCACTATTAACATTGTTCAGACAGAGAAGAAAGACCTGAAGGATTTTTCTGAAGAACAGCAGGCAGTTTAACTGTTCAGGACAAACAAGGGACTCGTGAACAACTATCACTAAAAAAGCACAGCTGTGGATCATTCAGGTAACAACACAGTATTAAGAATCAAGTTTATGTAAACATTTGAACATTTTCATTTTTATAAATTTAACTATTATTTTCTCTTGTGGACTATATGTAAATGTATTTTATGTGAAATATCTTATTCAGGTCAGTACTAAATAAAAAACAGCATGCATTTTGTATGATCTCTGTTATTTTGGTAAAATAATTAACATTTTGCAGATTCTGCAAGGTGTATTTTGACCTCAGCTGTATATACAGTAGTCAACATTTGAAGTGGATCAAAAAAGTTTATCATAGTTGTCCTAAAACAAGAAAGGGTATTGTTTTGGTTTTAGGACAACTTTGATGAAAGTTTCTGATCCACTTCAAATGTTGACTACTGGAGATAGATAACCAAAGATATTATAATAAATGGTCACTTACTAGGGCCGGGATGCACATAAGCCCAGCTGGGGTGCATGGGCATGGTTGGGGGTGGCATTGGGGGCGGCTGGGAGGCGTAAGTGAAGCTACCAGCTCCTTGTTCTTTATCTCCTGCAGTAGCTTCAGCATAGCTGGGTGGAGCTGCTGGCAAACTCATGGTCTACTGTAAAACAACACCATTACCACAATGAAACAAATCATCTGAGATGGAATCACAACTAGCACAGCAAGATCTGATACTTGAGCACTCTGGCTCACATTAATATTTTATACCCCAACACCAATGAAACTTTGCAACTCTTCACCACATGAATTCATTATGAACCTAACACTTGGATCCTTTCCTGTTTTAAGCCAATGGCAGACAGAAAGTTTAAAGAACAGCTTTAAAATTATCTTTCAACTGATCGCTATTTTTATTTTTTTTTTTTATTTTTGCAGAAGTCTCTTCTGCAAATCTAACCTGGATTTGTTTGATCCAAAGTACAGCAAAAATGGTAAATATGTTTATTATCTAAAATAACTCTTTTCTATTTGAATATATTTTAAAATGTAATTTATTCCTGTGATCAAAGCTAAATTTTCAGCATCATTACTCCAGTCACATGATCACATGATGAATCATTCTAATATGCTGATTTGCACTCAAGAAACATTTTTATTATTATTATTGTTATCAATATTTAGTACATTTTTTTCAGGATCCAAAGATCAGTATTTTCTGAAATAAAAAGCTTTTGTAACATACACTATACCATTCAAATACTTTTATTTAGCAAGGATGCTTTAAACTGATCAAAAGTGATGATTACGACATTCATAATGTTACAAAAGATTTCTATTTCAGATAAATGCTGTTCTTCTGAACGTTCTATTCATCAAAGAAACCCGAAAAATTCTACTCAGCTGTTTTCAACATAATTATAAAAATACAGAATATTAGAATGATTTCCGAAGGCTCATGTGACTGGAGTAATGATGCTAAAAATTCAGCTTTGAAATCACAGGAATAAATTACATTTTAAAATATATTCACAAAGAAAACAGTTATTTTAAATAGTAAAAATATTTCAAAATTTAAACAAATAAATGTAGGCTTGGTGAGCAGAAGAGACACCTAAATTCTTCACTTGAGAAACATGATTCAACATGATTCAACCTCAAAAGAAATATGTAATTTGGTGCAGATGTTATTAATATCACCAAAGGTTAAGATGAAATTCTTCTAGCTTGTAATGCAAATCAATGAGATTCTTATAACAATATAACAGACCTTTTACAGTAAAAGGAATATAAATAATAGTTGTCACTCTATATCTATAGTGTCTTAGCAAGATGATATCTAAAGGCTTAGTTTTATAATCAAAGCTCTGTAGTATTTATTGTGGGGGGCAAAACATATAATACAATACAGTACAATGATGACTGAGAGATGTACAAATAAACGCTCCTCAAAAGCCTGATGTATCATATTTAATACTAACATTTTAACATGATTTGGATAACCAAGCAATTGGCTTCGGTGCAGTAAATGTTCATCTTAAAATCCTAATATCAGTATAAAGAGTTATTTTTACACCTACTCCTAAATCATTAAAGACTTCACAGCAAAAAACCACGTTTACCACATCCTGTAGTTTTTCTTTTTCCTTTCAGCGAAGTGTTGATCATGTTAATAATTTAGAGACTTTAGAAATTAATGTATCAAATATGAACAGTAGTATTTGTACAAAAGTGTTGTGTTATCTATCAGTTATTATCAATAACAAACACTGAACATCAGTTCAGACATATTGATCTGGCAAGTGACTGTAGAGCTTATCAAACACACCGCACAACAGTCTCTTATCCTAAACTACTAGTGTTAATGAGTACTGTCATACAAGTAATCAGTAGCAGTGACAGGACTGAAATACATGAAGACAGCGCTTAGCTTAGCTAGCACATCGATGACACTTTTCAAGCCCATTCTGTCGGGCAGGAGACGACAAATGATTTGCGCATATAAGAATAACGGTGTTAGAAATGACTTAATAAATGTAGGGTCTAATTAATTAGTTATAAACTAAGCTCTGTATTTCAACTTACCTTACTGTAACAGCTAATGTGACACTCGAGATTCCCAAGTAAAAACAATGTACTCAATCATGTAATGACGTACATCCGGTGTTTCCGGAAATGATAAACGCGAATCATAAGCAAGATGGAATACGTTATGCTGGTAGCACAGTTTTAGCAAAATGTACTGTATTGATTATTGAACGTATTGATTTTTTATTTTACAGCGGAAGCGTGTTATTTATACAAGTCAGAAAATAAACGAATTTTTATGCCAAATTTCCATATCCACAAATGTAAATTCTTGTGTTAGAAATGTTTTAGTATTTAAAAATAAGTAATATGTTATACCGAATCAATCTTATCTTTAAATAAAAACAAAACTTAGCTATTCAGATCGTACCCACAAATATCTTCCTTCATGTCTTTGCGTAACTTTAATTCTCCCTAATGTTTTTTTTTCATTATGAAATGTTCATACTCGTCTTGTATACTAATAAAGTATGAAGTGATGCGTTATAATTTTGGTAAACTTCATATTTATAAAATCATACACACATACATTGGTATTCATATAATTATGGATACATTGCAGAGATGTAATGTTTTTTCTACTGGACAAACAAACTATTTTCGACCACCTTTCCCTAACCTTACACTTCAACCTAGCCCTCAGAGGAAATATATAGTAATATATATATATATATATATATATATATATATATATATAAACAGGTAATATACCAAGGTAAAAATGTATTGAGTTGTAAATTATTTAAACTCTTTCACTTCACTCATGTTTTGTAAAAAATAAATAAATAAATAAAAATCCAAAATAATTCATCACAATTTGATCACAAAATGTTAAAGAGGCAGCTGGAGATTCAGAATTATTAGCAAAGCAATTCATATTGAGCAAAGTGTATAGAGAAGATAGATTTTGAACAAATAAAACTGCACAAGCCAAATCAATAAATGTACGCTTTTAATTAGACATTATTGCAAATACAGCTTTAAACAATATTTGATAAAATAAAAAAGCTCATCAAGAGTTGAAGTTTACTTTAACGTTTGTATTACAGTCTGGCCTATGGACCTTCCCTGTTCTAGTACACAAAAAGATGAAGTGCACACCCATGATTTTTAATTGGTTTTTTGAAAAGTAAAGTCCAAATACTGTGATGCATATTTAACACACAAAAAAGATAAGACAGCTACTTGCACTGGAAACCCCAGTGACTGACTCGGGTCTTATAGGTGGTTCTGAAACTGCAGTCTAAACAGCATGCTTGCATTTCCTGGAGAGCAATAGTCTGGATGGCAGAGATGTTGGAACTGCCCTCTATAGGGGGATTATATTGACTATAAATCATGCATCTGCTTGTCAATCTTTGATTTTAGATGTTCCTTGTAGGCCAGAATGTCCTTGCTCCATTTTGTGATGGTCTGCTTTTCACAAACCCAGATCTCCTGAGCCACCTGCAAAGCAGCAAGACAATATTACTACACTGTAACAAAGACCTCAAGTCAGAAACATGAGCTTGACAAATAAAATTCAAATGAAAAAACAAAGCTTCACATTACCTGCTGAATAAGCCTAAAGTCGTGGCTGACCAGCATCATTCCACCCTCAAACTCATTGATCGCCTCAGCAAGAGCGTCAATGGTTTCAATGTCAAGGTGATTGGTCGGCTCATCAAGAAAGAGCATGTGGGGATTCTGCCAGGCCAGCCAGGCAAAGCAGACACGGCACTTCTGCCCATCAGACAGATTCCTTATAGGGCTCACCTAGTTTAAAAAGGAACACGTTAATATGTAAAGTAGAATTTGCAGATTAAAATGTTTAAAATAATAATAATAATAATAATAAAAATAAAAAAATAAAAAAATAAATAAATAAACTACCTGCTGTTTGCCAGTGAGTCCATAGCGGCCAATGATTTTCCTCATTTCTTCTTTCTCCTTAATCTCAGGGTAACATTTCATCATGTACTCCAGAGGTGAAAGGTCAAGCTCCAGTTGCTCTGTTAGATGCTGTTAGAGAAAGAAGCAAAAAACTCAAGTTAAACGCTGTTAAAACCAAATTATCTGGTGGTATATCATTATAATTATTACTACATACAGTTGAAGTCAAAAGTTTACATACACCTTGCAGAATCTGCAAAATGTTATTACCAAAATAAGAGGAATCATAAAAAATGCATTTTTTAGTACTGACCTGAAGATATTTCACATGAAATGCGTTTACATATAGTCCACAAGAGAAAAGATGAATTTATAAAAATACCCCTGTTCAAAAGTTTACATGCACTTTATTCTTAATACTGTGTTGTTACCAGAATGATCCACAACTGTGTTTTGTTTTTTTAGTTGTTGTTGTTCATGAGTCCCTTGTTTGTCCTAAACAGTTAATCTGCCTGCTGTTCTTCAGAAAAAAAATCCTTTGGGTCCCACAAATTCTTTGGTTTTTCAGCATTTGTGTGTATTTGAACCCTTTCCAACAATGACTATGATTTTGAGATCCATTTTTTCACACTGAGGAACTCATACGCAACTATTACAGAAGGTTCAAACACTCGCTGATGCTTCAGAATGAAAAACATTTTCATTTAGTAGTGCCCTTTAGAGGCTACAGAAGATTCTTACATGTTTCCCAGAAGACAAAATAAGTTAAATTTACCCTGATCTTCAAATTCAAAAAGTCCCCCCGTCCCCTTAACGCATTGCGTTTCTTTTTGAAGCATCACTGAGCGTTTGAACCTTCTGTAATAGGTATAGTTAATGTAATAGTTCTGTAATAGTTGCATATGAGTCCCTCAGTTGTCCTCAGTGTAAAACGATGGATATCAAAAATCATACAGTCATTTGATGTTAAGGGTTCAAATACACAAAAATGCTGGAAAACCAAAGAATTTGTGGGACCTGAAGGATTTTTCTGAAGAACAGCAGGCAGTTTAACTGTTAAGGACAAACAAGGGACTCATGAACAATTATCACTAAACAAAAAAAAAAAAGCTGTGGATCATTCAGGTAACAACACATTGAGAATCAAGTGTATGTAGACTTTTAAACTAGGTCATTTTTATAAACTCAACTATTTTTTCTTGTAGACTATTTGTAAACGTCTTATGTGAAATATCTTATGTCAGTACTAAAAAAATAAATAACATGCATTTTGTATGACCCCCTCTTATTTTGGTAAAATTATAGCATTTTGCAGATTCTGCAAGGTGTATGTAAACTTTTGACTTCAACTGTAAATGTCATGACAAATAGTCTAGCCAACAGACCTGATGATATCGTCCAATCTTCACATGGGAGTGTTTTCTAATCATACCATCTGAGGGCAGGAGCTGAAAAGAGAAGTTGATGTTTTATAAACCACAATACTAAAGTCTACAAATCACATAAAATGCGTGAACACCAAAGCTAAATGAGTTTAAAACGTGTCTTACCTCTCCAGTTAGGAGCTTCAGCAAAGTAGACTTGCCTGCCCCATTGGGCCCTACAAGGGCCACCCTTGTGTCCAAATCAATTCCAAACTCCAGGTTCTTATAAATATATGGCTATATAACACACAAAAGATACATATAAAAAAACCTCAATCCAGAGAAGGATGCAACAAAAGTGTGAAAAATGCAGTATTGTAAATTAGACCTGCGTACCGTATTATCCGAATACCTGAAGCTGACATTCTGAACCATAATGACAGGAGGAGGGATCTTCCCACAGGGAGGAAAATAAAATGACAGGGTCTGAAAGGACAAAGTAGTTTGAGTCATCATGCTATTGGTTGAAATGTAGCACAGCAATAAAAAAAGCTAATTTGCACAGAATTGCTTCTAAGAACGGTTCTTTCATTACCTTGTCATTCACAACACGCTCAGTAAGACCTGAGGCAACCATCTTCTGTAGAGTCTTCTCTTTGCTCTGAGCTTGTCTGGCCAGCTTGGCAGAACCGTGACCAAACCGAGCAATGTAGTTCTGAGGATCAACAGGAATGCATTTAGATAACCACAGTCAATCACAAGCTAAGCAGTTTAGCATGAAAGCTAAAGAAGCTAAGAAATTTGGCATGTTTACAAAAGGTACATGTAGAAGTAGTTTACCTTCATGTGTGCTATTTGGTCCTGCTCCCAATTAAACCGCTTCATCTGATTCTCCTCCAGCTCCTCTCTGGTCTTCACATACTGGTCATAATTACCCTTTACAAAAAAAGATGAATAATAAATGAAACTGCACATCTGTAATTATAGGAACAGAGCACTAAGTTCTTAAAGGGGACAGAATTAGTCTCTACCGTGTAATATTTCAGCTTGCGCTGGTGCAGGTGAATAATGTTGGTACAAACGCCATTGAGAAAGTCCTGAGAATGGGATATTAAAACCAGAATTCTTTTGAACCTGCCAGATGAAAAGAAACAAACTTGAGGACACTGTTCTCAGCAAAGTGTTTGCAATTAACTGCATCGCAATAACAGAGCGCATTCTGTAATAACATTGGCTACACTTTATTTAAAGGTGCGCTTGTTAAGGTGCAATTATACAATTAAGTATTATTATTAATTGTTATTATAGGGTTAGGATTAGAACAAAACAAGAAAGTTGTACTCTAACATCTTCATACGAAACTGCATCAGGGTTGCGCTGAGAGATCAGTTAAACGCTTCGGTCTAGTTTTTGTCAATGCTCTATCCATATCAAGAACAAACTGCTTGACGGAAGAGCTACAATTCGGCCTTTTGTTTACATCATTTCATCAGCAACAACCCACAGCAATAAAATTATAAATATAAACCTTTTTCTTCAGTATTCTCACATAGCCTTTGTATTAGTAATAAAGCCTTACTGTCTGAGCTCTTCCTCCAGCCACACACATGCGTCCAAGTCAAGGTGGTTTGTTGGCTCATCCAACAGCAACATGAAAGGCTTGAGAAACAGTGCCCTGAAGATTTCAGAAAAACCAGAGTTAAAATTGTTGAAAGACACATGCAAATGCATTCATAGAAATGCATAGGGATCAGAAAATACGCTTCATACAGTTTTTGTCACCGCACAGTTAGCATAAAGCAACTGCGCTATCATTCGGCCTTTTGTTACATCATCTCCCAACAGGTCTAAACTTTGGTATAAGATTCTGAAAGCTCACCGAGCAAGAGCAACACGCATCCTCCAGCCACCACTGAAGTCCTTGAGTTTCTTCTGCTTCATTGCAGTAGTGAAGCCCAGACCTTGGAGGATCCGCGAGGCCCTCATCTCGGCTTTATCAGCGTCCAGCTCCTCTAAACGCTCATACAGCTCCATCAGTTTCTCACATTCAGCTAAAGTTTAAGAAACAAATGTAAACAGTTACATTCATATATTACAAGTGTTCCTCAACCAAGAGGTTCCTTAAAAACTGAACAGTATTAAGGAGCTTTCTCAAGCCGAGATGTTCGATATACCACGCCTAGGAAAGGAAGCTGTTACAAAAACAGTTCCTATGAAAACGTGGAAAGTTTTCATGTTGACCCTGACCTATTTAAGGATTTATTCTCCAGCAAAAATGTGACCCTGGACCACAAAACTAGTCATAAGGGTCAATTTTTTTTTTTTTAATTGAGATTTATACATAATAAATAAGCTTTCCATTTACGTATGGTTTGTTAGGACAGGACAATATTTGGCCAAGATACAACTATTTGAAAATCTGGAATCTAAGAATTGAAAAAAAATAAATACATTGAAAATACTGAGAAAATTGCCTTTAAAGTTGTTCAAATGAAGTTCTTAGCAATGCATATTACTAATCAAAAAGTAAGTTTTCATATATTTACAGTAGGAAATTTACAAAATGTCTTCATGGAACATGATCTTTACTTCATATCCTAGTGTTTTTTGGCATAAAAGACAAATCGATAATTTTGGCCCATACAATGTGCTGTTGGCTATTGCTACAAATATACCCATACTACGACTGGTTTTGTGGCCCAGTGTCACAAATGTGAAAGCATTCTTTATACACCTTACACAAGTAAATGCCAATTGTAATTTCTAGCTGAACCAACCATTTCAAAATGTTGTTTGCATTTGAACAGGGCTGTTGAAACTTACAATCCTCATGAGCGAGTCGTTCAGCCTCTCTCTCCAGTTTAATCCTCTCTTCATCAACCTCCATCACACACTCCAGAGCGGTCTTCTCACTGGGAGCCATCTCACGGGTCAGGTGGTAGATATCAATGTGCTCTGGAATTGGCACCTCCCTGTAACCAATCGCTGACAGCAGCATAGATTTGCCTGCACAAAAATGTAGATACAAATCATTTATTTGTAAACCTATCAACTGAAGTCACTTCTACAGCCAACAAGAGGAAATATATTAGCCCAACACTTACCAGTTCCATTGAGTCCAATAAGGCCATACCGACGGCCAGAGTTGAGCTCCAAACTAGTGTCACTGAGCAGCTCCTGTCCATGAAAGGTGAGAGACAAGCTGCTGATGTGCACATCCGTGCTATTGGGATGAGAAGCAAGAACACCAGTCACTGCCCGTGCTTCGGTTTTCTTCAACTCAAACTCATCCAGCTCCTTCGTCAAACTGGCAACCCCTGTAAAAAGAAAAAAAAGGAGTTTTTAAATGGATTAAGGAGGATGACGAGAATCAGGTTTTGATGAGCTGCTGCTCCCCGCTCTCTTTTCCAGAACAGAGCTGTGCCTCACTTTTAACAAGAATGTAATTCCACTCTCTTACAGTAGGTGGCACTTATAAAGCAGAAATACCCCCAGCAAGGTGGTGCATCCATTGTCTATTGTCAATAGAGTAATGCATGAAGCAAATAGTACTTTGTTGTTGTTTTTTTTTTAAACTGGGTTTGGATTCTTTCACAGCTATTTGCTGCCACTTAGAAAAAACCTTTGGGCACATAACAAGAAACATAAATCTTACTGGTTGGCCAGTTTTCTTCACAGTGCAATGAAAAACAGATTAGAACAACTTTTTATAAAAAAAAAGCAGTCTGACCAGACACATTAATAGACGTTCATTTGATTCAAACATTCATTGCAGCAAATTTTCACTTTGTACAGTAGTTGTTTTGGTGTGAACAAGCTTAAAGTCTTCCTTCTAATGATTCTCCTTACCATTGACCTCAGCTGCTCCATTTTGCTGGATCTCAGGTTTCTCTGCATCACCATTCACTCCATCCTCTGGTTTCTTTGTACGCTGACGAGCTTTAGCAGCTTCTTTCTTCTTTGCTGCCTTCTTTTTTGCTAAATCAGATGGCATTTTAACTGTGAAGACCAGGAACAGAACACCTTTGAAAACCTGTGAGAGAGAGACAAAAAAAAGAATAGCTGGAGGTAAAGATGCTTTCACAGGAACATAGGAAAATGCATTAGGAAGTACACACTGTTCCCAAACGTACTTCCTGGTCAATAAACATTCGATTCGCCTAAAAAAAAACTTATACTTTGTTCACAGGGTTGTTTTAAGGTCTCCACTGAACTGCAGGAGTGCACCAAATTCAGTGGTTCGGCCCGGCTCACGTGGAGTCGGCCAGTACTTTTCCCTGACGCAGTGTAGGCGAATAACTGCAATGGTGAAGTGCTACCGGTACAACAAAGACTCCTCGGTAAATTACATCTATGATATCGCCATGAGTTCTGAAACAACAAACAACGGATAAGAAGGCGAAATATCGTATCCGCTACTCTTAAGAGGATAAAGCGTGTCTGTTAAAAATGTAAGGCCCGACCAATGAGGCAATTTACCAGCCATGCTAACTTTAGCCATGAAGCACCGGCGTATTCCAGATCATGAGTAACAGTTAAATCTTGCTCCCTAGAGGTAGAACAACTGTAGTTTACATCCAAATTGTGAAAAGATAAGTAACTTCCACAAACTAAAGCGGAATCAACCGAAAAACATGTTAGGCTAGTTGAGGAGCGCACACGAGTCTCTGTTCCCACGAGCTAGCCGGCGAGCTAACAGCCGGTAAAACTAGCCTGTTAATCCGCAAGATGTCCGGAGAACAAAATTAAATGAGTAAATGAGGTGTGAGCTTTTTGTAGACATCGATCATCGCAGAAATTGATAGTTAAGCCGAGTAAATAACCAACTTTAGTGGAATTAGGCCGTTGTCTTACCTAGCTCTCTTCCTGATGAAGCGCTAGCACCGGAGAAGCGGTCTCATGGCTCGCGCTACAAGCGGTAAGAGGCGCGTGTCACCAATACCGGCACGGCAGCCAATCAGAGGCCGATACATAATAACTCTCCACCCATGTATTTGCATATGGAAGTGAAAGCGTTGTCTAGGCGTGGTTTGTTTCACGGTTTAGTCACACACAATGACCTAAAATGAGTAATATAATCAGCTAGCAATGTGAATCATACAGAAATTAAAATTGCAAGGTCACGATATATGCCGATTTATTACGACATATGAGTCGTTCTGTGTCAAATCAACTAATCTGCAAAAACTTCCCCGGTTCAAATTTTTGATTTTGCTAATATTTTTACTGAAGGAAGCCAGTATAGTGATGAAAGATATTATATGTCATGGATGAATATTTACCGAGTAATCCATTATTTTGTAGAGGACAAAATGGCAATTTTCACCTGAGATTCAGAGCCAAATTACAAGGGGGTAAAAATGACTTCAGAAAGCTGCCAGCATCCTAATGCTATTTTTACACAGAGATCGTTAGGTCTGTTAGTAAAATCTGTTGACTTTAGCAATCTTTCTTGCATTATGTGTCAATAGTAATCATTCAAAAATGGGGAAACAACACTTTTCATGTTTCTTTGCATGGCTGTAACTCAAGAAGTGTTAAAGATGTCTTAATGCCCTTTTAGATATTGGGTCTTAACAAACTTAACTTTCGCATCTTCATTTTTAGGGCCCTACATGGTTTAATTCCAGAGATTTCGGAATTTCAGTATAGCTCCAGGAGTAAGTTGTAAATTTTGTACACATTTTCAGTTGTCAAAAACCAAATGTGTGTCACTTTGCAAAAATATAATACTTCTTTTCTTTTTAAGAGGAATGTCTGAAGAACAAATAATGTTGAAACTAGAGATGTATCTCATTTCTTTCTGTCAAAACAACTGCATTGAAGTGCCATAAATATTCTTTTTCCAAAGTTTGCGTGCCTATAACTCAAGAAGTATTAAAGATATCACAATATGATTTTAGATTGTAGTCCTTAATAAACTTTTCTTTCACAATCTTCAATTTTCAAGGCCCTACATTATTCAGTCCAAGAGATTTGGGGATCTCAATAGAGCCAGATTGTTAAATATTACTCATTTTCAGTGGTTGAAAACCGAATGTTGGTCACTTTGTATACAGCCGATATTTATTTTATTGAAAGGAGAATGTCTGAACAATAAATAATGTTGAAATTATAATTGTATCTTGTTTCACTCTATCCAAACTCTGGTTGAGTTCACACGGAATGACCCTCATGTTTTTGCAATCTCCCATGACTTTTCAAATGTATGTAATAAAACCAAATGAATCATTCAGACTGGTTTTGTGAACTGGATCAACAATGATAATGATCACAAGTTTGTATTTACTTTATTAATCTTGTTCAAAATGTCCGTAACAGACACACTGCACTTTAAATAAAATACATAACACAGTAAGAATGTCTTGTAAAAAGGTAAAGGGTCAATGCCTCTGAATATGAACACCTCTTGACATTCATGGGTATTTAGTTCCCAGATTTAGCTCTCATCTGTTACACTTGTGCATCAAGCATATCTCAGGCCACAGGTATACAAATGCCATCAACTTGTGTGATGGAATATTCAGTAAAATTAAGTAATTTATTGGCATTCACAAAGATGACGTAACTGTACTTAACCTTTGGTTAATGCTTCCTGTGCATATTGATGATTTCATAAGGCAACAAAGATCCAAAACATTTCGGAATCATGCTAAAAACAGAAACTTCTAAAAAAACATAAAAATATTCACATGCAACATGCATTATTGTATTTATCAACACACAGTATATTTAGAACATATTTTGTTTGACTGGCATTAAAGCCTGAAAATGAAGATGTTTTTATAAACACTGCTTATGAGCAAACATTTTTGTAGTCTTTAACAATACACAAAGTTGGTATTGTTAACACAAGTGTTCACAAATCAGAATGATTTACCTTATTGTAGCATTAATATGTTATTTTTTTTAACATGTTAAAATGATGACATTAAATGTCACTTATTGCAAATAAGTGGATTTCTTCATATCTTTTTGCACAGTGCAAATTTAAAGACAGAAAAACAAAGGAATAAGCTGAAAGCTGAACATGACGACATATTAAACATGACAGATTCAACATCTATACTTACATACCAACATTTAGCATGTCATTAACGGTTAAAAAATTCCCAGGCATCATAAAGTTTCATTCATTGTATTTTTTTCTACCTTTCCAAGTGAGAATACCCACAATGTATCCACACTTTATGTGCGTCAAAAAACGTATGTAAAAACAATTACGATAGCTGCTGTATTTGTGTGTAATCAGTGTAAAAGTGGCGTTTCCAAACCACTTTCTTCATTGTACTGTGAGATTATATACATTCAACTGTACAGAAAACATACATTAAATAAGAGTACAATTAAACTTTTCATTGACTCTCATTGGTTAAAATCAGTCCAAACCTCATACTGAGAAGGGGTCTAATATTTTCACATCCATGGAAAACTGGCCAGTGTGGAGACCAAGCCACAGGTGAAGCAAACTAGTTGTCAAGAGATCTTTTAGGTGGTTCGCATTGCCAAAGCTTGTTCAAGCTCCTGTCTTCGTTGTTGAATCTACGTAAAAAAGAAACATACATTTATAAATGAATAGAGCAAGTAAAATGATCACTTTTGATTCATTTTTCAGTGTTACACGATCCTTTAGAAATCATTCTAATATGCTGATTCAGCGCTTAAAGGGGTCATCGGATGCTAAGTTCACTTTTACATGTTGTTTGAACATTAATGTGTGTTGGCAGTGTATGTACAAATCTACCCTATAATGATAAAAATCCATGCAGTGGTTTTTAATTAATCTGTAAAAATAATATCCCCTTTTTCAAATCGAGCCTGTCCTTGTGCCGTCACACCGACAGAGGCCGCTCCCTCAATAGTTGATTGACATGAGTGTTTTACCTCAGATCAGCTGTAACAGTCCACCCTCTTTGTTTCGTTGCCGGAGCAGGGATGTAAGTTAGACAAAAATATCTCCGATTGAGCGATTGAGGTGTTGTTGAATCGCTCTGTTGCTGAAGATGCAGTGGATTACGTTTGTTTGTGAATGGAATGCGCCTCCCGATCTACATATATCCGTCTATGTTCGTGCGAATCATTCGTGATCCAGCCTCACTTACAGCAGAAGTGAGTATAAGGGTTTTTTTTATGAATCTTTGCGATCGCCTTTCCTAATAATGTGCTAGCTAGCAACTTTAGTGGCTAAATGCAGCTAAAGTAAACAGGCTTGTCACTCCACAGACAGAAGAGAGGGGCGGGGTGAGCAGAGCTCATTTGCATTTAAAGCAGCCTCGACCAGAATGAGATGATTTTTGCAGAGCCGATTTTGGCAAGGTAAAAAATGTGTTGTTTTACACAACCATGGAGAATTTTTAACCAAAGTATATTATAGACTTTTCATTAAGACACTAAAGAATCATATCAACTTGTGGAAAATGGGCATCCGATGACCCCTTTAAGAAACTTTATTTATATTTATTTATTACTATCATAAATTTTGAAAACAGTTGTCCTATTTTTTCAGGATTATTTGATAAATAGAAGGTTCAAAAGAACAGTATTTAATTAAAATAAAGACTTTGTAACATCATAAACATCTTTACTGTCACTTTTGATTAGTTTAATGCATCCTTGCTGAATAAAAGCATGTATTTCTTTTAAATAATTCTTACTGACCCCCAAATGCTGTCGCTAAATATGATTCATTTGCGTGTACGGCTCACCTTGCAATAGAAATAGCGGCTGACGGCTTCTTGAGACCAGGGCTGGTTATAAAACTCTGCTCTTCTCTCTTCCTCTGGATTTCCAACTGTATCTGTCATCAGCTGTAACCATAAAATCCAGTCCAGTTCAAAACAGCAAAAAAGACAATTTCTCTAAAAGCAGTTACATCCTTTCGACCACTAGGTAGAGACACTGGTGCAAGAGTGTATGAGCGGTAAGCATAGTTTACATTCACCTTAAGGTCCCGGTTCTGTGAGCAGATCCAGTCCTGGATGTAGCCCTTGGGATCCCTGGAGAAGCTGAGCATGAAATCTCTTTGGATCTTCAGTTGGTTGATGGACTCGATAGTTTCATGAATCTAAAGAATAAAAAAGATCGAAATGTGATCGTTAAGTGAACTCCAAATGTACAATCAGAACATCATAAGTTAAACAAAGCAGTTAAATAAAGCAGCATCCATATATTTAATCATTCTTGTCCAGATGGCTTTCACATTGTAATGAATTGTAAGCTTTGACCTTGTTGTCTAGGGATGCAATCTCCTGCTGATTGGCTGTGGACAGCAGGAATCCATTCATCTGACTCTTAAGAGGATCATCAACTTCAACATCAATGTCATAGCAGGCTGTCTTCTTCTGGTCATTTGGATCCACACTGATAAAATTCAAATTGAAAAAGGTATTTAAAGGAACAGCTCATCTAAAAATAAAAAATCTGTTATTAGTTACTCACCCTCGTGCCATTGCTGTTATTTTGTCACTGTAAGACACAATAATACATGACAACCTCTATAATGCTGTTTTGGGGTGTCATGCTATGAAATCCATTCAGAAAATGTGTACAGTATTACATAAAAAATAACATTATACAGGGTAGATACAATATGAGTATGAGGGTGAGTGAATAACATAAGTTGCAATTTTTGGTGAATTATCCCTTTAAATACTGAACAAAAACAGACCTCTTAAAGGTCCATTGTGTCACAGGACTTAAAAGTGGAATGGAAATACATTATAAATTTATGACAAATTACCTGATAACATGATTGATCACAATAGGATCAGGCGGGAGCAGCAGGTTTGTTAGTCGCTGGGGGATCTCACAAAACTTCAGACGAGGACAGTCAAAAATCTGGGAAAAAAAGCATTTGCTATCAGGCAAAATGTTAAAGGAGTCCACTTCCAGAACAACAATTTACAAATAATTTACTCACCCCCTTGTCATCCAAGATGTTCATGTCTTTCTGTCTTCAATCGTAAAGAAATTATGGTTTTTGAGGCAAACATTTCAGACTTCAGTTGTGCCCTTGATTTTGAACTTCCAAAATGTAGGTTAAATGCAGCTTCAAAGGGCTCTAAACAATCCCAGCCGAGGAAAAAGGGTCTTATCTAGTGAAACGATCTGTCATTTTTTTTCAAAAAAAATTTGTATACTTTTTAAGCACAAAAACATGGGTAGCACAGGCTCTGGGATGCGCGTTCATGACACTACATACTATTGAATCACGTCGAAATGTCAAGCAAACTACAGACCCAGTGTTTACTAAGCGAACGCGCAAAGACTAAGAAAGTGCATGTAAGTCAAACGCTATTTACAAACAAAAAGGTACAATGATGTCGGACGATTCAGAAGTTGTAGGAGAAAATAAGAGTTTTTTGCCATTCTCTACCTTTTTGAGCCGGAGTAAACAGACAATGAACTTAGATGTGATTCGTAGTAGTGATGGGAAGTTCGGATCATTTTACCGACTCTGACCTTTGAGTCACGTTCAGCAAAATGAACGAATCATTTTAGCAAAATATAATTAAAATGTTACGTGTTACTTCCCTAACACATCTACTGCTTACACAAAGTTAATCACACTACAAACAAGACAAAACTGTAATGCTATAAGAAACCGAAAAGGCTAATTCATTGTTTACCTGGGTCTTTAGTCTATGTTTAGCTCACCTCACCTCTTATCTGACAAGTTTTTGGGTTTGAGTCATTTGTTCATCACGTCACAGACCCATAAAATGAACGAATCACTCCCCGAGATGACTCGTTCTTCCCGAGTCACATTAAGGATCTGTTCAAAACGAACGAATCATTGAAGAACGTGCATCCCAGAGTCTGTGCTACACGAGCTTTCGTGCTTAAAAAGTATACAAATTTTTATTTTTCAAAAAAAATGATTGATCGTTTCGCCAGATAAGTCCCTTCTTCCTCAGCTGGGATCGTTTAGAGCCTTCTGAAGCTGCATTCAAACTACATTTTGAAAATCGGGGGCACAACTGAAGTCGATTATATGAAGAAAAATCCTGAAATGTTTTCCACATTCCTCATCAACCATAATTTCCTCACGACTGAAGACAGAAAGACATGAACATCTTGGATGACAAGGGGATGAGTAAATTATTTGTAAATCGTTGTTCTGGAAGTGGAGTTCTCCTTTAACACCCAAAGTATTTTATATGACAGAAGTATGGTAGTACCTGCTGGAAATATTTATCACAGTTAATGTACTCCTTTTCATGAGAATCCTGCAGCTTGTTGGTCTTGACGTACTGCCATAAAGCCTGGATGATGCAGGAGCGGGTTTGAGTGTGGATGCCAAGGAGACGTGCAAGGCGAGGATCCAGTTTAAACTGAGGAGGCTGAAATGCACGATGGATAAAAAAGATGAAAAAAACACTCAGAAATGTCTAAAAGAACTGTACTGTTATAAAATACCCACATATTCCATGAACTTTATTCAAAATCAAGGGTTTAGTTTAAACTTTACACTACCGTTTAAAAGTTTGGGATCAGTAATACTTTTTTCTTAAAGAAAGTAATACTTACACTACCAGTTAAATGTTTTTGAACAGTAAGATTTTTAATATTTTTTAAAGAAGTCTGTTCTGCTCACCAAGCCTGCATATATTTGATCCAAAGTACAGCCAAAACAGTAAAGCTTTGAAATATTTTTAATATTAAAAATAACTGTTTTCTATTTTAATATATTTTAAAATATAATTTATTCCTGTGGTCAAAGCTAAATTTTTAGCATCATTACTCCAGTCTTTAGTGTCACATGATCCTTCAGAAATCTTTCTAATATGCTGATTTGCTGTTTAAGAAATATTTATTATTATTATCAATATTTAAAACAGTTGAGTACATTTTTTTCAGGATTCTCTGATGAATAGAAAAATCCAAAGATCAACATTTATCTGAAATAAAAAGTTTTTGTAACAATACACACTATACCATTCGAAAGCTTGGAGGCAGTATAATTTTTTTTGGTAAGAAATTATAGAACTTAATACTTTCATTTAGCAAGAATGCTTTAGATTGATCAGAAGTGATGATAAAGACATTTATAATGTTACAAAAGGTTTCTATTTCAGATAAATGCTGTTCATCTGAACTTTCTTTTAATCAAAGAAACCTGAAAAAATTCTACTCAGCTGTTTCAAGCATAATTATAATAATAATAATAATACATGTTTTTAAATAGCAAATCAGAATATTAGAATGATTTCTGAAGGATCATGTGACTGGAGTAATGATGCTAAAAATTCAGCCTTGAAATCAAAGGAATGGATTACATTTTAAAATATATTCAAATAGAAAACAGTTATTTAAATAGTACAAATATTTAAAAATTGTACTGTTTTTGTTGTACTTTGGATCAAATCAACTAAATAATCTTACTGTTCAAAAACTTTTGACTGGTAGTGCAAATTCAACAAGGATCAATTAAATTGACAGTAAAGACATTTATAATCTCAAAAAAGAAATAAAAAAAAATAGAAAACACACTCATGAAACCTTTGAACAGTATAAGGGAAAGTATACATCTTAGCTCCTGTAAATGGTCACCAATATTTATTACAATTTTTAATCACTTTTCTGCCTTCGCTAATTTATTTATATGCTCCTCTGGTGTGATTTATTAATTTAAAAAAAAAAATATGATGTCAATTTAATCTCACAAAAGCCTAATGTATAATAAATATAAAAGATTTTAAAAAATTGTAACTAGTTCTAGATGGTTATAGCCTGTCGTTTATCTGGATGTTGCTAAAACAACTTCAAATTTCCTGTCAACTACACAACTACAAATCTGTTTCATTGTCTCTTTTTCTAGATTTTAATCTCTATTGTTTAAAAACAAAGCTTTAGTTTTCTGACAAACCAAGCCTCTTCCCATCAGGATGTAGTTAGCGAAGTGAAAATTGCTGTAATTAAAAGACCCATTTACTCAATAGCTATAGCTTCTTTGTTGAACAGAGAAGAGCAATCAAACTTTTAGAGATTAATGACTTGGCTATAGCTTTTAATTACAGTGCTTTTCAAGATGGATATGACAATTAAGCTAAAGCTATCATTATGCAGATGAATTTCTAATAGGCCTTTCTCAACATATTTATTTGGTGCAAACATTTTGTACAATAATACAATACACTTTATTTAACTAAATCTTTATTTCTAGGTCTAAACTGGATTTTGAATCTCAGATATTCAGTGTAACCTCAGATTTTTAGATCCCATAGTTGATTTTTTTCACATAGTTATCATTAAAGACATTTGACGTCCTGCCTATAAACCAGCTATGGCATACAAACTCTCCACCGGTAATCCATCAGCCATAATCTCTAATAATATTCCGGTATTCCTTCACGCACCTGGTAATCCAGCATGAGTAAGAGGGTACAGCGCACATTCACATCACCAGGCCTCTTCACCTGGAAGCCATCTGTCTCCTGAGTCGTCGGAGTGCGGTGCCACTGTTAGGATGAAGCACAAACTTAGCCTAAACACCAGCCGTATAATATAAAACTACTGCACGACATGTATACAGCAGTTTCAAACCAGATTTGGATATATACTGAAGAAAATCTGAGCAGTGTTGGTCTGTGTCAAGGGTGTTTGTCAGGGCATGCAGTTGCTAAGATGTTCTTAGTGGTTGTTAGAGTGTTGCTATGGTGTTAAGAGTGGTTTTTAGCAGGTTGCCATGCATTTGCTAGCTGGTTGCTAGACTATTCTGGCTGGTTTTTAGGTCGACACTTTCTAGCCTCCAAGTCTGTGATATTCTGATTCCTGGATGTTGTTGGGTCCTTTATTTAATTCCAGTGTTGGGGAGTAACTAATTACATGCAACGGAATTACGTAATTTAATTACAAAATAAATGTAATTGTAATTAGTTACAGCTACTGGGAAAAATATGTAATTAAATTACAGTTACTTTTGAGAAATGTTACATAATGTTATGTTGTGATTACAAAGGGGGTTACATCTGAATTTTTTCACACAAACACACCCACATACAGTTTTAATTGACTTCTTTTATAAACTGCATTGATTGCTCTAAAATGAGACACAAATGTTTCAGGAGTTTAGGACACAGAATAGGACACATATTCAATAACTGTTTTATTTACTGGTTTATGCACATACTTTAGTTTTTAAGATTAATTGTTTTTTTTCCAAGGCATTGTTAGATGCCAGTGTTTCCTGTCATAACTATGCAAACATTTGATTTCAAAACAAGTATCATAGCTATTAAACTATTTCTTGTTATGATTTCAAATCTGAATTTAACCTCAAAATTATCTAAAATGATCTAAAAACAAGTAAATAAGAGGTGTTAAGTCTGAATTTGTGGTGGCTGTGCTTTAAATTAAATTATTACACGGCTCTGTGGAATGCTTGATTCTGATTGGTCAGTCACGACATTCCAAGGTATGTTATTCCTGATAACAGTTGGTAAAAGCTAATAACACAAACTCATTCGGGAAACTTAAGTCGGCACTATACGTTTGATAGTTTTTCTTAATGGAAACTTTGCATTTGGTTAGCTAATAAAATATTAAAACAATTCTGTATTATGTGTACAATTTCTTAATTATGTCATCCTGGTTTCGTGGACTCATTCTTTTTTTTTTCTTTTTTTTAAAAAAAAAGCAGCTGCTGCCATTTTGTTTTGCTTTGTGTTCAAATATTTCAACTCAGATCATAAATGGGATAATGTGCATCCAGCCATTTGTTATTGCAAAATAAAGATGTATATTATTCCTTACTTATTTTAAATTTAATTCAAGTAATAAAGGATTTTGAAAGTATGACAGTAATCAGTGTTGAGTGCTACTGTAAGGTCAACTCTGCCTGCTTTAAATTTTCAAAATGATTAACAGTTGAAAATATTAGAAATTTAGAAAAGTAATCAAAAAGTAATCAAAAGTAATGTTACATTAATAAAATAATTAAAAAGTTACACTACTTATTACATTTTAAATTGAGTAACTTGTAATCTGTAACCCATTACATTTCCAAAGTAACCTTCCCAACACTGTTTAATTCACACATTGCTGAGCGATATACCAGTTCAAATGGTAAACTGATTTGAATTACGCACATGGTATAAATGTTTAAAACAATGACATACCGGCACAAGTAGCTAAGCGTACAAATGGACTGAAAGAAAGTTCACTTTGACATGTTTGGTTTAAACAGCTTGTTCGCGTCTTTGTACAAATATCTGAAGGATGTCAGCATAAGAGGATAGTTCATTTTTAATGGCATCCCGGATCATGTCAGAGGATTGTTCTGAGTATTTTGCTTTGTCATAAATGAGTTCAAGAGTTCATAAAGAAATGTTTGTTTAAAGATTATCTGACTGCAGCTGCATCATAAACTGTAAGTGAATGATTTCATAATGCTTTGTCTGGCAATGACCGTTGTCATTTCAGATCAAAATAATAAAAAATCCATGTCATTACCCATTTAAATTTATAAACTATACAATCTAATTAACATCAAAAACTGTTCATGTTATATGTAGCATGTTTGGATCATGATTAAAATTTAGTGTGCACAATAACCAATGCGCAATAGCATTCTGCTTATCTGAGCGAACGCTGCAGTTTTGTTGTATGCTGCTTTAAATGCTCAAGCTTTAAAGCAGGATACAGCTGAGTTTACATCCCCTTTCAAAATCATTCAAAATGTTAATTATTTTACCAAAATAAGAGGGATCATTTCACATAAAAGATGTTTACATATAGTCCACAGTAGAAAATAATAGTTAAATTTAGAAAAATAATCCGGTTTAAAAGTTTACATTCACTTGATTCTTAATACTGTGTTGTTACCTGAATGACCCACAGCTGTGTTTTTTGTTTAGTGATAGTTGTTCATGAGTCCCTTGTTTGTCCTGAACAGTTAAACTGCCTGCTGTTCTTCAGAAAAATCTTTGGTTCTTTGATTTACCAGCATTTTTGTGTATTTGAACCCTTTCCAACAATGACTGTATGATTTTGAGATCCACTGAGGACAACTGAGGGACTCATATGCAACTATTACAGAAGGTTCAAACACTCATTGATGCTCCAAAAGGAAAAAACATGCATAAAGAGCCAGGGGTGAAAACATTTGAACAAAAAGTTGTGTACATTTTTCTTATGTTGCCTAAATATCACATTTTTTCATTTAGTACTGCCCTTCAAAGAAGATACTTACATGTTTTCCTGAAGACAAAATAAATTACATTTACCCTGATGTTCAGATTCAAAATGCACTGGGTTTCCTTCTGGGGCATCAGTGAGCGTTTGAACCTTCTGTAACAGTTGCATATGAGTCTCAAAGTCATACAGTCATTGCTGGAAAGGGTTCAAATACATGCTGGAAAACCAAAGAATTTGTGGGACCTTAAGGATTTTTCTGAAGAACAACAGGCAGTTTAACTGTTCAGGACAAACAAGGGACTCATGAACAACTATCACTAAACAAAAAACAGTTGTGGATCATTCAGGTAACAACATAGTATTAAGAATCAAGGGGATGTAAACTTTTGAACCTTTTTATAAATTCAACTATTATTTTCTCTTGTGGACTATATGTAAATGTCTTTTATGTGAAATATCTTATTCAGGTCAGTACTAAATAAACAATAACATGAATTTTGTACGACCCCTCTTATTTTGGTAAAATAATTAACATTTTTAATGCTTCTGAAAGGGGGATGTAAACTTTTTGACCTCAACTGTAGATTATGACTTTCTCTCATTGTGTTTAACATTTATCAGCTGGAAAAAAATATTTTGAAGGTCATTCCTTTTGTATTGCTCCACTGTGCTGTGAGTTGTGCTACTCTTTTAAATTTAGAACAAGTTTCAAAACTAAACCTTTATCATTATAGTTACCATCCTTGGAGTAAAAGGACCTTAAATCTATGTGATTTTTGGACTGATTTATTGCCCGCAAGGCGAAAATCATAAATCTGACACCTTTTCTCAAAAAGCAGCACCAAATGTCATATTTATGGTTATGGGTTTGATCAAAGTATGCGTGACAGTATTACACTAATGACATAACTTGCCTGTACAAATCTTAAAACAACCCCTCAAAAATTACATTAACTTTGGACTGCTTATGTGCCGTCTATGCACGGAAGATACATTCAAGCATGAGAGTGAATAAAATGATTAGGCTCTTTATGCGATCTCACTTGCATTTTCGCTAAACCATCGCATGTTTCAGCGCCATTTGAAAGAGACAACATAATGGCAATGACTCACAGCTCAACTCAATTAGCTTTGCTTGACATTGGAGGGTTTTTTCAATGCCGTCCTTCTCTGCAGGTAAATCACTCTTTTTATCGCACGCCTCAATCTGGTGTGTGTTGTGATGAAAACCCACAGTCACCAAGGACAATTTAAAGAGCCGCTGAATGAATAAACCCAAATGCGGTGCGTTCAGCCCGTTCCAATGGGCCGGAGGCACAAGGGTCACTCCTTGAGAGCTGCAGACCACTTCTGTGTATCTGCCTTCCCAAGACCTCAATGTCCCTAACAAAGTGCATAAATATTAAGTGCGCGAGGCAGCTGGGAAGGTTCCCTTGTGTAATGTAAATGCCTGAGTGTGTCTGAATAGCACCTGTGCACAATGGTTCCTCCACTAAAATAGAGTAAAACGCACTCGCTGAATACAAAAACTCTCAGGGTGCTGTAAAAGGTTTTAGAAGTGTTTGTCTTCAGAAATGCATTTCTTTTCTCCCGTTAATGCTGCCCAAAGCTCTGTGCTGGCTGCAGTGTCATCACTCCGCAGTGTCATGGGCAACCTCCTTATGTAACATGTTGCTATGGAGACCACAAAAATATGTCTTACTTGATGTATGGTTAACTGAACTTTTCGTTATGACATTGACTTTTCTATTGCGCTCCAATCCAATCTGTCACACAGAAGAGGCCAAGAAATTCTTGCGGACACGTACTTGAATGTGACATTATTTCACCCTGTGCGACTGTCCTTACCCTTGTTTGTAACGCAAAGAGGACTCTTGAGATTCTTCCATATTAATTGCTTCCAACTTTTGTAAAGGATGAATGTCGATTATGGTCAGCAATGTTTTTCATTGCCGTATGTCGAGTGAGTTAATGCTTACCTCCACTAAGTGGTTGTCAGGGCCATACAGATCCTTATCCAGCTCAATAACAAGGCTCTTAAAGAAAGACGAAAACTTCCTCTTTTGTTTTCCAGGCTAAAGCGCACAGGGAATAAAAGATACAGCTTAAATAAAGGGACTTGCAAATTGAATGAAGTCTAAGCCAACATTAGCACTGACAGAACGGTACTTTAAGAAAACATTCAATTAGCTTAATTAATTATTCTATGCAATTAAATTAAGCCTTCTAAAGACAAAAAGTCATTCGAATGGATTTGTTCTAGCTTGCAAACTTTTTATTTACATCTGCTAGATGCAATGAAAAGCACTAAGTTGGATTCATGCATGGATTAAATAAACTTCCATTAAACAAATGTCAACTGTTTGCACACAATAAAATTAAGTTGTGAAAAATCAATTAATTAACTCAACTGAACAAGCAGCAAACAACATTTTTTGTGACTGACGTTTAAAATAATAATAGCAATGGTCATGGCAAATTAATTCAACACTGCATTATAGAACAGATGGTAAAATTATGAATGCAAACTCAGTGCTTACATCATCCAATAACTTGCCCTCTACACGCAGCTCCCAGGATGCAATGCTGCCCTCAGAGTCCTCTGCGTCAGGTTTGGCAGGGTTGAAAGTGTTTGAAATGTACAATCGTAGCTTCCGCTTTTGCTTTAAGAGATGAGGCAGTTTGAGCTGTATCAACATTTTTCATATTATTGCTAACTATGATCAGTCTGAAATTACATACCTTCATTGGCCTTTTGAGAGCTTCTTGTATATCCACCCTCTTCCTCATAATGGTTTGGTCAAGTTTGCGCTCAAAAGCCAGGAGGTCCATGTACGCCTGGGACTCTGGCACCAGTTCACGGATCTAATGAAAAGGCATTGTAAACAAGTAACTCTGCAATCAGGTCTAGTAACCATTCAATGCATCATTCATTGTAATTTGTTTTCAAAGCGGTTTGATCATTTTATACACATATAGTCTATGATGTAGTCTAAACATCTTCTCATCTTGGTTATGTGGTCTGTGATTATAAATTAGGTCAAACTGCTTTTGTGCAAGGACTTATTTATATGAATATATTTTTAAATGTAATTTATTCTTGCGATTTCAAAGCTGAATTTTCAGCATCATTACTCCAGTCTTCAGCGTCACATGATCCTTCAGAAATCATTCTAATTTGCTGATTTGCTGTTCAAGAAACGTTTTTAATTATCTATACTTAAAACAGTTGAGTACATTCTTTTTTTCAGGATTCTTTGATGAACAGAAAGATCCAAAGATCAGCATTTATCTGAAATAAAAAGCTCTTGTAGCATTATACACTGTACCATTCAAAGGTTAGAGTATCATTTTTTTTGAAAGAAATTATAGAAATAATACTTTTATTTACCAAGGATGCTTTAAAGTGATCAATAGTGATGATTTATAATGTTACAAAAGATTTCTATTTCAGATAAATGCTGTTCTTCTGAACATTCTATTTATCAAAGAAACCTGAAAAAAAATCTACTCAGCTGTTTTCGACATAATAATAATAATAAATGTTTTTTGAGTAGCAAATCAGAATATTAGAATGATTTCCGTAAGTAATAATGCTAAAAAAATAAGCTCTGAAATCACAGGAATAAATGACATTTTAAAATATATTCAATAAAAACAGTTTATAAAAAATATTTTAAAGTTTTACTGTTTTTGCTGTACTTTGGATCAAATAAATGCAGACTTGGTGAGCAGAAGAGCTCTTTTAAAAAACATGAAAAATCTCACTGTTCAAAAACTTTTGACTGGTAGTGTGTATATATATATATATATATATCTGTGTATATTTTAAATTCCAGTGGTTTCATGCTCTTGCCAGACTAAAATCCACTTCCGAAAACACATAGCTGTTGTCACAAACCATTTTTTTTATCTACAATGCAAGTGAACCCATATTTAATGTAATAATTTTTTTTACCTTATGATGATAATGCAAGGTCAAACTCTATTAGCATTACGAATACAGTAATTATTCATATTCTGACAATTAAAGATATTAAAGATATAATTTGTTGTAATATGGGCCTAGAATATTGGTAAATGTAGACATTGGCCCAACCAAACCAAGTCAATTAGTCATTGCAAACTGATTAAACATGAAACCATTACCAGATTTCACAAGGCGTTTCGATGACTGTTTTAGATTCTGATTCTCGTTTGTGATTTGTTACTGGTACAAATCATGTATGTCTTTGCGTGATACACAGCAAAATTGTAACCTGACGCTCTCCTGATTTCCACAGTATTGCATCATTCTCTCCTTCCCATGTGACCTCCAGCATTTTACAAACCTCATCATAATGAATTAAGACTTTTTGGTTTGCTTGTAAAAAAAAAAACCCCAACTAAGACTTTGGGAGGATTTGCCATTTCAAGAACCCACATCCCCTCCAGTTCCTGCTATCGTGGCGTATTACTGTTTCACATCCCGATGGAGACATTTTACCAAATCGTGCGCCTGCACTTATCCCACGTCTCCATGCAACAACACACCATCACATTCCTTGGGAATCAGACCCTTTTCCACCAAAAGCAAAAAAACAGCAGTCTTCGTGACAAATTGGACCCCTCTTGTCCATCCCTTTCACTTTTTTTTGCCCCCGGGAAAAAAGAAAGCAGACCAATTACCTGTACCGTGTGATCACTCTTGACTTGGCACTGGAAATTAAGACATAATTAAACAAACAAACACAGACAAACAGATAAAAGATAGTGATGGACCTCACCCTCTGAGGGAGAATCTTGTCTGCCATTTTTCTTCTCTTGGCACTACAGATGGGGGAAAACAGAGAGAAAGAAAGAAAGAAAGAGAGAGAGAGGGAAAGCATGTTACTATGGTGACTGATAGCAGAGTCCACAGGCCATCTGCTGAATAACTGGGACCCATCCAGACGTTTTTCCAGCTGTGTGTGTCTGCATGTACGCGTGTGTGATCAGAGAGCAAGTATAAGAGTGAGAAAAGGACAAAAAGAGGTTGAAAATAACACTTAATCATGATTACGAATGCATAAACATTAATTTTTGCACTTTTTTAAATAGATGTATGTCTAGAAGAGTTGCCTTGTTGCTTTAACATCTGGCTGTCTCAGTTATCAAAAAGAACTGCTCACACAGGACGTGTACTTGCAATCAAACGGCAACCCTTTGTTAACATATTATTAAAAAGTTTTCAATTTTTATAGAAGGGGACAGTAAAAAGCTTGTTTTTTGGAAGTAAAAAATATTAATTAGTATATAGTTTACAATTAAAAAACAATGGGTGGCACATCATATTTTACTAAATTTTGATAAACTATCCATAATGTATACCAGGGTGTTTTTTGGTCATTTTAAAAGAATAGTTCACCCAAAAATGAAAATTTACTCCCCCTTAAGCCATCCTAGATGTGTATGACTTTTTTCTTTCAGACGAATACAAGTGGAGTTATATTAAAAATGTCCTTGCTCTTCCAAGCTTTATAATGGCAGTGAATGGCTGTTGAGATTCAATAGTCCAATAGAAGTTCAATAAAGTGCGTCAATCTGAAGCAAACTGATGTGTTTTTGTAAGAAAAACATCCATATTTAAAACTTTATAAACTGTAATCTCTAACTTCTGCTAACTGTCATATGTGCTTTCACGAGAGAACGGCATTTCAGTGGATGATGTAGGACGCAGGCGTAGCGTAAGCTCTGGTGTGAATATGCTAGTCTCGCGAGAACCAAGTTTTGTTTACAGCAAAGGAAAACCAGTGTCCTCTTGGCTTATATCGAAATCCTCTGACATTTTTCTTTACAAATCCTCTTTTTGTACTTCTTATTTGTGAGTATGACAGTAAGCTATAGATTACGGTTTATAAAGTTTTAAATATGGATATTTTTCTTAGAAAAATGCATCGATCCACTTTAGAAGGCCTTTATTAACCCCCCAAAGCTGTGTGGAGTAATTTTGATGATGGACGGATGCACTTTATTGGACTTCAAAATCTCAACACCCATTCACTGGACATTTTTGAATATAACTCCAATTGTATTCATCTGAAAAAAGAAAAAAAACTCATACAGATCTATGATGGCTTGAGGGTGAGTAAATCATGGGGTAATTTTCATTTTTGGGTGAACTATCCCTTTAATGCTATTACATTATTTTTCTGCCACGTGTGCTACCCTGATGATGTTTTAATTAATCTGTCTTTGTTTGAATGACCTTGTGCACTGTATTGGCCTTTATGAACTCTGATGTATCATATATGCAACTATTACAGAAGGTTCAAACGCTCACTGATGCTCCAGAAGTTAACACGATGCATTAAGAGCCGGGGGGGGTTGAAAACTTTTCGAATTTGAAGATCAAGGTAAATTTAACTTCTTTTGTCTTCTAGTAAACATGTAACTATCCTCTGAAGGGCAGTACTAAATGAAAAAAATATGATATTTAAGCAAAATAAGAAACATTTACACATCTCTATTCTGTTCAAAAGTTTTCACCCCCCGGCTCTTAGTGCATCGTTTTTGCTTCTGGAGCATCTGTGAGCGTTTAAACCTTCTGTAATAGTTGCATATGAGTCCCTCAGTTGTCCTCAGTGTGAAAAGATGGATCTAAAATCATACAGTCATTGTTGGAAAGGGTTCAAATACACAAAAATGCTGGAAAACCAAAGAATTTGTGGGACCTGAAGGATTCTTCTGAAGAACAGCAGCAGTTTAAAAAGGGACTCATGAACAACTATCACTAAAAAAAAAAAAAAAAAACACAGCTGTGGATCATTCAGGTAAGAATCAAGGGGATGTAAACTTTTGAACCGGGTCATTTTTATAAATTCAACTATTATTTTCTCTTGTGGACTATATGTATATGTCTCATATGTGAAATATCTTATTCAGGTTAGTAGTAAATAACCCTCTTATTTTGATAAAATAAATAAAATGTTTAATGATTCTGAACTTTTGACCTCAACTTTAAGTACCAATACCCCAGTCCAGTAAGACTAGAAGCATTGTCAATGTATTTTTTTTATTTATTTATTTATTTTATGGTGAATATCTGCCAACAACAGCTGCCATTTATTTATTTATTTATTTATTTACCATAAATGTAATGGATTTTTTTGACATGTAGAAAATTAAAAATTAAAAAATTAAATGAAAGAAGAAAGAATGAACACAAGAACATGTTCTGTGTGACCAGTCCATAACATTTGTAAAAACCAGATATTTGCCATCCAAATGTCTTTTAAAATGTGATTCCCAGCATCAGTTTGGACCACAACAATTGAGTCGCATTCAGCTGCTGTTTTCAGAAAGACATACCTAACTCATTTCTCTTCTATCCCAAACACAATTCATATAATTCATTAGTGCAGAAAAGTTTTTCCACTGACAGACATGCCACACTCCTATGGACACCGAGAGCTCCCCAGGTCCAGAGCCGAGGAGCACATGACCCCATTGGAGCAGGAAATGTCTGTCCACATTCACATCCACACCCCCTCTGGAGTATAAACTTTCTCATGGTCCGGCTTGTCCACCCTAAGCCACACAGCTCCTCCGGGAGAAGCTGAGAAACGAAGACTGAGCAGCGGTGGGGGTGTGAGGGTGAATGCCTCGACACTTGTCACGTATTCTTGAAAATCTAAAATTAATGCATTCAGGTGAAAAAAATATGTGTTTACTGAACGCAGGTCAACTGTAAGAGAGAAAACACTCTTAATTAACACAAACGGCATGACAGAAGGGTCGTGCAGCCCGCACACACAGCTAACCAACCGAAACCGCATGTCCTCCT
This sequence comes from Labeo catla, assembly GCA_012976165.1. Classification (NCBI taxonomy): domain Eukaryota; kingdom Metazoa; phylum Chordata; class Actinopteri; order Cypriniformes; family Cyprinidae; genus Labeo; species Labeo catla. The sequence continues at coordinate 375,544 of VONZ01000192.1, forward strand.
TCACATGCACTCGAACAGGACATTCACTCTCAGGTCATGTCGACTATTGTGTTCATTTAGCGAATGTCATTTTTTAAAGGTTTTTTACTTTCATCTGTTACCTTCAGTGCACACATGCATTTGGGGAAATGCTTCAGTCAAGTTCTAAGCTGCAAACAGGAACAAACCAATCAGGCAGGGACATGTCCATCACAAACTGTCAAATTAACATGCAGCAGAAGAAACGGCCTACTTGAAGGATCCAATTGAAGGATCTGACTGGGCGTCTCTCATGTCCATCTGTCTTGCAGATATCTCATTTGCTGCTGGAAATCCAAGTGGTTTCCTATAGGTTGATTTGGGGTACCTCTAGTTAGTTTCTTAAACAGAATTGTTCATTAACAGCCGATATTGTACACATATAAGCAATATCTGTATTTACACTAACCTTCAAAGGTTTGAGGTCAGTAAGATTTTAAAAATGGTTTTAAAAAATTAAAGGGATAGTTCACCCAAAAATAAAAATTCTGTCATTAATTACTCACCTTATGTCGTTTCAAACACGTAAGACCTTTGTTCTTCTTTGAAACACAAATTAAGATATTTTTGATGAAATCCGAGCGTTTTCTGACCCTGCATAGACACCAATGCAATTTAAACATTTAAGGCCGAGAAAGGACATCATTAAATTGCTGAATAAAGTCGTTATTTTTGTTTTCTTTGTGCACAAGTATTCCCCTGGCTTCATAAAATTAAGGTTAAACAACTGATGTCACATGGACTATTTTACATATGCCCTTACTACCATTTTGGGCCTTAAACATGGTAGTTGCATTGGTGTCTATGCAGGGTCATAAACCACTCAGATTTCATCAAAACTATCTTAATTTGTGTGAACGAAGGTCTACAGGTTTAGAACGACATGAGGGTGAGTAATTAAATGCTGATCTTTTAAACTTTCAGATTATCAAAGAACCCTAAAATATGTATCTATTGTAAATATTAATCAGCAAACTTTTTTTGATAATAATAATGTTTTTGACCACCTGATTTCTGAAGAATCATGTGACAATGAAGACTGGCTGCTTAAAATTCAGCTTTGCATCACAGGAATAAATTACATTAATATATACTACCGTTCAAAAGTTTGGGGTCAGTACATTTTTATTGTTTCTTTTTTTTTCTTTTTTTTTTTTAAGAAATTAATACTTTTATTCACCAAGGATGTATTAAGTTAATAATTAAAAGTTTATTAAAAGTTAATAATAAATAATTTACATTATTATAAAATATTTATATTTTGAATAAACACTGTACTTTTAAAACTTGTTATTCATGAAAGAATCCTGAAAAAAAAAAAAAAAAATCACAGGTTCCAAAAAATATTTGGCAGCACAACTGTTGATATTATCCAACATTGATCATTCTAATAATAAATCCGCATATTAGAATGATTTCTGAAGGATCAGGTGACACTTAAGACTGGAGTAACAGCTGATAACAATTCAGCTTTTCATCACAGGAATAAATTCTATTTTAAAGTATGTTAAAATAAAAAACATTATTTTATATTGTAAAAACATTTTGCAATATTACTGTTTTTTTTCTATATTTTTAATCAAATAAATGCAGCCTTGATGAGCATAAGAGACTTCTTTAAAGACTATTACAAGTCTTACTGACCCCAAACTTTTAAACGGTAGTGTATATATATATATATATATATATATATTTAAGCTATTTTAAATTGTAATAATATTTCACTGCTTTTACTGTATTTTTTATATTGATGTTTACTTAAATTTATTCTGTAAAAACACTAATAATTTATTAAAAGTAGTCTTTATGCTAATCTCAAAATGAATATAATTTTTTTTATACTGCACACTATGTTTTGATGCCTAAATGTTTTAATTTCTTTTAATTATGTAGACAAAATTGTATAGATTAGATATCTTCTTAAATTTAATAAAGGTCATTTATCAGTTATTTGCCATGACATAAATCTAATTATCAACTTATTTGCATCGGGCAAAATGTTAATATCAGTACATCCTTATTAAGCAGTATTGCAAGATGCTAAAATTCTGGCCAAGAATATACAGGGATAAATGTCTTAATGTTTGATAGATCAGGTCTAACATTTATTTAACAATTTTCATTTTCTAGCATAATCTGTTGAATTCAGTAAGCTGCCTCTCAGTAATGACAACTGACACTCTTACATGCATCTACAGTTGAAATGAAAACACAAGGACAAATACAGTACAGCGACAAGACAGATGAAAACCAGAGAAAACTAACAGCAAATTCCAAACATCACGTTGATGCCCTTGGGAAGGGAATGCTATTAGCAGGGTTTTTTCAAATGAAAATGAGCAATGGAATCCCTTCGTGAAGGTCCTTTTAGTAAAGTCATTTGTGCGTTTCTGACTTTAAAGGAGAAGTCCACTTCCAGAACAACAATTTACAAATCATGTACTCACCCTCTTGTTATCCAAGATGTTCATGTCTTCAGTCGTAAAGAAATTATGTTTTTTGAGGAAAACATTTCTAGATTTTTCTCCATATAATGGACTGATATGGTGCCCCGATTTTGAACTTCCAAAATGCAGTTTAAATGCGGCTTCAAACGATCCCAGCCGAGAAAGAAGGGTCTTATCTAGCAAAACGATTGGTTATTTTCATAAAAATAATACAATTTATATACTTTTTAATGTCAAACGCTCGTCCGGTCTTACTCTCCCTGAACTCTGTGTATTCAAGCTCGAGACAGTTAGGATATGTTGAAAAACTCTGTATTTTCTCCCTCAACTTCAAAATCGTCCTATGTCGCTGTTTTACCTTTGTGTTAAGGGTGTTTGATCTTCTTTGCATGTTCACTTTGCAAAGACTGGGTCGGTACTTCTGCAGCGATGTAGGATGATTTTGAAATGATTTTTGAAGTTGAGGGAGAAAATACAGAAGGAGTTTTTCGACAAACCCTAACTGTTTTGAGCCAGAATACACAGAGTTCAGGGAGAGAAAGACAACACCAGCATTTGAGATTAAAAAGTATTTAAATCATATTTTTTTAAATGAAAATCACCGATCGTTTTGCTAGATAAGACCCTTCTTCCTCGGCTGGGATCGTTTACAACTGCATTTGGGATCATTTGAAGCCACAGTTAAACTGCATTTTGGAAGTTTAAAATCGGGGCACCATATTAGTCCATTATACAGAGAAAATTCCTTAAATGTTTTCCTCAAAAAAAACACAATTTCTTTACAACTGAAGAAAGACATGAACATCTTGGATGACAAGGGTGTGAGTACAAGGGTGTGAGTACATCTGTAAATTGTTGTTCTGGAAGTGGACTTCTCCTTTAAGTACACAATTTTGCCATTTGTGATCATGTGAACCTATATGTAAAATGTTTTGAAAACAAACTCCACACACAACAATGTGAATCAAAAAGTCTCAATATGGGACTCTAGGTCTTATTAGCTACATCAATAGCTAAAAACAGAAGTTTTGAAGGCAAGCTAACAGTCCAGTTCTGAAAATCAAGTGTCAGTGACATATTTCCAAGTACAGGCTGTACCAAAATGGGCACATACAGTATGAGACAGTAATGCCCTGCAGAAATTCAACGTCCTCACTTCAAGTCTTCAACACTTCTGAGCAGGCAGGGCACAGTGAGACTCTCTAGTGAAAGCCAATATCTGTAAGTGATTACTTATGATAACTGTTGCACTATTAATATTCACTAAGACGTATTTTGGCATTTAACAGCGATCAAAATGTTGCTGTCTAAAGATAGAGCACCTGCACGAGCCAAACATAAGATATTTCAGTCACTAGAGAGCGCTATACTTGGCAAGAGCTTGTTGGCAAATTGTAGGAGGAGCAAATGACTACAAAACCTTAATGAAATTGCATACAGGCATACAAAGTGCATTAAAACCAATAAACCCATTTTTGGGCTCTTGGAATACGTGTTTATTATTTCTAATCAGTTGTGTGGAGAAAAAGTGAACCGTTTGAGCACCACTTACTTTCTAGGACGGTTCGGGACGGAGGCAGGTTGCACTGGCTGGGTTGGGGCAGGACGTTTTCGGTTGGGGTCTAGAGCTGGGTTAGGCATCCCTGGGCGAATCGGTGGCGTTCCTCCATATGGAGGTCCAGGAGGCCCCATGGGAGCGCCTTGATGGGGCATCCGTGCCCCTGAGGTCATCCCTGGACGCTGTGGATGTGGAAAAAATGTAGACTAAAGGTCAGATACCAACACATTTCCTTGTTGAACTCTTTTGACGTGTTATAGACGTTATCTGTCTGACACACAATACATGTGAAGATACATATTTGCGTATGCATATGCATCAAACTTGTAGCTTTTAAAGCAATTACAGCAAGCTGACATAATGCACAAAGACTCTTTTGAGCTAAGGCGCTGCTATGAGCTCCTCCTCCAGTATCTGAAGCAGAATTAGGCCAGGGCCTCTCGCACCTGTGCCTGTCACTTCAGAAGCGACAGCTGCTCGCCCTCTACCGAAACACAGAGGTGCTGGGTAGATCAGCCTAATGCAGTCTAAATGACAACTGTGTAAACTGTGATGTCAAATAACGTCTTGTTTCATCTAGTCCACATACATTGTGTCTTCTGGAATTAGAAATGTGTTTTTTGGGAATTTTGTTTCCATTTTTTAATATAAATCTGGACTGATTTGTATTGAGAAACTGCTATATGAATAAATCAGTAACACTTTAAATAATGTGTCATTTGTTAACATTAGTTAATGTATTAGCTAAGATGAACAAACAATGAACAATACATTTATCACACTATTTATTAATATTTGTTAACCTTAGTTGATAAAATTACAGATGTTCATTGTTCATGTTAGTTCACAGTGCATTAACTATGTTAACAAACACAACTTGTGATTTTAATTTCAGCATTACTAAATGCTGAAATATTCTTATGAGGATTAACTAATGACTACTTTTTTAACAGCATTTATTAATCAATATTAATGTTAATTTATAAATAAATAAATATATATTGTTTACAGAGCATTAACTAATGTTAACAAACATAACTTGTGATTTTAGTAACGCATTAGTAAATGCTGAAATTAACTATGATTAATAAACACGCTGTAGAAGTATTGTTAATTCTTAGTACATGTTAACTAATTTAGTTAACTAATGTTAATCAATGAGCCTTATTGTAAAGTGTTACTAATAAGTCTGATTTTTTAAAATAAACAGCAGTTAGAATAATGTAAGTTTTTACAATAAGATTCAACTTGTTAACAGTAGTTAATGCAATAGTTAACAATGCAATAGAGCATTTATTATTCTAGGTTATTGTCAATTCATCTACACAAGTACATTCACATTTTTACATAAATATATATCAAGTATATTCAATAACAGAATTCAATTTAATAATGCAAATATTAATTAACATAAAAATATTTTTTTAAATAGCAATGCAATACAGTATTTATTATTCTAGGTTATTGTTAACACATTTTTGCATAAATTCATATAAAGAATATTCAATAACAGAATTTAATTTAATGATGCAAATATTAATTAACATAAAAACAACATTATATTTATAAATTAACATTAAGTTTAATAAATGTGAATGTGAAAAATAAATTGAATGGAATCATTTTTAATTGAAATTATTATTGCAAAAGTAGTTAATGAAATAGCTAATATAAATATAAACAATTTTATAGCATTTATTATTCTAGGTTATGGGTTAATTTAACTAATCAATATGCAAATCGATTTAGTTTAACTAATCAATATTCAAATCAATAATTTAATCTAGGTTAACTTCTACATACGATATATTATATTTGCATTTGTGCATACATTTGTATTAATATTTTAATTTAATTTATTCAAAAACAAATATTAATAGTTATAGAAACAGTGGTAAGATTTTACAATACGTTTCATTAGTTAACTACATTAGTTAACGTGAACTTAAAATGAACAATACTTATACAGCATTTGTTATCTTAGTTAATGTTAATTCAGCATTTACTAATACATTATTAAAATCACAAGTTGTGTTTGTTAACATTAGTTAATGCACTGTGAACTAACATAACCAACCACTGTATTTTTTATTAACAAACATTATCAAAGATGAACAAATATTGTAAAAAATGTATTGTTCATAGTTTGTTAATGTTAGTTAATACATTAACTAATGTTAACAAATGACACATTATAAAGTGTTACAGAAACAGTAGTATATTTATAAATTAACATTAATACATGCTGTAAAAAATGGTCAAACTTTACAATAAGGTTCATAAATGAACATTAGTTAACTACATTAGTTAACATGAACTAAGAATGAACAACACCTCTACAGCATTCATTAATCTTAATGTTAATTTCAGCATTTACTAATGCATTATTAAAATCACAAGTTGTGTTTTTTAACATTTGTTAATGCACTGTGAACTAACATGAACAAACAATGAACGACTGTATTTTTATTAACTAGCATTAACAAAGATTAATAAAAAGCGTAATAAATGCGTTGTTCATTGTTCGTTCATGTTAGTTAATACATTAACTAATTTTAACAAATGACATCTTATTGTTACGTATTACCATAAAATGTTTTTCATTGTTAGTTCACATTCACACGACCTTAAGCATTAATTAATATTGCACTGTTAGTGTTACTCAAGTGTTACTCAACAAAAGAGCAATATTATCTTTGGGGTTTTGTCCTGTTATTATTTCTCAACACAATTTGTGTGCTGCAGAGGATATCTGAGGTCTGTTGTTCATGACTCATAATGGCAGAGTCACAAAGTCCCTGTGACTCTCTGGATGTGCACCAAACTTGTGGAAACATCCAGAATGTGAGCCAACGTCCCCAGCTCCAGTCCTCCCTACAGTGCGGGTACAGTACATCTCTGCCAGAGATGCTCCCGTATGGTGCTGTGACCCTCACGACCCGATCATCGCTTCCCAAAGTAGGCCAAACTCCAGTGGTGGCCAGCCCCGGTCCAATCTCAGAACATCTGAGCGAAAAGGCGGTGGGTTGTGAACATGTGGACACAGCGGGAACCGGTTCAGGTCTCTGCACGCCTCTGCCAATCCCTGGCTCTCAAGGTCGCAATGGAGGTGTTCAGGGCACAGGAGGAGGCCGCAATGCTGGACTATCACAGAGGATAAGTTTCACAACACTTTCTCAATACTGCTGTGCCACATATATGACATATTCATGCTCAGAGACACCAATACCAGAAATAACTTTGTTACAATATTATTGTTCTCATATTGATCACAATGTGAATCTTTCTTAATGCAGAAAGAAATCAGTGGGTTTGAGATTTTTAACCTTCACTTAACAGCTTAAGGCCAGCTTTGCAAGTTTGTAGCACAACCTGTTAAATAATGAAAATGTATTTAACAGGCAAGAATTAAATACAATTTTAAATAAAATAAAAATAATAAATAAAATAGCAACCTTAGGGCAAGTGATCTCTCATTTATAAACCATGGAGAAGTTTGTGATCACCAGTAACCACTCATGAAGAGTCTGCATTTAACCCCAATCCATCAATTTATGAAATATCTATACTTTCATATTCATGAACAGCCTTTTCTAGAACAATATTACCACAGTATCAGTGCTTTGTTAAACAACACACAGCAAAAGCTAAGTTAATATAGGGTTAGGATGTCTTAAAGGTTGTGTTTTAGCGAAGAAGCCTCTAGAAACAATACCTTTTATTTGTTCTGATATTAAACAGCATTACAAAGCAGCTTTAAAATAGTTGCACGACCACCAAAAGTTCTCAAAAGTCTCCGTGAACCTTTCATTCGTCCATGTTTTTATGTAAACACCCTGAGACATATACAATCAAGTTTGCTTACCACAATAAAATACCACAGCAGGATTTTTAAATGTGATCTACCCTTCGGGTGCTCCTGATACACACCCTCCTCTGCCTGCACACATACACACCAAAAGAGCATCCTCTGTTTCATACTAGTACTCGTCCCTCAAAAATACAAGTATCTCTCTCTCATACTTCCAGTACCGGAGTTTCTCTTCCCTTATCCTCCTCCATATGCTAAGACAATAACCCTTTACCCTTTCTCCTACACTCGGTCCTCCTGTTCTTTAAAACCCAATCTACACAGAAATGAACGGATAACAGCGGCTGCATCTTAGTTCTCCCATGAGCAGAGCCATTGACACGCTTCCACATGCACAAACACGCTCCCTCGCTCTCTCACTCACCACTCCATGGACGAGAAACTCAAACAGTTTACTCTTGGTGGCTTTACGAGCTCCTCCGGCAGAATCCTCCATGTCCATTTATGAAACCCCCAGTCTCTCTTTTGTTCCCTCTCTATTCCTGGGTACCTCTGCCTCTGTGCGCTTCCCTCACTTTCCCTCTCCTCCAAAAGAGAGTGCTCCCTCCCTCCTTCTCCGCACTCTGACGTTCCCTTTCTCCACTCTCTCTCTTTTTAAAGCGTGTCAGTGTGTGGCCAGAGTCGAGTCTCTCTCTCTCGCTCTCTCTCGCTCTCTCTCTCTGTGTTAGTGTAGCTTCCCTCACAGACTCTGGGTTGGGAAGGATGGGGGTCTGTGAAGGGGGCTGTCGCTGGACCACCGATGTGTTGTGGAATGCCGCTCAAAGTAGCAACATGGCAAGCGGGACTATCAAAACACAGACATGGTGCTGTTTCAATAGGTGGTTTTGTGGCAGTAAATTATCCTTTTGCTCTCACAGCTGGTTATTAAGTCTGAAAATTATATCAGGGTGAAGTCTGAATTACTAACACTGGGGAAACTCTGAAGGAATGTTTCTACCAGTTGGATTCTGAGAAATTGTCTTTGAACTGCCATAATTGGTCCTCTGAGATTATGCCTCAGAATTTGTCAGTAAGCAAGCAATTAAAGAGGAAAAAAAAAAAAAAGCAAACACAATGCACTAAGATTAAGGGGTTGAAAAATTTTGGAATTTGAAGATCAGGGTAAATTTAACTTATTTTGTCTTCTGGGGAACATGTAAGCATCTTCTATAGCTTCTGAAGGGCAGTTCTAAATTAAAAATATCTGATATTTAGGCAAAATAAGAAAAAATGTACACATCTTCATTCTGTTCAAAAGTTTTCAACCCCCTCTTAATGCATCAGGTTTCCTTCCGGAGCATCAGTGAGTGTTTGAACCTTTTGTAGTAGTTGCATTTGAGTCCTTCAGTTGGATCTCCAAAATCATACAGTCATTGTTGGAAAGGGTTCAAATACACAAAAATGCTGAAAAACCAAAGAATTTGTGGGACCTGAAAGATTTTTCTGAAGAACAGTGGGCAGTTTAACTGTTCAGGAAAAACAAGGGACTATCACTAAACAAAACAAAAAAAACAACAACGACACAGTATTAAGAATCAAGTGTATTTGAATATTTGAACAGAGCCATTTTTATTAATTCAACTATTATTTTCTCTTGTGGAGTATATGTATTCATCTTTTATGGGAAATATCTTACTCAGGTCAGTACTAAATAAAAAACAAAATATGCATTTTGTATAATCCCTCTCATTTTGGCAAAATAATTAACATTTTGCAGATTCTGCAATGTTAACTTTTGACCTTGTACTGTACTTCTACAGCACCTGTTAATCTTAGTTAATTTCAGCATTTACATTATTAAAATTACAGTTTGTGTTTGTTCACATTAGTACTGTGAACTAACATGAACAATGAATACTGCATTTTTATTATCCAACATTAAGAAAGATTAATAAATAGTGTAATAAATGTATTGTTCACTGTTCGTTCATGTTGGTAATACATTAACTGTATTTGTAAAGTGTTACCAAAAAATCAAATAATAAAAAAAATGAAAATAAAAATACCACCATCAAGGAGGAAGAGAACATATCAAAATATGCATATTATTAATTTTAAATAATCATTATTATTTGTAAATTGCCATTGTAGCATTGTACTGATTAACAAAACGTTTCATGTTGACTGAACCAACTAAGGAGGAAATACTCCTCCTATTGTAGAAGACCCCCTTTAAGGACCCCCATAAAGGCTAATACTGGAGGGTGGCAATATCCCATTCAATCAGAATGCAGGGGGGGCTGGAGGAAGGGGGGCAAACGCAGGTTTTGGAAAGACATGAGCTTGATTATCCATGTGCACATGCAGAAAAGGTGCTTCAAAGCATTTTCTGTTAATGAACTTTACATTTTCTGTGCTGTTAGATGCATGTTTTCTAGTTCAACACACATTAAAAGATCTCTTTACGAGAAAAGCACACTGACCAGCCTAGTATTTGTGGTAAAGGACTAAATTTGTGTGCTGAATGGATAGGCCTCCGCTGGAATTACAAACTTCGGTATTTCAAACAGCACTGTGTGGAAGCAGACAGACACAATGCAGAGCAGATGTTGGGCTCAACGAGGATGTTCATCAAGTTACAAGATGCATCAGTATCAAAGCAGCTGGAAGAAGTTTTGAGACAGACTATTGTTGGTTATAACCAGACATGGTATATCTGAGCTACTCAAAACTGGGTGGTCTGTGTAGCCTCATATGGAGGCATAAAAGGTGATGCATTTCTTACAAACGTCTACTGAATGACGTGAGTAACAGTTCAATTGACAGCTGTCAATCAAGCGCGCAGTATTGTTTATAGTCTAATAAACTGTCAATTAGTATCAATACATTTAAAAACAGCACAATTATAATAGTATACACGTATGAAAAAGACTCTCGCACCTAGCAGAAACGCTTTGAAATAATAAAGGCTGAAAACGCATTTGCCGTATAGAGTGAAGCGGATAATGACGCGATGCGATGGCGTTGCATTCCTACCTTTCTTTCCATTGCTGCAAGTTTGATGCTCTCAGTTCAGCTGAGGAGCTGAAACCCCTGAATCACACGCGGTGGATGTCCGGCAACTTCTTCGTTGATCCAGACAGATTCTCGGCTACTCCCCCCTCCCCTGGGAATGAGCACTGGATGGAGGGATGCTGGCGAGGAAGGCCCCGTGTCTGTGATTTCAGTCGGGCTCTGGCGGCGGTGAGTGCGGCAGACGCAGCGGCGCAGGCGCGGAGATCGTCCGACACAAGCGATTCAATGAAGGCTTAAGGGAACGTCGTCAAACTACGGAAAATGGAGGGAATCTGTGCATTTCGGTCACTTGATGTAAAACGCACTTCATCATATTAACAATAAGCGACATCTTGTAATGTACACTGCATTGGATGAGAAATTTTCCTAACTACAAGGATTTTAGTGAGTTTCACATTAAACGATGCCTACTTAGCTAAGCATTCATGTACATATATCTAATATTTACATTCCCCACACACATATACACATATTTAGTGAACCCAAAAGCTATTTGGATACGTAAAACCGTTATGTAAAAAAACAGCATATAAGTGGCATTCATTTCACAAACAAACAGACTTAAGGTTTCAAATGATAAGACAAAAGATATCCACCTTTTTCTTTAACGTGGAAGTACCTATGTGTGAGACGTCTGGTTCATTATACGCTATGGGTAAATAACGAGATGAATAAAGTGCAGTAAATGGTAAAACAATTTGCACTACAAACCAGTATGCTAATAATTAAGATAATACATTAGAATAATATTGTAAGACGCACCAATTTGCAATATCAAGCAGCAAAAGAGCTTTTTTGTACAGCTAAAAATAAACGTAGATGAGACCGGAAGCCAGATCCATAAAATGTACAAATGGCCGCGCCCGTTTTTACGGTAAGAAAATGGTGGATAATATCTCAAAAGAAGACAAAAGCTTATTGTGATACTTTTCTTTTTTAATTTTTTGGACATTTTCTATTCAAACTTGTGACATGTCCATGTAAATACAATGAACTACACCTGTACTTACTTTTCTATGACACAAATGTGAACTTCAAGGAAACTAACTTGAAATGCTTGAAATGTTCATTTGATAACATTCTGACACCAGTCTGTTGAAAATATGACAGCATTTTAGTGGCAGGTTAAAAAAAACAAAAAAAAAAACTAAGATTACAAGAATAAAGCCAAAATACTACGAGAATAAAGTCAAAATATTTTGAGAATAAAGTAAAAAATTCTTTCAAAAACTATTTTATCACAAAATACAAATTATAAGTGTGTTTATTTGAAGTTTATAGCAAGATATAAAAATGAAAGATCATCAGAAGGCATGAAAAATAAACAGTATATCTTAATTTAATGATATAAATGCCTCATTATTGTAATCTGAAAGATGACTGACTTACATGCTGCTTAAACTTAAGTGAATACAGAAATCCGTCACGCCACATTAAAGACAGTGAAAAATACATTACTGTAAGACATACTGTTCGTATTTTGCTATTAAACTGACTCTCAAAATATTATAACGACTTTATTCTCAAAACGTTTCAACTAATCTTAGATTTCTCATAATCTTATATATATGGCATTAAAACACCATTGTATGAAAGTAACTGGAAAGATGGCTAAAAAAGAAAAATTAAAGTTAGTTCTGAGCACCATTTGTTTGTATTTTATTTATCCACCTTATTTTTCAATGCAAAAGTAGGCCTATGTGTGAGACTTCCGGTTCATTAGCCATTATAGTGAAAAAAATAAATAAATAACGTGCAGTTTGCAATATCAAGAAGAAAAATAAGCAATACTTTGACATTCAGACATTTTAAGAATGACCTTAGGGTCCAAAACGGTTTTTGGGGGCTACAGCATACACTAATTTGTGCACCATTTTGCAAAAATAGACAAACCAGCCTTAAAATAATCATATGAGCAGCCATAAAACATTTTAAAAATGACACCAGTCACCAGTAAATAAAAGAATGATTTAATAGATTATATCTCCATTTCAAAAGCCTTATTGTACACAAATTATTTTAATTGTCCCAACATATTAGAGCAGCTCTACCTGAACTGCTTTACTACAGTTTGAGTCTGGCAGATAGCCAGACGAGCCCCGCTTGAAACTCAAACACCATCAACTCACATACCCTCTTACAAGCAAGCCCCAGTTGGACACTGGCAGCATGCACATGAAAACAAAATTAAGAAAAAGAGGACAGGCACAATCAGCATCTCTAGTTTTCTTTAAAAAAAAAAAAAAAATCAAATATATAGCATATTCCTATCTGTGACACAAGCATAAACTTGGTGCAGATGAAAAAAATGGCAAAAGTGATGGAAAAAAAATAGAGATAACCGCAGAGATGTTTCTCTGAAATCACAGCCTTCAGCAAACCTGAAAAGTCCAGAAATCCCAGAAGATGTTGCCACTGGCACTGGTGAGTGAGCAAGTGCAAAGAATGTGTCTCTGTATGTGCGCAAACACGTATATGCTGAATATGTGTGGACAGAAACAGCCATCAACGGCGATACACCCCAAACGCAACAAAACTAAAGAAGATGGTGATGCCCACGAGTGAGGCGGTGGCAGGTGCAGTGAAGAACTGCCGGTACTGGATCTGGAAGTACCAGAGCACAGACAGCATGAGCACGAACAGAGGCACCATGAGGCTGCCCACGTTGAGCGCCACATGCACCTGGTCCGCAGCCCGTGCCCCGGCAGGCATGGCCCGCGTGGCATGCTGTGAGATGTGGCAGTGCAGAACACTGTTGTCGGCCAGGTTGAGGGAGGCCAGCGTCTGAGCGTCGTCTTGAAGGAGCTGACCCTGGTAAATCAGACGTACCTGGTGCTCCTGTCCAGCAAAGTAAGTCCTGAAAATGTAAGCAAACACATAGATGTTTATATACACACAAATACAAACACCTACACAAGCTGCTCAACTTGTTAAAGCATATTACATTACTAGATCATCCTTGAGAATATTAAAGTATATGATAAAAAAAATCTCATGACAAAAGTATTCAAAATATATAATTTAATTTGTAATCTGAAAAGGAGTGGAAAAAGGAGGGAAATCAGGAATAAGCATTAAAAAATGTATTTAGAATTATTCATACATGTAAAAAAAATGGCTTAAGGAATAATACAAGACTGCTTCACTTTAAATGGTTGTCAGATGCAAAAATGCTACAATGCACATAAAATAAAAGTAATATATATTTATTCAACAGTTCTTTCTGTGCAATATTCTAGTGATAACAGCTCCAACTCTTAAACTGTATAAATGGTTTCACTCTTTTGTATCACTCTGCTTGCAGTATTTCTCACAACGAGTGTCATGGCAGACACCCAAATAATTTTAGAAATGGAGAAATTAGTTTTAAGAGTTTTTTTTAGACAAGAGTGTTCTTGTTTTTGCTTCAATGGTTTGGGAGATGTGAGCTGCATAGTGTCAGCTCAGCGCTTATGAACCCACCGAGAGCAGTATTACCTCGGCCAGAGCTTCTGGAATTTGCCACTGGTTCTGATGCCTCTATAGTGGTTAAACATGAGATGGAATTTGTTTTGGGCAAATCTAACAGGCAGTCTTTCAGCACTATTTGGTTGGTTGGAGTTATGATATGACTAGAATATTGCACTCCTCTCAACCAACCAAATTGGGCAAAGAAATGTTACATTTGTACATGTGTCTCACACACACACACAGACATATATATATACACAGTTGAAATCAAAGGTTTACATACACCTGCAGAATCTGCAAAATGTTAATTATTTTACCAAAGTAAGTGGGATCCTACAAAACGCATGTTAGAGAAAATAACAGTTGAATTTATAAAAATGACCTTTTCAAAAGTTTACATACACTTGATTCTTAATACTGTGTTGTTACCTGAATGATCCACAGCTGTGTTTTTTGTTTAGTGATAGTTTTTCATGAGTCCCTTGTTTGTCCTGAACAGTTAAACTGCTGCTGTTCTTCAGAAAAATCCTTCAGGTCCCACAAATTCTTTGTTTTTTCAGCATTTTTGGGTATTTGAACCCTTTCCAACAATGACTATGATTTTGAGATCCATCTTTTCACGCTGAGGACAACTGAGGGACTCATATGCAACTATTACAGAAGGTTCAAAGGCTCACTGATGCTTCAGAAGGAAACACAATGCTTTAAGAGGAGGGGGGGGTGGAAACTTTATGAATTTGTAGATAAGGGTAAATGTAACTTATTTTGTCTTCTGGGAAACATGTAAGTATCTTCTGTAGCTTCTGAAGGGCAGTACTAAATGAAAAAAAAACAAAACAATGATATTTAGGCAAAAGAAGAAAAATGTGCACATCATTCTGCTCAAAAGGTTACACCCCCGGCTCTTTTCCCTCTGAAGCGTTTGCGTTCTCAAAATCATAGTCATTTTTGGAAAAAATCCTGAAAATCCTGAAAAACCCAAGAACCTGAAGGATTTTTCTAAAGAACAGCAGGCGGTTTAACTGTTCAGGGACAACTATCACTAAACAAAAAACATAGCTGTGGATTCAGGTTAACAACACAGTATTAAGAATCAAGCCTATGTAAATGTTTAAATGGGGTCATTTTTATAAATTCAACTATTATATGTAAACACTGTTTATGCAAAATATCTTATTCAGATCAGTACTACATAAGCATTTTGTATGATCCTTCTTATTTTCTAAAATTCACTTTTTTGGCTATATATGGCTATAAATCACTTTTAGGGATTCTGTATTTGGTTCCTTTAAAGAGGACTCATGTAAACACCTTTGAAGAGAAGCTTTTTCTTTATGCATCAGAGCATGAGCAAAACATTAATTTGAAGATAAAACTAATTGTCTGTAGTTTTTGCACACCCTGTACAACATGAGAGCTGCTTATTCATTCTGATTTTATTCTAAGCTATCATAACTTTGATATAGTAGAATGAGATTAGATATTAAACGTTTACCATATCACAGTTACAATGTCAAAACTGTTAGAGTACGATTTGGTGTGTAGCTTCAGACAAAAAAAGACAATTCAAAAACTCATAGCCTTCAGCAATCCAAAAAAAAGTTGAGAAAAAAAAAGTTTAGCAGGCACAAATTAAATTCTGTCATCTAAAAAATGCTGTGCTGATGCATTTTAAACTATTTTAATGGAACATTTTTGGGAAGTTTGGAACATCTGAAACATTTGCAAAAAACTGAATGAAATAGTGTTTTAAATACTATCATTAGCAGAGAATGTAGGCATTCTGTAAAGCAGCTCACTGTCTAAATTCCATTTGAAACTCAAATTTAGCACATAGTGACTGTGCAGTGATTTTCCTTGTAAATACAAGCTGTCTTCCCAATGAATACCTTTTCCAGAACTAAAAATGTTCCAATCTGACCTCTCACCTAGCAAAAGGGTGCATTCACCTACTGCAAACATGATGTGGACTCCCACATACTCAGTCCCTCATATTCCACTAGACATTGAAGACACTAGACACCTTCTGCCTGATTTTAATAGAATAGTGCTGCTTGTAAGAATGGATAATTGTGTCTCATGAGGCTCAAAGAGGTCTCTTTTTTTGGTTCACTCTTCTGACTGAAAGCATAGTGCTACAAACTGCATAGGAACAAGTACTGGTGTTGGAACAAAAGGTCTCTGGCCGGTAACTGTGTGTGGGTTGTTGCTGCAGACATTTTCTTGGCAGAAACTCTTATTTATTGACAAAAGTGTATAAGTTGCCTAGTGACAATTAATTCAGCAGGTAGCCAAGGATATAACCCATATGCAAAAATCAAATAAATGACAAAAATGCACTCTGAAGAGCATGAATGGTCACTGTACAACTGTTATCTTGTTATAAGCATGAAAACAGAAGCAGCGCAAACACCATTTAAAATTGAATTGAGAATGCCTTTTTGTTTAAGTTTTGAATTTAAATTGAATTGAGCAAACAGGACACAGAGCTGTAATTTCTGTAAAAATTTAAGGACATGAAAAACAAATGTGCAAACTAGGAAATTATTTTTCCAATAAATTTAAACGAAAAAAAAAAAAAAAAATTAAAAAACACATGCTGTCAAACGATTAATCACAATTAATCGCATCCGAAATTAAATTTATTGTTTATATATATATATATATATATATATATATATATATATATATATATATATATATAAATAAATATATATGTGTGTGTGTGTGTGTGTGTGTTTGTGTGTGTATTTATAATGTTTATAGAAACACACAGACATGCTTGTATGAAAAATATGTTGTTTATATATTAAAAATATTAATATATAATATCACTTTTTGAATATAAATATATACATGTAAATACAAATGTTTTGTATAAATATATACTGTATGTGTGTGTATTTACATATACATAAATATACACACATATATATTATGTAAACAAAAACTTATTTTGGATGTGATTAATCGCAATTCATTGTTTGGCAGCACCAAGTAATTTAGAATAATTACAGCACATCACATGAAAACATGGTAATTAAAAATTTTTATAATTAGCATATTTAGGTCAAAATGGTTTAAACAACATGACTTAAAAACTACTTATTAGGTAATTTAATTAAGACAAATTATTAAATAACATTTATATGAAGAAAGCATAAATTATCTAATAAAATGTTAAAATATTTAACTAATAATATTTAACCCTAAAAAAATTAATTTAAATGAATTCATTTTATTTAATTATCCATTTCTTAAATTTTGAATTGCCCACCCCAGATGTTAAACATCTTGCTTTTACTATCATGTTTCCATCTATGTGCCGTAATTCGTATGCTGCCTTGAGCATCTTAATCTTGCATTATTCCAATACTTTTTTTTAGGGTTAATTTTCAGTTGCTTACCGTTTAATGTAACCAATGGTGTCTTGAGGATTCACCTGTGCTGTCCTCTCTGTATCATTCAAGAACTTCAGCCTGAGCACCATGTTTCTTTGGGTGTCATTCGGTACATCTTCGGCCGAAGGTTGTGTGGCACTTGGGGCGCTGGTTGGAGTTTGAGTCGAGGGACCCGCCGATTCCCGATGTCTCAACCCATCCCTTCCAATCCCTGCTTCTTCCAGGAGGCCTCCGTCACCTCCTCCAGCCCTGCTACCATCCGGGGACTGCCCCGCCGCTCCCGCTTCTGTTCCAGGCTCGCTCTTATCGTTCTCCCTGACGCCGCCGGGCGACGAGTCCGAGTTGCCCGGGGGGAGCGGCTCCTGGCTGTCAGTCTCTGTGGAGGGGGAGGTCCCTGGGCTGGGTGAGAGGAGGTGTTCAGGGGTTTCAACAGTGTGAGTGGAGGCCCAGGCCAGAACCAGGACGAGCACCAGGAACACCACTCCAAAGAGCAGGGTGACCTCATCACCCACCCCCTCTATTAGAGCCATCCTGGTCTGCTGTGTCCTGGACTAAGGCAACTTCAGACTAGGCACCTACAGCACATGTTCACAATTACTGATGACATTCCTGCCAGCTCATCATTTCAATTAAAAACAGGGTCTAGATTATGCATCATTCAGGGTTTTACAGTTTTAACCAAATTTCTTGACCTTTCTAGTTAATACTAAATTCCACAGAGACTGCAGGAGCCAATTTCTATTAACAATTAAAATGATTAACATTTATACTTACTGGTCAAGCACTTTTTGAGGTAAAACTTCAATCATTTATGTACACTACAGATATTTAAATACCTTTTAAAGATTCTTTTTTTTTTAATTCAAAATACACATTTTGTTTGCTAAATAAGAACTAAATAAGATATTTAAAAACTATTTCTCTTAAAATGCTTAACACTTAACACTGGATTAACCTGATTAAAAACTCAAGGGTACCACACAGAATAACAGTTTTCTCAGAGGAGAAGAAATTTTACAATTCAATAATGTTTTCTGAATATTTTGAAATTCATGATATTTGCAGGTTTCTCATTATTGTGGAAACCTTGATAATTTTTTAAAAGACTGATCACATTGTCTGTTGCCTTGGGGGTTCATTTTGCTGTGAAATCTGTAAGTGGAAACTACGAATACAAAGTTTGTATTTGGTAATGTAACCTTTGTGGAAAAAAATAAACACTAAACAAACTTCCTGTTTTCATACAAAAAAATAACCATTTAAAAAAATGTAACTATTATTTAAAACAGGTCAAACATGGTCATGGTCTTTCAGCATCCTAAGAGCTTTAAAATATAGCCCTAATATTTAACATGTATTAAGATTTAGCCCCTCACACCCCTCACAAATTTTCTGCTACAGACTAAAAATCTATTGTGAAATATGCTTAAGCTATAGTGGAAGCTTTAAGATGTACACCGTTCACCATCAATTGTTATAAAATATGAGACATTTTTTGAAACGGCAAAAGTGATTGAAAGACCTTTTGCTGAATTTGTATCTCTAAGCAGGTTTTGTGTTTACACAAACTGTTATTATAATACTCAGTAAGTCTTTTTTCCATAATAACCATACCAGGAAAAAATTCCCATCAAGAGAAATCTTTAAAATTCCTGTACCCTATTCAAGAATTGATGAGTTTTTAATGTTTTCAGTGTGGTTCAAATTTGAGCCAGTGATCACAGGCAATAGGAAAGGGATAGTTCTTTAAAGGGATAGTTCACCCAAAAACTAAATTCTGTCATTAATGACTCAGCCTCATGTCATTCCAAACCCAGAAGACCTTTGTTCATATTCAGAACACAAATTAAGATATTTTTGATTAAATCCAAAAGCTTTATGACCCTGCACAGACAGCAACACAACTACCATGTTCAATGCTCAGAAAGATAGTAAGGACATTGTTAAAATAATCCATATGACATCAGTGATTCAACCACAATGTTATAAAGCTATAAGAACAGTAGTGGACGAAGTACTCAAATCAAGTACTTAAGTTAAAGTACAGATATGTATAATAAAATATTACTCCAGTAAAAGTAAGAGTACTCCTTTTTCAATTTTACTCTAGTGAAAGTACAAAAGTACTTAATTTATGTACTTAAGTAAAAAAGTACTGACAGATTTATTTTGCAATTTTATATAGGCCACTTAATTTAATTTTATATTAGCATATATATATATATTTTTTTTATAATCCTACTGCTCAAAATACCTGGGATTTTCCCAAAATAACCACTATATGGAGTCAAGATCTATTTTTGTTGATATGGATTACACTGACAAGAGTGATGCCGTAATGGTCACTGTGAACGTTACACTGCGATGTACCTGAGAGAAAACCATTTGACCACCTAATTTTCACCAGTGAGAAAAAAAAGTTTTAAAGCTAGTTGTTTTGCAGATTGTCACAGTTATATATGATATGAGAATAAGGCCTGAAGTTAGGAAGAACATTTGAAGGAAAATATTATTTTTCATAATGATTTTTCTCAAACATTGTCTGTGGTGTAAAAACACCCCTCAGAAGGGATCACTTCCCACTTTGATAAATACTGTATTCACCATGTTCTGAACAGCACATCCTTTCTTTTTCCTTAAAGGAGAAGTCCACTTCCAAAACAAAGATTCACATATAATGTACTCACCCCCTTGTCATCCAAGATGTTCATGTCTTTCTTTCTTCAGTCGTAAAGAAATTATGTTTTTTGAGGAAAACATTTCAGCATTTTTCTCCATATAGTAGACTAGTATGGTGCTGTATTTTCTCCCTCTACCTAATCCTAACCTCAAAAATCATTTCAAAATCATCCTGCATCGCTGCAGAAGTTTCGACCCAATCTTTGCAAAGTGAACATCCAAAAAAGATCAAAAACCCTTAACAAAAAAGGTAAAACAGCGATATAGGGCAATTTTGAAGTTGAGGGAAAAAATACGGTCAGAGTTTTTCAACATACTCTAACTGTCTGGAGCCAGAATACACAGAGTTCAGGGAGAGTAAGACCAGACAAGTGTTTGACATTAAAAAGTATATAAATTATATTATTTTTATGAAAATAAACCGATCATTTCGCTAGATAAGACAATTCTTCCTCGGCTGGGATCATTTACAACTGCATTTGGGATCATTTGAAGCTGCATTTAAACTAAATTTTGGAAGTTCAAACTCGGGGCACCACATCAGTCCGTTATATGGAGAAAAATCCTGAAATGTTTTCCTTAAAAAACTATTTCTCTACCACTGAAGAAAGAAAGACATGAACATCTTGGATGACAAGAGGGCGAGTACATTATTTGTAAATTGCTGTTCTGGAAGTGGACTTCTCCTTTAAGATGTAATCTATCTAGGTGTTTGAATAAAAATATTTGGACTTCATATCTAAAAATTGCCTCAACTTAGCACAAGCAAGCTTGTTAGCTAGACAGTTAACATCAGCTAACAATATTTACTTATTTTCAGTATGGTTATGAATAAACATTCATATCTGTCTACTCGGCTAGTTGATATATATTAATCTAAAATTGATACCGTTGATAAAATAAAAACAGACACCTTGTAACAGTCTGTAAAGACTTATGAATGTGCATGAATTATTTTATTCAACCTGTTGTTTTAATGTTTCGTTTTTTGACCTAATACATAGAGACATTGATGTTGATGTGTCTGCATTTAAGCATTTCGGTGGGCTTAAATAGATTTCCGTTATAGCAGATTTAGTTCACAAACAACTGACAGTTTTGACCTAAATATGATTTTCAGTTATAATAATCAATCATACAATTTCGACATTAGCAACTTACTTTTCGCAGCATCAATCGCAGAATTCAGTTCACTGGAGACTCGCTCTAAACGGATCATTTGAATCAGTGAGTTGTCGACTTGAGAACAGCTGCTTTTCATTACTGGGATCATTCCAATTGGTGAATGAATCGTTTGGTGGGATTTGCAAACTGATTTAACAGGTTCATTGAAAAGAATCAGTTTGTTCATGAATCAGACACCGCTTTTGCGTCTCGGAGCATGTGATGAGTAATGATATGTTTTATGAAACTTAGTGAAGTAAAAAGTATGATCTTATGCTTTGGAATGTAGTGAAGTAAAAGTTACTCAAAATGAAACTACTAGAGTAAAGTACAGATACTTGAAAAATGCACTTAAGAACAGTAACAAAGTAAAACTACTACACAAAAAGTATTCTCATAGCTTCATAAAATAAAGGGTTAACCACTGATGTCACATGGACTATTTTTAAAGATGTCCTTACTACCTTTCTGGGCCTTGAACGTGGTAGCTGTGTTGCTGTGTATGCACGCTCTTGGATTTTATCAGAAATTTCTTAATTGTGTTCCAAAGATGAATAAAGGTCTTACGGGTTTGAAACGACATGAGGGTGAGTAATTAATGACAGAATTTTCATTTTTGGGTGAACTGTCCCTTTAAGACAAGACACTACAGGTGAATAGCATAAAAATGTTATCAATATATATCATCATAATTCTTCAGTTGATTAATCACATTAAGACAACTATTTTGTATTACATGTTTTCTGAAATGTTACGCTTGAATATGTCAGTGATGCATAATCTAATTAAAACTACACTATTTGCAAAGATTTCCAGAAATATGATAAAGCCAGGTCCTCTTTCATTTTATTGACATTGGAGTTTTTTTTTGTTTTTTTTTACAGAGAACTTTTATTACTCCATAAATCAGAAAATACTATCAAGTTTCAACAGCAAGACAAAAAAATTGTCACGTTATTAGGAATTAACTAGTATTTTATGAGGCAAATGATAAATGAACAAAAATTTTGGTATATGTAAATAGTACTGAAGTAAAGAGCGCATGAGCAAAAAAAAAAATCTCATTTTGAAAAAGCCTTTGTAAATGAAATCTACAGACAGAAATACTGAGTAATATGTATTTTGGATGTTATGGAAGCTAAATACCCCAAAATCTCAAAACCAGCACATGAAAAATCAGTGGTTTTGCCTGTAGTGTCTTCCCTTAGAAAACTACAGCGTATGACCATCTGGATCATTTTAGGCCAAAAATTTTCTCTATAAATTTGATGTTTTCCCACAGCATGACTGCTAAAGCAGAAATAGTCTCGGTGTACAATCCTTTGAACTGTTACAAGCATAAGCCGCAACCTTTGAACAGAGAAGCAGTGAACTGGTCCCTCAGTTAACCAGATATTTCTCCTCTTTAGCAGTGGACGTCAGCATGTTTGAGGTCGTATCTCATGCAGCCCTATGACAGCTGCTTTCATTATGCATGCAGTCCACTGTACAGTACATTTCTCAAGTGCAAAGAGGGTATAATATGCTCCTCACAATATGTTTCAAACCTCTGTGACTTTCATCCGTGGAGCAAAATAAGAGATGTTAGGCAGAACATTACAATGCTGACAGTTTAAACCACTTTTCACTTTCATAACATCTTATCGCATACAATAAAAGTGAAGAAAAGTTGTCATTCTACCAAACATCTCTTCTGAACCACAAGAAATAGCGTCATACGGGTTTGACACAACATGAGGGCGAGTACATCATGACATACTTTTCATTACTGGGTAAAATATCGCTTTTAAAGTAATACTTTTTGAAAAGGTTATACTTTTGACACATAAACGACAGGTGGATTTACGCGTCTAAATAATGAAACGTAATGTAAAGGTAAGAATACGAACAGGAAACGAAAAAACAGATGCCAGTAGCCACGTAACCAGTACATACACTAAAAAGTTTATGTTAACTATTCTTGACAAAAACGGCCAATTCTCATCGTTTCTAAAGGCTTGAGTTTTGATCTAATAAGCATCAGGTGTGTGTTTATTAGTGAAAAACTCTCCGTGAACGTAAAGGCAGGTGAGACCGCTACGATACAAGCTCGAGAGCAGCTAACATGCGCTCAACACAGCTGTTTCCTTTAGCTACGCCTCAACTGAACGTGTCCCCTAAATGAGTGGAGTTAAAACTTTATATAAAACCTCTATGAGGCTCCGAAAAATGACTTACCGTTGACATATCACATCGTATGATGGTCCATGATTCGCACCGTTTAACGTCTGCGCTTCCTGGTCACTTGCAGAACAGAACGATGCCACAACGACAACTTCCGGTTAAAAAAAACTATCTTCAAAATAAAGGTTTATTGATTTGACACAAATCATTCAAGATAACTAATAATCTAGTTAAAATTAAACCATTTTTCGATATTATTTATCACGGATAATTTTACAGCTTTACAACTTTATTAAAATCATTAATGTATGCGTAAACTGACAAACGTAATTCTGTGAGAAAGTGCTTAAAGGGATAGTTACCCCAAAAATGAACATTCTGTCATTAATAATCACTCACCCTCATGTTGTTCCAAACCCATAAGACTTTCGTTCAGCACACAAATTAAGATATTTTTAATGAAATCTAACAGCTTTCAGACCCTGCATAGACAGCAATGCAACTGACACATTAATGGCCCAAAAAAATAGTAAGGACATCGTTAAAATAGTCCATGTGAGGACAGTGGTTCAACCGTAATTTTATGAAACCATGAGAATATTTGTGCGCAAAGAAATAAAAAATAATGACTTTATTCAACAATTTCTCACCCAGGACAGTCCTACGCCGTTATCAAGTCTTTTTTTTTTTTTCTTTGTGCACACGAAGTATTGTCGTAGCTTCATAAAATTATGGTTGAACCACTGATGTCACATGGACTATTTTAACAATCTCGTAACTACCTTTCTGGGCCTTGAACGTGTCACTTGTGTCGCTGTCTATGCAGAGTCAGAAAGCTCTGAGATTTCATCAAAAATATCTTTTTTTTTAATCTAAATTAATGGATTCGAAATGACATGAGGGTAAGTAATTAATGACAGAATTTTCATTTTTAAGTGTTCACCCAAAAATGAAAAAAACTGTCAAAATTTACTTAATATTTCTTCAGTAGAACATAAAATACATTTTGATTATTGTCTCAATAGCCACCAAAACTGTAAATATCTTTTCTTGTGTTCTGCAGAAGAAAATCAGTCATACAGATTTGAAACGACATGAGGGCGAGTAAATGATGACTGATATTTCATTTTTGGGTGAACTGTTTCTTTAGGAAAATTCTAACACTTTACCTGTCAATGCAGCTGTGCCAAAATGAGCAGGCACTGCTTTTTAGTGAATACATTTTGCAAGAAGATCATCTGAAGATGTTGTTTTTACTGTCTGTCCTTCACACACAGATGCTTAGATGTGTTAGACACCAAATGACAAACTGAGAGCTGCCACTACCACCTGATCAGACTGTGTTAAACAGACTGAATCCATTATGTTTAATAGGCCAGCTTTAAACTCAAGCCATAATCTCTTTTAAAGCCAATTATCAGGATTTACATATTCAGGTCTTATCCGCAGATTAGACATATCAGCAGTGTTGCTGTTAACAAACTACAACTGTCTGTACTTGAAATGAAGCTAAAATAAAATATTGATAATAAAACATTAATAATAATGAATATTAGATAAAAAAGACAAATATTTATTAAAATATCTTCCTTTGTGTTGGTGTGATAGCCTTGTGGGCAGTGCGCCGACATACAGTGCTGTTGCGCTACGGGTGTCCCGTGTTCGAATCCCGACTTGATCCCGCCTCCTATTTCTCACCCATTTTCCTGTCCTGTCATAATACAGGCTAAAAAATGGCAAAAAATAAATCTTAAAAAAAAATAAAAATAAATAAAAATCTTCCTTTGTGTTTCACAAAATATTGATAATAAAATATTAATCATCATAATACTAACAATTTATAATATAGAATAGAATATATATAGAATATAGAATATCGGTTGTATCGTGACATAAGGGTAGAGCGTACTGTAAGTGTATCGTCCTGGCTTGAAAAAATGAATTCAAGACAAACTAGATTTTCTGCTTTTTCATTTTTAATAATCTTTTTTATATAGACATTTTAATATGTATATATAAACAGACAATTCGATCCATCTCCCCACCTGCTACCTGACACACAGACATTCACTCACTCACAGTCCACTTACATTCACTTCCCATAATAAATTATCTTTCCTTCTAAAGAAAGAGCAAAGCAAATGCACACAGAGAAAGTGGTATATGGTTGACTCGCACACAATACATCTTTCATATTAAGATGTGATTTTAGGTTCTTTATGCTTTTCATATCAATGTGAATGTAAGCAAGGCCTTGATTTAACAAACCTTCTTGGCTTTAGTTGAAATTAACTATGCAAAACTTATTTTGTACTTATTAAAATAAACTATGATAATACTTAAATATCACACACGATTGTTGCCTGTCACTGTGACAAAAATGAATATGACAAATCCAACTGGATTCCATGAATTAATTTCTTTTTAATGATGAAATGAACATTATTGTTTTAACTGCAGCTACATTTACTTGTCTTTTCATAAAAGACTTTCATTAAGCTTTTTGTTTAGAATTTGTCTGAAGATTACAGTGAGGACAGATTCATACACTAAAGGCACAATCTAAAAATGCAACATTCTCCACATGGGAGAGATGAAAACATTATTTAATAACTATCCTGCAGTCAACTTTGTGCATTGCTTTTCCCCTTACATGACACCAAAGCGGTTAATCATTTTGAGAAAATAAAATACATAAACATAACCCTTTCCGGCATATAATAATTCTTGTACATTCCATCTTTATCTGTTCTGTAATTCTCCATACAGTTCACATCATAAGACTTGTAATCAACACCCCCATTTATTTCTTAATATAGACGTCCATATTTATCCCCAAACCCTGTTCTTTTCGGTTTAAAACCAAAGAGCAGCAGTGGTCGTGGTGGCAGCGTCTGAAATACAAATAGCTGTGGCTCATCACCAGACCACTGCACACTTGTGTCCACATCCATAAAATATACTATACTATTCTTGCCCCAAAAGACAAACTAAGTTCCTGTTCCTTGCACCTAAACACACCGAAATAACAGTGAGGACACAAAAGGAGATGTGGGAACACCATCAAAAACAAAACTAAAATGCTGGGGAACATATAAACCACCCAATCTTTTCACCCCCAAATATACCAAAAACACTCACTCTGGACAAAATATAAATCATTTTAGAAGTGCTGCTGATTTTTTTAGATATATTGAGAATGAAATGGCCCTTGATCATTTGCTGAGGGAAGTAATGTTTACATGATGATGCTGAATAAGCCGTATCATCCAGGCACAGTTAGACTACATATATTATTTTGAACTTTGCCCAAAGAAGACCTCTGTGTAATTAAAGAATAACGATAACACCCACCCAGATTCCTTGTGTCAGCCAAAGTTTTGTCCTGAAAACAAGGACTGTTCACATCCTGTGTACAAACGCACATACAGACGCTCACATACACACAGACACATACGTGCACCAAAGTCTTTCTGAAAACATTGAAACCTCTTGAAACTGGATGTTGCACATGCTCTCTGAAGCACACAAACACACACTCCATTTAAGTCGTCATAAAGGAACCTCCAGCAGCTTTTTGTGTAGGTACTGCTTCACTTCCTCTATCCCGTTCAGCTTCTCCAACTCCAAATAGGGCAACTGTTAAGTGAAAGGAGCACATTAAAAATTAAATAAAAATTCTGTCATTAATTACTCACCGTCATGTCATGAGCTTCGTTCATCTTAAACACAAATTAAGATATTTTGGAAGAAATTCAAGAGCATTTTGACCCAGCATAGACAGCAATGCAACTTCCACATTCAAGGCCCAGAGAGGTAGTAAGGACATTGTTAAAATAGTCCATGTGACATCAGTGGTTCAATCGTTACGAGAATACTTTTTGCGCAATGAAAACAAAAATAACGACTTTATTCAACAATTTCTTCTCTTCCATGTCAGTCTTCGATGCGTGTTCACAAGAGTACCACAATGGAACCACTGATGTCACATGGACTATTTTAACAATGTCCTTAGTACCTCTCTGGGCCTTGAATGTGGAAGTTGCATTGCTGTCTATGCAGGGTCAGAAAGCCCTCAGATTTCATCAAAAATATCTTTTGTGTTCCAAAGATGAACGAAGGTCTTACAGGTTTAGAACAACATGAGGGTGAGTAATTAATGATAATGAGTTTATCCCTTTAAGCCTGCAAGAAATTGAATAAATGTAAACATATTATTCAGTGTGTTTACCTGAAGTATGATGTACCCCAATAACTGCAGGTGACGGTCTCTCATTGCCCTGGATCCGACTAGCACATCAGAATTATGGCAGTAATGCCATTTATCATTTACAGACATAATAACCCTGTATGTGAGAAAGGACAGAAAGAATGGGTTAAAGATAATGAGCAAGACATTCAAGCCTGGATGGCACAGATATACAGTTGAGGTCAAAAGTTTAAATTCACCTAGCAGAATCTGCTAAATGTTAGTTATTTTAGCAAAATAAAAGTGATCATACAAGATGAATGTTATTTTTTAGTTGGTACTGACCTGAATGATATATTTCACTTAAAAGACGTTTACATATAGTCCACAAGAGAAAATAATAGTTGAAATTATAAAAATTACCCGGATCAAAAGTTTACAGGGGCTTAATTCTTAATACTGTGTTGTTACCTGAATGATCCACAACTGTGTTTTTTGTTTAGTGATAGTTGTTCATGAGTCCCTTTATTTGTCCTGAATAGCTTAACTGCCCGCTGTTCTTCAGAAACATTCTTTAGGTCCCACAAATTCTTTGGTTTTTCATCATTTTTGTGTATTTGAACCCTTTCAAACAATGACTGTATGATTTTGAGATCTATCTTTTCACACTGAGGACAACTGAAGGACTCATGTGCAATCAATACAGGAGGTTCAAAAACAATGCATTAAGAGCCAGGAGTGTAAACTTTTGAACAGAATGAAGACATGTACATTTTTCTTATTTTGCCTAAATATCACATTTCTGTCATTTAGTACTGCCCTTCAGAAGCTACAGAAGATGCTTACATGTTTCCCAGAAGACAAAATAACTTAAATTTACCCTGATCTTCAAATTCCAAAAGTTTTCCAAAAGGCTCTGAATGCATCGTGTATACAAGTCCCTCAGATGTCCTCAGTGTGAAAAGATGGATCTCAAACTCATACAGTCATTGGAAAGGGTTCAAATACACAAAAATGCTGAAAAACCAAAGAATTTGTGGGACCTGAAGGATTTTTCTGAAGAACAGCAGCAGTTTAACTGTTCAGGACAAACAAGGGACTCATGAAAAACTATCACTAAACAAAAAACACAGCTGTGGATCATTTAGGTAACAACACAGTATTAATGTGTATGTAAACTTTTGAACAGGGTATTTTTATAAATTCAATAATTATTTTCTCTTATGGACTATATGTACATATGTAATTTATGTGAAATATCTTATTCAAGACAGTACTAAATAAAATAAAAAAATAGCATGCATTTTGTATGATCCCTCTTATTTTGGTTAAAATAACTAACATTTTACAAATTCTGAAAGGTGTATGTAAACTTTTGACCTCAACTGTATTTGTTTGAATGATTAATGAAGGACTGACCTCTTCACCTGCTCCCCTGTGGTCCGGTCAGCTTCAGGGTTGTCTGGGTTGTGAAGCTGCAGTGGAGAAGCGGCTACAACATCACTCTCGCCACCCTCTGGGTACGAAACACCTTCGTAAAATGTCGCAATCTCACAGTCCGGCCCCGGGTTTGCTCCTGTCGCAGCACCTCCCTCATCCTCCAAGATTTTTCCAATGGAGAACTGGAACAGGGAGTCTTGTGGGGCAACCGTCCCTGGAATGGAGGTTCCTGACTGGGTCAGGCAGTCTGAGGGGCTACTGAGGGTGGAGCTGTCCTGGCTCTCCAGAGAGTGTTCCTTGGCTAGCGTCGAGTAATAATCTGTAGTGGTGTAATATGGGTTGTAGTCTAGCGTGACCGTTCCATTAGGGCCGACCCTCTGAGATCCTCCTGCTGCTGCGGCTGCAGCGGTTGGGGGGCGCATGTGAGCGGAGATGAAGGCTGACTCCTCTCCTGCTCGTTTGTCAGCGCCTTCCTCCAATGACGGGGCAAAGGGAGAGAACTTCTGGAAGTCAGTAGTGAGGGCCGCGACAGAGCCGGGCCCCTCTGGAGATTTGAGGTTCAGTACTACACACGCAGTTGAACCTGCTGCTAATGATGCTGCTGGTGTGCCTGTTCTGATGGGGAGGACGCGGCCCGTGTTGTCGATCCACAGCAGGAAATCTGCCATAAAGGAAAACAGCATAAAATGAAGGTTTTTGAGGAAAACCTTCCATCATTTTTCTCCATATAGTGGACCTTAATGGGGATCAGTGGGTTGAAGATCCAAATTGCAGCTTCAATGCAGCTTCAAAGGACTGCAGCTGAGGAATAAGTGTCTGCAATTTAGCTCTGCAGTGTGAATGGGCGACTTCACGCATTAAGTAATCACGTTGGAAAGGTCACGGTGGTTAGTTCTTCATCTGTGTACTCTGGTTAAAAAAGGCAAGGTAGGGCAAAAATCTCATTTTTTTCCCTCCAATTTCAAAATCGTCTGACACTGTTGTTTTACCTTTTTGTGTAAAGGGTTTTTGACTTTCTTTGCACATTTGCTTTGTTTACGCTGGGTTGGTACTTCAGCCTACAACACGTGTGACCTTTCCAACGAGATTACATAATGTGTGAGGTGAGCTAGTGCAAGACAAGCATCTGTGGTTAAAAAGTATATAAATTTTTTGTATTTTTTAGGAAATGACCAATCATTTCACTAGATATGACTCTTATTCCTCGTCTTGGATCGTGTAGAGCCCTTTGAAACTGCACTGAAACTGCAATTTGGACCTTAAACCCGTTGATCCCCATTTAAATCCACTATATGGAGAAAAATCCTGGAATGTTTTCCTCAAAAAACTTAATTTCTTTTTACGCTTACATTTACTTTTTTTTTTTTTTTGAGCAAATAAATGCAGATTTGGTGAGCATAGGATACTTGTTAAGTATAATTACAACTATATTCTCTAAAATGAAAAAAAAAAACTACTAAAATTAATAGTTAATCAATACAATCAAAATATATGTACAATAATAATAATAATATAATAATGCTAAATAATACAATTTAATAATGTTAAAATTCATACACAGAATAGGTATCGGCCATTACATTTTTTCTTTTTGTTTGTTAAGTGTTGGTAGTGGGGGCTGGGTTTTGACAAATTTCACGATTCAATTAGATTCTGATTAATAAGTTGCGATTGCGATTTGATATCGGTTATTTTGGATATATATGAGGTACAGTACATGCAAAATTTTCTCAAGGAAAAAAAATCTCTCAAGTAATGCAGTAAAATAAACATGAGAGTCAGTTCGTACTACATTAATATATTAAAGGTTAAAATTAACTGATTTATATACAAATGCTTAAAATAATACAGTTACAGTTACATAATTATATTTTTATTCCATTTTGTTTTTTGACGAAATCATGGCTGTTACAAAAACTTAAAAGAATTATTTAAACATAAATGAAACACTGAAGAACAGTTCAAATGACAATGAATATGTTCTATGGTGTATATATTTAGCAAAATGCTCTTCTCTAGAGTTCATTTTTCTAGCTGACCAACAAGTATACAGTCACAGAATATGTTTTTTCGTAAATGTGACATTGTTGACAAGCTGTTATATTGACGTTTTTCCGCAGTTAAAAAAAACACTGAACGATTACACAAGACAGGATACAGATTTCAGGAAGTTGTCCTACTTTTAACATACCATTGGATGTTCATGTTTATTTCGTGCTGAAACTGGTTTGAGTGAAGGAGATGATCAGTTCAAGTGTGCTTTGCACTCCCGCTTTTCTTAAAGGAGAAGTCCACTTCCATCCAAAACAAAGATTCACAGATAATGTACTCACCCCCTTGTCATCCAAGATGCTCATGTCTTTCTTTCTTCAGTCGTAAAAGAAATAATGTTTTTTGAGGAAAACATTTCTGCATTTTTCTCCATATAATGAACTGATATGGTGCCCCAGCTGAAGAGGAAGGGTCTTATCTAGCAAAACGATCGGTTATTTTCATTTAAAAAATACAATTTAAATACTTTTTAATCTCAAATGCTCGTCTTGCCTTTCTTTCCCTGAACTCTGTGTATTCTGACTCAAGACAGTTAGGGCATGTCGAAAAACTCCAATCGTATTTTCTCCCTCAACTTCAAAAATCATTTCAAAATCATCCTACATCACTGCAGAAGTTCCAACGCAGTCTTTGCAAAGTGAACATGCAAAGAAGATCAAACACCCTTAACAAAAAAGGTAAAACAGCGATATAGGACGATTTCGAAGTTGAGGGAGAACATGAGATGGGAGTTTTTCAACATACCCTAATTGTCATGAACCGGAACAAAAAAAAGAGTCCAGGCAGAGTAAGACAAGACAAGCGTTTGACATTAAAAAGTATATAAATTCTATTATTTTTATTAAAATAAAGATAGACAAGACCCTTCTTTCTCGGTTGGAATAATTTACAACCGCATTTAGGATCGTTTGAAGCCGCATTTAAACTGCATTTTGGAAGTTCAAAATCAGGGCACCATATCAGTCCATTATATGGAGAAAAATCCTGAAATGTTTTCCTCAAAAAACAATTACTTTACGACTGAAGAAAGAAAGACATGAACATTTTGGATGACAAGGAGGTGAGTACATTATTTGTAAATTGTTGTTCTGGAAGTGGAGTTCTCCTTTAAACTGAGGCACTACAGCGATCTGTCACTCATCATTAAACAGCGCCAAAACGGCATTTATTCTTTTACATCATATAGACTGATTTCAGCTTATATATTGTCCATCGGCTACCCTGCTCTCCAGCCATCCAAAAAACCACATCAGTCGACCTCTATACAAATGCCTGGATTATAAAACAAGAAAATGACCTGTGTAATATCCCGGTGCCAGAACTTCATCTTGTTTGTAGCCATGCTCACCAACAAGCTGGCGGAGTGCCTCTGCAACCAGACCTTTATAACTGCAACACAAACAGTCTGAGCTCACTGCGACCTGGACAAATTGATGCAACATCTCTTCTGGATTTCAGGATATTGGCGGAGTGAAGTCACTTACCTGTATTTGCGGTTCACCTCATCTGCAGTTAAAGCGTGGTCGAACATGAGCACTTTGTGGGTATCCTGAAGGCGAGGTCCAGTGTAGTCCCTGTATTCTAGCTCTACGGCTGCATCCAGCAGTGAAAGGTAGCGACGTACAATCAGGGCATATGGGCTGTCTACAAATGTGAGAGAGAAAAAAGTGAAAATAAACACTTACATTACTGCAAAACTTTTGAGCTTCCTATTCACCAAAGAAAAGGAAAAGTATAACAATTTCCACAAAACAATATCAAGCAGTACAACTGTTTTCAACATGGATAATCAGCATCTTAGAATGATTTCTGGAGGATCATGTGACACTGAAGACTGGAGTAATTTCAAAATAAAAATTTATTTTGAATTGCAATAATATTTCACAATATTGGTAAGCATA
Source organism: Labeo catla (assembly GCA_012976165.1). Lineage (NCBI taxonomy): Eukaryota > Metazoa > Chordata > Actinopteri > Cypriniformes > Cyprinidae > Labeo > Labeo catla. Next base: position 408,871 of record VONZ01000192.1, read on the forward strand.
TAAGATGACTTAACTTGTATTCATAAATATAAATAGAGAATGGCACTGAATATTATGTAAAATAAATAAATAAATAAATAAATAAATAAATCCACCAGCAGGGGTCACTATTGCTATCTGTGCCCTGTCATGTGTTTGGAAGTGTATGTACTGGTTTAAGGCAGTTTTAGTGTTTACTTATGTGTAAGCAAGATATTATAAATATGTTTCATTAAACATTAAAAAAACAAACAGGAAGCCTTGAACCATCTAAGCAAATAGGGCTATATAAAGGCTGATGTCAAGAGACAAGCACATCTTCTTAGCACTCCACAAACACGACCAGTTCACTTTCAAACCAAGCATTCAGTAATTACGAACTCAAACTCACTGGTGACATTACTGATGAACGATGGAGAGAAGACACGGTGAAGAACAAGCCCGGGAAAATGACCCAGCTGGAACAAAGACATGAGGATGTTTACGGTGGCCAATGGTGAGCTCAGAGCCTTTAGTTCAAGCACCATCTCCAGCTTGGAGAAAAACGGAGCTTCATTAGCCGGCCGATAACTCATACGACTGAACGGGAAAACAAGCTTCTGGATCACCTAGACAGAGAAAATGTTAAAAGGGGGAGAAGGTAAATACAATACATTGCTCATTTGGTTTTATCAGCATTATGTAATATAGAAAATTAAAGTAAGTTTTTACTTCTTAGGTTTTTAGGTTCTTTCCTATAGAAACAGCTCTTTAGTAGTGAAACTGAACAAGTTGTCTAACCTTGCTGTCCAGGTATTCACCCTTCTTGACCAAGAAGTCAGCGATAGTGTCTAGCAAGCGTGTTTCTCTGAGACGATGGCGAGCGATGTATTTGGCGATAAGGGCCATGGTGTAAGGCGTAATGCTATCAACCTTTTTAGGCAACTCTTCTGAAAAGATAAAAAGGGTTTAGTTAGCCTCATTCCTCAGCCCCCATTCAGTTCTTGGCAATAGGAAATTGTGTATCATTTCAAAAACTTTAGTACAAAGAAATAGTTCACATTAAAAAAGCTGGCATCGTATACCAAGTGGTCAAAGCTTGACCCAGTTAGTCCCTGCTGGAAGATGCCGGAACTACTTCCCTAAAGGGATAGTTCACCCAAAAATTAAATTATAAAAAGGATAGTTCCGGTCCTTGAGCCGTATTCGAAGCTGTTGTAAAATACTCCTTTGCTCAGCAACCATTTTGTTGCAACCACAACCAATTTCTGAGGAACTACATTGTTTGGCGGAAGAATAATGTTTTTATTAATATCATTACACTACATTATATGGAATAACCATTTTATAAAAGCAAAATATAAAATTTTTATAAAACCCCCTGGTGCCATGTGGAGTGCTTTTTATGATTTGTAGATGCCATTTTTGGGCTTTAAAATCACAACAGCCGTTCACTGCCGTTATAAAGCTTGGAAGAGGCAGGAAATATTTCAATATAACTCCGATTGTATTCGTCTAAAAGAAGAAAGTCATATACAGGTAGGATGGCTTGAGGGTGAGTAAATCATGGGGCAATTTTCATTTCTTGGGTGAACTATCCCTTTAATACTCAGATTATTTCTTTATTGACACATACTCAACATTATAAATAATAAAAGAAACAGAAGTGTCAGATTTATGAACAGTAATTTCTGTTTGTTCATCAGATTTTTTTAAATACATAATTTTTCACAAAAAAAGGGTAGTGCTATTTTAAATTGCAATAATATTTCACAATATTTAAATGTATTTTTAATCAACTGCAGCCTTGGTGAGCATAAGAAACTTCTTTCAAAAATACCCTGGGCTGTTGAAAGGCACTGTATACAAGGTTTAAACATAAATAAGTTTCATATTTGGCTAAACTGTTCCTAGTAAAATTGTCTCTTCTAAGTCATCATGCACACAAAAAAATCTTTCTGTTGTTAACTCACCTGCAAGGCTGCTCACAAACTTCTCCTGCCTGTTCTGGTAGAAGAGGTGAGAGCTGAAGATAAGCTCGAGGCTCTTGTTGCTAGCCTCCCTGGCACATGCTGACAGCATCTCATCCAGCAGAGCCATCTCATGGTCCCTGACGCTGCTAACGCTGGCCAGCGTGTGCTTCACCAGCCGCAGGATTTTCCGGTTCACCACCAGCTGCTCAGGAGAAACTCCATCCGCAGCCCGCAGCGCTCTCCATTTTGTGCGGTAGTAGGAGAGCAGGAGGAAGAGCGTCTGGGGGTGGCGCTCCCGCTCTATGTTCTTTTCTAGCCCGGCAAGACATGATTCAATCAAAGGATGCTGGCTGGACGGATGAAGCTTCATGCTGCTGCTGAAAACCATGGAGATGTCCTTTTGGTTGAACTGGGACAGGCGAGCCTGGGACTCTTCTTCCAGAACCTGCACGATCTGAGAATCACTGGGCAACCCTGAGTGAGATATACAAAATACATGTTTTTATATTAAAGTATTATGTCAAGAAACTACTAGGACCTGGGTCATTGACATATCAAGCAGTGGCAACTAGGGCTGTCACTTAAAATACATAATGTATTATAAACAATAGAGCTAACGTACATTATGCTTCATAACAAATGAGTGCAGAGGGCGCCAAAGGCCTGACTATTGTTTTTTACTCTTTACTGCTTGTGATATAATCCTTGTTTAATATTTACCAAACATTTAATTCAAATGTCCACTCAATCTAATATTTGGCCATTTCTTTACGACAGAAATGCTACAGCGACTAATTTCTTGAATATGTGGACATTCAAAGCAAGGGTTTACACTTTTATTTTGAAATTGCAATGAACAGTTAGCATACTGAGAAAGATACTAATGTATTCTCCAGTGTTTGTGTAGGTTTATAAATGATTTACCGTACAAATCTGATGAAATGGCGTTCACAGATGAACGTTATCTCATTTTCATTTTTAAAAATGTTTCTAAGCATTTTGGCATCCTTTTGCTTTATTAACAAAGCAAACTTTAATAAATAATAATATGAGCTGCCATGGAAAACATATACGATTCATTGCGATTAATGACAACCAAAACAAAAGCTATTGTTTACATAATATTTACATAATATTTATTATTTATATATAAAAACACACACATGCATGTATATTTTTAAGAAAAATGTTATGTTTCTATATTAAATATATTTATGTGTAGTGCTGTTCAAATGATTAATCACGGTTAATCACATCCAAAATAAAAAGTTTTTGTGTACATGTGTGTAATATGTATATTTATTATGTATATAAAAGACACACACAGTCTATATTTTGAAAATATTTACATGTACGTACATGTATATATATATTTATATATATAAATATATTTAATATAAACATAACATATTTTTCTTCAATTTATACATGCATCTGTTTGTATTTATATATACATAATAAATATACAGAGTACACAGATATATTATGTACACAAAACCTTTTATTTTGAATGCGATTTATCATGATTAATCGTTGTCCAGCACTAATATAAACGTATACATGTAAATATTTTCAAAGTATATACTGTATGTGTGTGTATTTACATATACATAATAAATATACACAGTACATATACATATATTATTTAAAGAAAAACTTATTTTGGATGCGATTAATTGCAATTAATCATTAAGTGTTTGCATTCTGCATTTTTTTATATTGTGTGCAGGTTTTTTCTTTAAATAAATTAATATTATAATGATATATATTTTTTTCAATATTTTAGCATTATTTATTTAATTGTTTTCAAACTTTTTAAATATGAAAAATATTTTTGAACTGAGCTACATCTAAAGCCATTTCAAATGACTTATTTTTTAAATAATTTCCTTGGCATTTGGACATCATTTTGCTTTAATAACAGCATAAATTCAAGATGGTACAGAAAACATCTTGTGTTTGCAATGAGTACTCTGGGAATTTTACATATTTTTCCTATAAATAAGTATTTATATATATATATATATATATATGTGTGTGTGTGTGTGTGTGCGTGTGTGAAGGCTTTCTCTTTTTTAATTTCTTTAAATAAAATATTATTTTCATTCTTCTTCTTAATAAATCCTTTAATTGATATATTTGAGGAAAGGGTAACATGTTCATGGTCAATATCAATGTCATCTGCGTAATTAACTAGTAATCCAAAAATAATGCAAAAATTAATATTTAAAAGTCCCTGTCTATGTTATCTAACTACAGTACATTCACTTCAACTATTGAACATGAAGGACTCACCGAGAGCAGCTACAGCATAAAGGCAGTTAACAATGCTGAAGTTGTCAAACTTGGAGCAGTCGTTGACAATGGCGTCACACAGCGTCTGAAAATCTTGATTATCCAGAATCTGTCTTATGGCGTTCTCCCCCGAACCTCCAGCAGAGGACGCAGGTAAGGCCCCATCACCTGCTCCTCCTCCTCCACCGCCTGATCCACTCCCACCTGCTTGACCTCCAGCCTGCTGCAGCACCAGGAGCTGACCGATCTTCTGTAGGGCAATGGGGTAATGATTGTGCGAGATCTTCCCTGGATTCTGGGTGACCCATCTCAGAACTTCATCCACGGTGCGCGAGCGATCGATCAGCCGCTTCATGGTGAAGAACGTGTCGTAGCTCATCTTCTCGTGGATGAAGTTCCAGGTCTTCTTCTTGCCGTGGTGCAAATGCGCATGTGGCTGGAAGTGTGGAGGAGGAAGGTGGGTGACTTGAGGGTGCGTGTGGTAGTGCTGGTGGGTCTGGTAATGGGGCCGGTGGGCGTCTAGACGGGCTTGATAAACTGGTGGGTAGCTCTGAGGCTGATGGACATGAGGGTGATGAGGCGGAAGCGGATGATGGTGGTTCTCCAGCATGGGCGGCCCTCCTCCCATCAGGCCGATACGGCGACCTGGCTTGCCCCCACCACCGCTGTACATACGTGTGGTATACATACTAATAAGAGCACCTAGACTCAGTAGGTGAGAAGGCTGGTGGGGCGAGGAGAATCTCCTGCGGGTTAAGAGGCCAAAGCGGACAGGCAGCCCCAGCATGGTATATAGGGTGGTCCAATAGTGAAGTTCAAAAGAACACTCCTACAAACAAAAAGCACATTGTTTACTTAGTATACTATATAATACAAATGATTGGATCAGTCTGTATCCAGCAGCTTTTACGTTTGAACCACAGTGAGATGCCACATTATGGTTTAGCACTTATAGAAACTCATCTCCACACTAATGAATCAGACAGGAGGTGCTCCAGAAATAGACGGTAACTTGAGATTTGTCAGGCTGATGTGCCCTTTCCATCAGGGGCTGAGCGGAAGAGAGGATATCCCGTCCTCACATCAGAATCAGACCACATTTATGAATTAGGATGGTTTTTGTAACACAATTCTAAGGTTGATCAAGGATGTACACTAAAGTTTAGGGTCAGTATGATTTTTGTTTTAAAGAATTAGTATTTTTATTCAGCACAGATGTATTATATTCATCAAAAGTGACTGTAAAGTCTTTTACATTGTTACAAAGAAATTATATTTCTATTAAATGCTGCTTTTTTCAATGTAGCATGGTTTCCTCAAAAATATTAAGCAGCACAACTGCTACTTTAACACTGATATTAATAAAAATATTTATTGAGCACTAAATCAGCATTTTAATATGATTTCTGAAGGATCAAGGGACACTGCTAAAAATTCACAGGATTTTGTCATCACAGGAACAGTAACAGAAAATAGTTATTTTAAATTGTATTAATATTTCCACAATATTACTGTTATTACTTACACTACCAGTCAAAAGTTTTTGAACAGTAAGATTTTTAAAGTTTTTTTTTAAAGAATTCTTCTGCTCACCAAGCCTCTATTTATTTGATCCAAAAAACACCAAAAGCAGTAATATTGTGAAATATTTTTACTATTTAAAATAACTGCTTTCTATTTGAATATTTTTTAAAATTTAATTTATTCCTGCAAACATAGCAAATTTTTAGCATCATTACTCCAGTCTTCAGTGTCACATGATCCTTCAGAAATCATTCTAATATGCTGATTTGTTGCTCAAGACACATTATTTTTTTTTTTTTATCATCATCATCATCATCAATATTTAAAACAGTTGAGTACACTTTTTCAGGAGTCTCTGATGAATAGAAGATCCAAAGATCAGCATTTATCTGAAATAAAAAGCTTTTGTAACACTACACACTATTCCATTCAAAAGCTTGGAGTCAGTATAATTTTATTTTGTTATTTTTATTATTCTTTTTTTTTTGGCAAAGAAATTATAGAAATAATACTTTTATTTAGCAAGGATGCTTTAAATTGATCAAAAGTGATGATAAAAACATTTATAATGTTACAAAAGATTTCTATTTCAGATAAATGCTGTTCTTCTGAACTTTCTATGCATGAAAGAAACCTGAAAAAATTCTACTCCGCTATTTTCAACATCATCATAATAATAAATGTCTTCTGAGCTGCAAATCAGAATATTAGAATGATTTCTGAAGGATTATGTGACTAGAGTAAAAAATCAGCTTTGAAATCACAGGAATAAATTACATTTTAAAACATATTCAAATAGAAAATGGTTAAATAGTAAAAAAAAATTTTACCGTTTCATTTCTGTACTTTGGATTAAATAAATTTTACAGAATTTTATCAAATATTACCAACCCCAAATTTTGGAACAGTAGATTGACATATTAAGGATTAAAGGGATCACATTAAAAATGCATATCAGACAAGCACTTATCCAAATACTGCATAATATTGAATATTGCATTATGATTCGAACTGCTGTAAACAGAGACTGACAATACAAGTGCATCTGCTGTCAGTGCCTCATGTTGGCGTGTCAATGGTTAGACTAGTCACTATGGAAACACTGATCCTATAACCACATCTTCAGCTAGCCATGAAAGTGTTTGTATCTGAGAACAACAAAATTTTTAGACTATTCTAATGCTGTGTCCACATTTGCCTCTTTTAATGAAAATTCTGTCATCATTTATTCACCCTCATGTTTTTTCAAACCCATCTGACTTTGTTACTTGCATGGAAAACAAAGGGAGATATTTATAGGAGTTTGCTCAAGCTGCTCTTTTCATACAAAAAACTATATAGAAAATCATATAGAGAAGGACTTAGTAAGCAGGAAAGGGTACAATATTTTGACAAACTAAAGTTAATAGGTGGTAAAGATACATACGAGCAGTGTTAATTTAGACATTAGCCTAATATTTCACCTACCTGACTGAAAATGATAAGAACAGACACAAACGTTGTCAAGATTCTTGCCCTGGAAATCCCGGTACAGTTTGGTCAACCACAAACGCCCTTTGTTCCTCAGACAGTTTTTTGCACTCGTTTCCTTGATTTGTTATAACTTTTGGCAGTCTATTGTACTCCAAATGTTTTTTTGCAGTCCGACTAATTAGTACAGCCCAAAACGTGACAACAACTGACCATTTTCAGCAGCAATGATCAGCAAAATATGCAAGTTTTGTTCAGTTCAGTGGCACTGTTTACGTTCTGTGCTGCCAAAATGGCCTATGGTGTCAAGTAAGTCAAGATTTTCAGTGAATAACACCTTTGCAACCTTAACTTTTCTATGTTCTTCAAAAAAAGCTTGGAATACGGTCATTAAAAACAACTTTTTTGGCAAAAGATTAGCTTTCCACAAAAATATTAAGCAGCACAACTATTTTTAACATTGATAACATGTGAAATATTTCCTGAGCACCAAATCAGCTTATTAGAATGATTTTGTTTTGATCACGTGACACCAAAACTGAAGTAATGGCTGCTGAAATTTCAGCTTTGCCATCACTGTAATACATTTGTTTTTAAAATACATTAAAGTACAAGTTACTTTATTTATAAGTTGTTCTTTTCCACACATCTTGTAATGTCAAGCATGCACTGAGAACAATTTTTGAGCTCACAAAAAGTTTGTGTATATCTTCACACTGGGAAAACAGTCATATGCACTACTTTAATGATGTTTTTTGTCCTCTTTTTCCTCATTAGCTAAACTTTGCATTCCATTCTGGTTTGGAACAACATGAGGGAGAGTAAATGATGACAGATATTTCATTTAAGGTGAACTGTACCTTTAACAGTTCTGGACCTGTCCAGTGACAGTAAAAAGCTTGAATTGTCTTAATAAATATACCACTATGAAACAGACTAGACATAAAATGATTTTCTTTCAACATAGCCATAAGACCTCGTGTGATAATGTAGTTCAAAGCAGGCTTACATGTTTATCTCAGAGGATGGCGCATGGATGGATGTGCAGGGTCAGGAGGATGAATACGCACGCAGGAGTTGGTGGCATTGGCAAGATTATTGCTCTCGATTCAAATCGATTCGACGGCTAACTGTGCTGCACAGCCGCTTGGATTTACAAACAGATCTTTAATAAAGGTTTTAATGGGACTGACATGTTGTAAAAGCAGAATTTATGGAGCATCTGCTGAGGCCCCGGAAGAGGAGCAGAGCTGAGCGCTGCTAACGAGCTGCTACACCGATGATTTCACAGTATCTGCGTGTTGAAGCTGCGGTTGACTTGCTCCGCGTCACGAAGCGGCGAGAGTTTTATTAAAATATGGCTAATATTGTGCGTGAATGTGGTGCGATCTGGTAGGACATGGCTTGAGCAACATGCACGACTCTTTCCCCAGCAGCTAAAGTCAGTGATTATCAGTATAGGTGAAGGTAAAGCTGCCTGATCGTGACTATTTCCCTCTATGATTTCGATACAGACTCATACACGACACTCATCTCCTGTCGCCGCGGCGGACTCGTCTGTCAGGGCCTGTAACCTCGGGGTGCCCAGCCTTCCGTTACACTCCCCTTGCACTCCGCCAGTGGTCGTCCGCCGCCCCGGTGATCGCCATGTTCCCGGAAGTCAACAGAGGCAGTCCGGAAACACGTGTTTGCTGGACGGTGATAGTTTTTTCTGTCATAATAGTAGTTTTTATTACAATATATAAATTATATTAAATGATTAAATTAATTATACAAATTACACAATACTTTGTTTTTTTTCCCCACAATTCGGAGAACAATAACATTCCACAAAAAATACAAAAGGTACAAAAATTATTCCTATATTTTATCAGACAACTCTTGATATTCTTCTTGATAGTCTATCCATCTATCTATCTTTGTGTGTGTGTGTAATTAGGGTTAATCTGATTAGTGACTTGTGTTTTTAATGGTGAAAATAATCTGTAAGAACTGCAAGAATGAAAATAGATTTATATGTACTAACTATTTCTTGTCAGATATTTACTGCTAACATGTTTTTTTATTTAGTTTTAAATAACCAGTTGCAAAGACCATGTTTCTTCACATTTGTTATTTCCACACATTCTCTGTCACGCATTTATACTTTAATGCACGATTTTCTCCATTTTCAAATAAATGCAAGACTGTACTAACGTAATTGCGATTAATCGAATACAAAATAAAAGTTTGAGTTTGCCTAATATATGTGTGTGTACTGTGTGCTGTTATTATGTATATATACACATAAATGTATATATAAACACATTCATGTATACATTTAAAAAATATTTACAAGTATATGTATTTATTATAATTTTATATAATTTATATTATATATAAATAAAATATTTTGTACATAACATATTTCTCTTAAATATACACATTATTTGTGTGTATTTATATATACATAATTGCACAGAGTATACACGCATATATTAGGCAAACTCAAACTTTTATTTTGAATGTGATTAATCGTTTGACAGCCCTTTAAGGTGTATTATAAGATGATTTGTACAGGCAGGGCATTAGTGAAACAAATGGTCATCATTAGAAAACTGATTTTCATATTTATATATTACCTTCATTTCATGAGTACAAGTAAATCTAATTTAACCCAAAATATTATTTTGTTTAATTTAAACTGATTTGAACATTGACATAAGCTAAATACTAAACTCTGCTAGATCTATGTCATCCCCTTGAACTATTCTTGTTGTCCATGTTATAAGATTATAAATAGGTAAATAGTAATATAAATGGTTACATATAGTTATTTAACACTGCAAATAAATATAGAAATATGCTAGGCAAAACATACTGTTTACACATCTTTTTAAGATTTTTCTGGACCTCCTGGTTGAAAGGCAGATTCAGTAGGTGTGCCAAATAAAATGTAAAAATCACAATTAAAGGACCTCAATCACAGAGAATCCTCACAACATAAAACAACAGTTTATATTGCATATGTGCATGGCAAAGATTACATTAATTCATTACATAATTTTTGTTGGCTCTTCATATGGGCAATTCAGTACCGCCTTTGTTACTGGCAAAACACTGTTACTGGTTTTTGATTGCATCAGCTTGTTTCTCATTCTTTTATTCAGACAGACGTCTAGCCGCTGTGTTCAAATGCATCCTTTATTGCAACACACTAACTAACTAATGTTGGGAACATTTAGCACTCAAAAGCATACAAATGTTAAACCTGCAAGTAAAAAGAAAAACATGTTGGTTCTAATTAATTTTAAATGTAATAATATAAAAAAAAAAATCCTCTTTTATTATATGATAATCAAACTTTCATTCATCAAATGAATTTGACATCTTCCAATTTTAGCTCTTCCAGTGAGTAAAATAGCAGTCAGTGGTAACATAAGTTTAAGCAATATTCAAAAAATTGTGAAAATACAGTGTGAAAGAAATTATAAATTCTAATAAAATCTAAAAATCCAATCTAATGTTGATAAATTGTGCTTTAATGCCACCTGATATATTTTCGTGTTAGCCAATACTTATATTCCTTCCATCAGCATCCTATGAATAAACTGTATTTTCATACAACTAATTTTGCCAATTTTACCAGATACACATACTGTCTTCTCATACTATTAATAAAATGCACAACAAAATAATTTTAGCATTTTTACAGATTCTTGTTTTCAAGCTATGGAAAAAAATGTATTAATGTCTGCTGCATTTTGGGTCATATTCCCAGTTGGAAAATCCAGCATATTATTATTAAATATGTTTAGAAGCATGGTTGCTGGTTTGAGCTGGTTTAAGCTGGACCTTAGCTGGTCATGAGTTGGTTTAAGCTGGTTCTTAGCTTGTCATGAGCTGGTTTAAGCTGGTTCTTAGCTGGTCATGTGCTGGTCCTAAGCAACTAGCTCCTGCTCTGGATCAGCAAAGGACCAGCACATGACCAGTTTAAACCAGCTCATGACCAGCTAAGGGTCAGCTTAAACCAGCAGCCATGCATCAAAACATACCTAACCAGCATATGGTGAATTTTTCAACAGGTTTGGTCTATTAGGCAACTTGATACTGTTGCAAAGGAGGCTGTTAGTTTGGATACAAATTGTCAAATCTTTCTCCCAGACCTGCTCTGAATTCTTATATATTAAGCAAGTGGCAAGAAGAATGAGACATGTGTATCAACAGATTATATGAAATTCATCCTAAGATTTCTAACAGACCTTTAATCAATTTCAAAACATTCAAATGTTGTTTAGGACATTTAAGACCAAAATTTGTTCTTAACTCCCGGGCTAGAGCATTAGAACTTTTTGTAAAATTGGTCTTGGGTGTTTCCCAGAATATGTGCGTGTAGTTTCAGCTCAAAATACCCCACAGATCATTTATTATAACAAGTGAAAAATGTCATTTTTGAGGCGTGTCATTTTTGGAGCTGTTTTGGTCTGTCTAACTTTAAATGCAAATGAGCTGTATATTCCCACCCTGTCTTCAGAAGAGGGTGTAGAAAAAATTAAGACTCTTATGTTCAGTCTTACATCCAAACCAAGGATAATGAGACACTGAAGCTACAGCTGCTTGAGTGCAGAGAAAAAGGAGGACAGCGTATAACCAAACACAACTAGCTGAGGGTGGAAACTATGTCAATGCAGGACTGTCAGTAAGCGGTCGTGGGCGGGCCTAAACAATGTGATATCATACTGCTTAGAGAATCAAAACGGCATTCCGAATGAGACCGGTTTGGTTTATTAAGGATTAAAAATGAAGAAGTGGGTGGATTTTTATAATTGTAGGGTGGCTGTGTTCAAACACTGCCAACACATGTTTATGTCCAAAGTGAATTTTGCATAATAGGTGCCCTTTAACGGGTAACACAACTTTGACTATGACAGAAACCACTGAATAAGGTAGACACTGTGGCATTCTCATGAAACAGAATATTAATTATTAATTAACATTAATTGTTAATTTTAATTAAAGACTTAAGACCCGTTCACACCAAGAGCGATAACGATAACTATAAATACGACGATAACTATTTGCGTCCACACCAGTGAACGATAACTGTCTGTTTTTTGTTGCATTTACACGACTTCAACCAGTAGATGTCTTCAGCCTGCACGTTTCGAGCGCATCTAAATAGTGAATCTAGCACAAACTATCTGATCTCTAACGTAGTCAATGTATTGCAATAAAAACAATACGTACTCTTTTCTACTGCAACTTGAAAGGAGGCAAGACAATGTTGTCCAAACTAGCACTGAAATCCTGAGGTAATTTTATGTTACTCTGTTTGCTGTGCAATGTCTGTTTGCTCCTCTACTATGTCACCTGCTATTTCAAATGCGCAAGCCCTTTCTTTATATTTGCATAAAATCTGTTTAGCTGTCAGTGTTTTATCATTCATCGGCTGTAAACAAAAATCGTTTTGAAAGTAACAACGACATCGTTCCCCTGTATTCGTCATCGATATATCGTTATCGATATAGTTTCTTTGTGAACTCTGCTATTCTCTTACATTTGAAACGATTTTTAGAACGTTATTTATCATTTTCGTTCTTTAGGCCTTTAGGCCTTTAGGCCTGCAGCTGAGAGACCCAACTTCAGTTTTTCAAATGCAAGGTGTCATGTTATTGCTCGTGAGCTACTTAGAAGATTGAAGATCTCCACACAATCTTGTATCCATCGGCAAAACATTCCTATCTTGTACCCCTGAGGATGACAGCATATGTGATCTTAAAACGTATTTTTTTTAAATCTGGAAAATTACTTTTACCTCACTGTGGAACGTTGAACAGTTAAACGTTTGATCAATCCTGTCACAATTTTGCATGGCAGAATGTTCTGCTGACTCTTCAGATGTGTCAACTTCTTCTTTCAGGAGGGAAGCTGAAGGCCCGTTAGAACCGCATAAATCAAATCTATCCTTTCTAAATTGTGTTTGAGCAAACAAATCTTCATTTCAATTCCACTTTCCCATACTTTCAAAAGTCTCGTCTGGTTGACAAGAGCAGTTCTGCATTCTATTTTAATAATGCAAGTTCTTCTTAGAAAAATGCAGAAAACAGCGGCCAACTCCTTAATGAATCTAGAATATGGTGTATAGTGTAATAGAAAAAAAATATTTGAAAAGAAACTCTTTTCTCTTCGCCCAATCTTATTTTCATTTAACACAATGCACAAGATTTATCTTAGTTAACATGAACCAAAATCGTAGAATCTCTGCAATAGAATTAACTTTTCATATCGTCTCCTAGGGATAACTGGATACAAATTTGATAGAGTGCTTCACAGGGGTGCATTCCTAACCCTGTTATTCATTCATTCATTTCAGTTTAAAATGTAAAACATTCATTCTATTTATCTTATTCAACTCTTTTAGCATTCATCACTTGATCTTTATGCTTTTAATTCATCACTTTAAATCACAGTTCCTTCAATTCAAATTATTTTAAGGCCAGAACAGTTTTAATTCAATTCAGAACAGTTTTAGTCCGAATTTAGGTCTTATTCAAGCAAATGCTTCAACTTGTGATAATTTCCCTGCTGAATATAGTGACAGCATTCAGTCAAAAAGCTGCTATCACTGCCTACTCAAATTCACAGGCGAGTGTCAAATCTCTAGCATCTATACACTGTCACTGCCTCGATTGTTGACAGCTAAGAACATTTTTCATGTATGGTAGAAATTCTCGTATGCACCTGACCTAAGTTACACCGTGTGTTTCCTGAGACCAAAATTACCCTCAAGTGACCTATTTGACCGCACTGGAGAACCAGGCACGTCCTGATTTTGCTGAGTTAGATGTGTTCCTGGGTCAACATATTTTGTTGACCCTGGAACAACATTTTAATCCAAAAATGTAATCATGACCACATCCCTACACCTAAACCTAACCTTACCCATGAGTAATCCCTAAAATCAGAGGAAATGATAGATGAATGACACTGATGTACAAGCAACAAACACTGGTTGTAAGCCTAAACTTCACAAAAACAACTACTAGTTTTTTAGAATCTGATTGGTTAATCACAATGTTGTTCCAGGGTCAACAAAGATGTTGATCCAGGAACTTGTCGTACTTGGTAAAATCAGGTTCTGCGGAGAACCAGGCCTTAGACAATTAAGTTAAGAATTACTATTATCCATCGGCCCTTATGAACACTATCACTCGGGACTAAGATTTCTTGGTTTCGACTATACCTGTTGTATACCTGCAGCAGTAACCAGACAGACTCCAGACAATGCCTTTAGAAATGCTTTATTCGTGGCCAGGAGGATCTCATACAAATCACAGAGAATCCTCATGACAAAAACAATACAACAGTTAATATAGCACAGGTACATGGAAAAGATGACATATAGTTACTGTCTGTTACTGGCAAAGCAAATTTTTTTTTTTTATTTGTTATTGTTTTTTTTATATTCAGACAGACGTCTAGCCGCCTTGTCCATGTACATCCATTTTTGCAACAAAGTAACTTTAAGGTTTTTTTTGTTCCCAAACTTTCTTGATCCTTTTTACATCTCAGATGCATCCAAGGCATCCAGTTAGTTGCGGTTCATTTTCTCCTTTTTGGAACAGCATATGTGATTCCCCAGCATGATGACTCTTCACTGACGGGGGATTCGGACATTTATTCACTCTGTTTTGTATCTGCAGTGAGAACAGTAAGAACTTTTTAGTGCAGGAATATCTTTACAACAAACAGAATGGATCATGATGGTGTTCTGTAAATGCAAGAGCTTTATGTCCTCATGGACTAATATAGTAATCTGTGATTTACCTCTGCCTTTTGTCTGAGACGTAAACATGGTTCCATCTCTCCATTACAAACAATACAGGAAACCTGAGGCTGAGAAAAACAGAAATGTGTGAACTTGTCAGGGTTTTCTATAATGACTTCTATAGGCATTTAGACAATCCTTCTCTCATAGTGAATACTTACCCCTCTCTTGTCTTCGGTTTTACAATCTTTCTGATGGACACTCGGTGTTGTGCTGGGACATGAGGTGGGTTTCAGTATCACATTGACTGCATTCCCCTGTCATAAATAAGACACAGGTACATGTAATTAGCATTAAAAAAGACAACCAAATATACAGGTGGGAGAAGCTTACATTTTTATAGAGTACTTTAAGGCACATGCACAGAAAACAAATAATATTAATAAAGTAAAAAACAAACAAAAAAAAAAACAACCCACAAATAACTTACTACTTGGATAATGGTGAAATAGTCAAGGTGTTTGCCATTTCCGTGATCCTTATTGGCTTGCTCTATTGCCTTGTCAACAATTTTTCTTTCCTGTTTATTTAACTCATCATATTCCTTCCCTTTTGTTGATTCCAGGAGGAACAGAGTGCCAAGCAGGAACAGTAAACCTCTCATCTTGACCAGCAACTGAAGAGCTATGCTGTTTGTCTGATGTTTTTCAGAATCAGTTACTGCTGTGACGTCTACACAGATCACATTGGCTGTGATTGGTCTGCTTTGGAAGCAGAGATCCTCCTGTTAGATCATGAAAAAAGAGGGTTTCTGAAGTTTTAAAGAACTTTTAAAAGAACACAGTGTGTCCAGTACATATAATCTCTACATGAATTAGTTGTATTTAGCAACATTACAAAGTTTTGTAAGATAAATTAAAAAATATATGTATATATATATTTAGACATATTTTGGTCATAAAAAACAACTGGCAAAACAAACACTCTTTGGTACAAAGAAATTACCCTATCTGAACTACATTTCAAAATCACCAAACAGCCATCCTTTAACAGCTCTTTTAAACTTTTCAAAGTTTTTTAATCATTTTAACGACACTGGTAATAGATTCTATGTGTATAAAACAGTATTCATGTGTCATATGTATGCTGATCTGATTCTCTGTCAAAATAATTTTCTTAATAATTTAAGACCAAATGATGAAAAATGTTCTTTGTTGTACAGAATAAAAGAAAATAACCCTTTTTTTTCAACTGATATACAGGCTTAAAACTTTAAAATATTCACTACTTAAATTAAAGTGAGATATTATTAACTTATTAACTTGAGACTTCTGCAATTTATCCTTCATACTCTGTGAACAATTGTACCAAGTCTGCATATCAAAGCACAGTTGGTTGGTATAATATTACTGGTGTATTGGTAGCTGCAAGCAGCAATTACCAGGGTTTGAGTGTTTACCTGTCAAGTTTGAGATTTTGGGCTTTTTTGGTTTTCATAAAGTGTTTTTTGGACTAGTGGAAAGAAAACATCCAAAAGACACTGTTAAGCATTTCTTTTATAGCACTTATCTATTTGTGTCAATAGATTTCAACTACAATACATATTTTTAAAGGCCAATGAGTTTTATTTCTCCTTTCCTAAGCCATAAATCTCCACTTCAATAACACTTACAAACAGCAAATTTTACATTTTTATTCATGTCTATATCCTGAAGGTTTTTACAGAGGGATTTGTTCATATATAATTTGCTTAATTATAGAAATTTTATTATGTATTTTCTGAATTATGGAGTGACAAAAATGAGACACGCAAAATATTCTCTGTAGAAACTTTTGACTCTAATATGTCAAAAAAAATTAAACAAGAATTTTGAAACTGACTTAATCTAGTGTTTAGATTTTTGTACTAGAAATGTATGCAAACTAGCACATATTTCATGAAATAATGCCTCATTTGCATATTTAAACCTAACATTTTAGAAAACTTGTAATACAAAAAATGTAATACAAAAAACAATAAAGCGTCGAGGAAATATGTCCTCACGTCCACTTTGGCGAGCTCTTCGCCAAATTCATTTGTGTTTCTTTCAAACTTTGGCTTTATTTACTTTTCAACACCATCGCACTTTCACATCACCCCCTCTGGCCAGAGCATCTTAACTTTTTGTCTGCCTTAGCAGATTTTGGGCTGAATGGGGAACGTATATATTGTTAGGAATACCACTAAATCTAAACGAGTAACAAGACTTTAACGATGGCGGAAGTTGCTGAAGGTAGACTTCGTGGCATTCTCCGTGCGTCACTGTCTAAACGATACGATTAATTGCAACTGTCAGATATTGATTGTCATGGGTTGAGTTTAACACCACGGACATAAACTTGTCATTTCAAATGCAATTTGTCATTGATTATGCAGTTAGAATTTTTCACTTTGAACTTAGCAACACTTTGTTGTTGCTCATGAGCTGTTTGGAGATCTCCACATAATCCTGGATTCATGGCCAAAAAACATTCCCATACCCCTGCGGGATCACAGCGTTTATGATCTCAAAAATTTGGAATTATTATTTTTATTGAGTTTTAAAAAAAGTACATTTGATTGATCCTGAAACAATTTTGGCCAATTTCTCTTAGTCATCAGGAAAAGTCCATATTTGTGTCTGAGCAATCAGGTCATCATTTAAATTCCACTTTTTTTTAACCTTTTCTTTCAATGGTCCATTAATTTTAAAAGTCTCGTCTGGTTGACATCAGTTCCCCATTAAATTTTATTTAAGCAAGCTCTTCTTTGCAAAATGCAGAAAACAGCAGTCAACTCCTCTAATTAATATAGAATATAGTCTATGCATTGGCAAAAAATGATGTCACATTGGACAGTTGGAGCTTCATAAAAAAAGGTATTTTACTTTCAACCAAAATGTGATATCTGAGCAACATTAGAGTCCACATCCAACGTCCAATGGGAAGCTTCCTGATTAAATATTTCTTAGAATGTTAAGAGGATAATGTTCTAACAATGTTATCAATAAACATTTGTAGAATATTTTTAGAGAATGTTATCCTCTAGGAAAGTATTCTGGGAACTAAAATAAAACTTGCCGCTGAAAACATTACCAGAACATAGCATGTTTTAGGAACATTCTTAAAACAAAATCATTTCTTGCTGGGAATGCAAATGTCCTTGTTCCTTTTTACATTTAAGAAGACATTCAGTTAGTTGCTGTTCATTTCCTCCTTTTTCTACCAGTAGATGTGGTTAAGACATTCATCCATCCTTTTATTTATCTGCAATGAGAAGTGTAAGAACCTTTCAGTGCAGGAATATCTTGACAACAAAGAGAATGGATCATGATGGTGTTCTGTGAATTTAGGAGCTTTATGGACTAATGTAGTAATCTGTGATTTACTTCTTCCTTATGTCTGAGAAGTAAACACGGTTATGTCCAGTGTTGGGAAGGTTACTTTGGAAATGTAATAGGTTACAGATTACAAGTTACTCAATTTAAAATCTAATAAGTAGTGTAACTTTTTAATTATTTTATTAAAGTAATGTAACTTATTACTTTTGATTACTTTTTGATTACTTTTCTAAATTTCTAATATTTTCAACTGTTAATCATTTTGAAACATTTAAAGCAGGCAGAGTTGACCTTACAGTAGCACTCAACACTGATTACTGTCATACTTTCAAAATCCTTTATTACTTGAATTAAATTTAAAATAAGTAAGGAATAATATACATCTTTATTTTGCAATAACAAATGGCTGGATGCACATTATCCCATTTATGATCTGAGTTGAAATATTTGAACACAAAGCAAAACAAAATGGCAGCAGCTGCTTTTTTTTTAAAAAAAAGAAAAAAAAAGAATGAGTCCACGAAACAGGATGACATAATTAAGAAATTGTACACATAATACAGAATTGTTTTAATATTTTATTAGCTAACCAAATGCAAAGTTTCCATTAAGAAAAACTATCAAACGTATAGTGCCGACTTAAGTTTCCCAAATGAGTTTGTGTTATTAGCTTTTACCAACTGTTATCAGGAATAACATACCTTGGAATGTCGTGACTGACCAATCAGAATCAAGCATTCCACAGAGCCGTGTAATAATTTAATTTAAAGCACAGCCACCACAAATTCAGACTTAACACCTCTTATTTACTTGTTTTTAGATCATTTTAGATAATTTTGAGGTTAAATTCAGATTTGAAATCATAACAAGAAATAGTTTAATAGCTATGATACTTGTTTTGAAATCAAATGTTTGCATAGTTATGACAGGAAACACTGGCATCTAACAATGCCTTGGAAAAAAAACAATTAATCTTAAAAACTAAAGTATGTGCATAAACCAGTAAATAAAACAGTTATTGAATATGTGTCCTATTCTGTGTCCTAAACTCCTGAAACATTTGTGTCTCATTTTAGAGCAATCAATGCAGTTTATAAAAGAAGTCAATTAAAACTGTATGTGGGTGTGTTTGTGTGAAAAAATTCAGATGTAACCCCCTTTGTAATCACTAACATTTCTCAAAAGTAACTGTAATTTAATTACATATTTTTCCCAGTAACTGTAACTAATTACAATTACATTTATTTTGTAATTAAATTACGTAATTCCGTTACACGTAACTAGTTACTCCCCAACACTGGTTATGTCTAAGAAGTAAACATGTCGAGTGGCATATGCTCGTGGCACGGAAAGATTCGTTCGTTCATCTTATGGGGCTGTCGCGTGATGCTGATTTTGCTAAAATTAACGAAATGACTCGTTCAAAGGTCCGAGTCAAAGAACAGCTGTAAATGTATTTCAAAACAACAGTCTTCCATACAAAGTCATAAAGAAAAAAGACTGAAACAGACACAAGGGTCATATTTGAAACATTTTTTGTTCTGACATTTGAAACCATGTTGTTTCTACGTTAATTTGGAGGATCAACCTAAAACGATGACAATATAAATGTATTAATATGAAATTAATCATGATTAATTACAGAAACTTTAGATTTTTTTAATCGATTGACAGACCGCACTATGTTGAACCTTTTATATATGTTGGTGCTGGTAATATTAGTTCATTTTTCTGCTGAATATGCATTTCAGTTTAATTTCTAATTTTTATAGGCCCCCCACAGAAAGAGATTGGGATGGTCCTGACCCTGCAGCCCCCTTCACGTTTTCAATTCGATAATCCAGTCCTCAAATTAATCTAATTGAATAGCCCTGCCTTAGACAATTAAGATAAGAATTAGTTACCCGTCGTCTAAGAGTCTCACTCTGACTCTGACGACGTCTCACCGCCCTATAAACACTATCACTGAGATCTCTAGTGTTCCACTACACCTGCTGTATACCTGTATCATTAACCAGACACACTCCAGACAATGCCTTTAGATATGCTTTAGTTTAATCATGGCCAGGAGGACCTCATACCTATCACAGAGAATCCTCACAACAAAAACAATACAACAGTTTATATAAAACAGGTGAATGGCAAAGATGACATACAGTTACTCGCAAAGAAAATGTGGTTTTTAATTACTTCAGCTTATTACTCAAGTCATAAGCTGTTATGGTTATTCTTATATTTAAACAGACGTCTAGCTCCCTTGGCCACATGCATCCATTTTTGCAACACACTAAGTAACTTTAAGTTTTTTTTCCCAAATATTCTTGATCCTTTTTACATCTCAGATGCATCCAAGGCATCCAGTTTGTTGCTGTTCATTTCTTCCTTTTTGGAACAGCATATGAGATCTCGCAGCATGATGACTCTTCACTGGCCGGGGATTCGGACATTTATTCACTCTGTTTTGTATCTGCAGTGAGAACAGTAAGAACTTTTTAGTGCAGGAATATCTTTACAACAAAGTGGATGGATCATGATGGTGTTCTGTAAATGCAAGAGCTTTATGTCCTCATGGACTAATATAGTGATCTGTGATTTACCTCTGCCACTTGTCTGAGAAGTAAACATGGTTCCATCTCTCCATTACAATCAATACAGGAAACCTGAGGCTGAGAAAAACAGAAATGTGTTAACTTGCCAGGGTTTTCTATAATGACTTCTATAGGCATTTAGACAATCCTTCTCTCATAGTGAATACTTACCCCTCTCTTGTCTTCGGTTTTACAATCTTTCCGATGGACACTCGGTGTTGTGCTGGGACATGAGGTGGGTTTCAGTATCACATTGACTGCATTCCCCTGTCATAAATAAGACACAGGTACATGTAATTAGCATTAAAAAAGACAACCAAATATACATGTGGGAGAAGCTTACATTTTTATAGAGTACTTTAAGGCACATGCACAGAAAACAAATAATATTAATAAAGTAAAAAACAAACAAAAAACCCCCCCCACAAATAACTTACTACTTGGATAATGGTGAAATAGTCAAGGTGTTTGTCATTTCAGTGATCCTTATTGGCTTGCTCTATTGCCTTGTCAACAATTTTTCTTTCATGTTCATTTAACTCATCATATTCCTTCCCTTTTGTTGATTCCAGGAGCAACAGAGTGCTAAGCAGGAACAGTAAACCTCTCATCCTGACCAGCAACTGAAGAGCTGTGCTGTTTTTCAGAATCAGTTATTGCCGTCACGTCTACACAGATTACATCACCAACTGTGATTAGTCTGCTTTGGAAGCTGAGGTCCTCCCCAAGATCAAAAAAGAGGGTTTGTGCAGGTTTTATAAGGTAAATTTAAATTGTTTTAAAGAACTTTAAGATCAAGTAAAGAAAAAATGAAGAATAGAGAAAACACAATGTGTCAACACATACAAAATTCTCTAAATGTATGAATTGTATTTGTAGCAACTCATGCAGCGTGAACGTAAAGTTTACTTGATGCCCATAATGTTTGAAAGCAGAAAAACAGATGGCAAAGTACAACTGGAAAGTCTACACGTAACCCCTGATAAAACATTCAATGTTTGATTTAAACTAAAAGCAACATATGCAAATATTACCCTTGACTCATGGCTGCATTTGAATCCACTATTTATACCATGTTTATTTCACTTCACAACATTTGAACTATAATTCAGCGTCAAGCTAAACAACATGTATATTTTGGATTTTTTTTTTTGTTGCCATGCATAAAATTATCCCACCATTTTGAACTGTTTTATAATCCTACTTTTTCAAACTCCTCCCAAGCCATGTATCATCTAGAGACCCTGGTGACAAAAAGTCATCAAAAGAATTTCTTTGGAAACATAAAGTGCTCCAAAATCTCCTGGTAGATGGCTGCATTGACTTTGGACTTGATAAAACACCTCAAATCATTAGTGACTTCAGAAACTTCACACTGGACTTCCTCCGGACTCTGGGACCATGATTTCAACATGAAATGCAAAATTTACTTTTATCTGAAAAGTGGACTTTGAACTTTCTGTTTCAAAAGTGGCTTGGAAGTCCTTTTCCTGAAGACGTCTGAGCATGGTGACTCTTGATGTGTTGACTCCAGCTTCATTCTACTCCTTGTGAAGTTCTCCCAAGTGTCTGAATTCAGCTTTGCTTGACAGTTTTCTCAAGCTTGTGGTCATTCCTGTTGCTTGTGCACCTTTTCCTTCCCAATTTCTTCCTTCCATTCAACTTTGCATTTAATATGCTTTGATACAGCACTCTGTACACAGCCACCTCTTTCAGAATTGACCTTCCGTGACTTACTCTCTTTGTAGAGGGTGTCAGTGATTGTCTTCTGGACCATTGCCATGTCAGCAGTCTTCCCCATTACTGTGGTTTCAAAAAACAAGAGATACCCGGATTTTATACTGTAGGGATGGACATTTAATGAAACTCAAATGTAAATATTCTAATATTTCGAGATACTGGATTTTTGACTTCCGTGAGCTGTAAGCTCTAATCATCAAAACTGAAGCAAAAAAACCCTTTAGAAATGTTTTACTTTCAGTGTAATTGAATCTAGAATATCTGCTCTTTCAGTTTTTGAAATAAGTTACTAACAAAAAATGAACCTTTTTACAATATTCTATTGAGACGCACCTGTTTTAATAAAGTAAAAACAATGCTATTACGAAGGTAAAAACAAAATTCCCCTGTAAATCTCTGAGTCGTCAAATATCGGCTTGTAATGGAAAGGCTCATTTTTGATCACATTTTTTGATTATTGACTAAAAGGTGCTCTTGAAATTTTGACTGTGCTCCTAAATTTAAGTTACAAGTGCTGCTAAAGAGAAAAGTAAGCGTAGAGCCCTGTGACCTTACTTTAGAAACAGGCCTTAGACAATTTAGTTAAGAATTACTGTTACCTATCACCTAAGAGTCTCACTCTGAGTCGGACGACGTCTCAGTCTCTATGAACACCATCACTTGGGACTAAAATCTCTACGTGTTCCACTACACCTGTTGTATACCAGCAGCAGTAGCCAGACAGACTCCAAACAGTGTCTTTAGATATGCTTTATTCACGCCCAGGAGGACCTCAATACAACAGTATATAACTCTTCATTTTTTTCTGAGAAGTAAACATGGTTCCATGGTTCCTTTACAATCAATACAAGAAACCTGAGACTAAGAAAAATACCGTAGAAGTGTGTGAAATGGTCAGGTTTTTCTACAGTGGCTTCTACGGGCATTTAGACAGTCCTTCTCTGATAGTGAGTACTTACTGGCTTGCGTATGCATATGTACATGGCATCATTTTTGTCTAATATAATTGGTTCTTCATATGTTGGCTTGTTACTCAAATCATGAGTTGTTATGGCTACACTTTTATTCAGACAGACGTCTAGACAGCTTGTCCATTTACATCCGTTATTGCAACACATTAACTTTGGCTAAAGTGTTAAGTGTTTAGTACTCAAAAGCATACACATGTTAGGCCTGAAGAAAAGAAATGTTAATTATAATTAATTTTCCTTTTTTTCAGATGGCCAATTGCAAATGTCCTTGTTCATTTTTTTCATATCAGACGCATCCAAGACATCCAGTTTTATGCTGTTCAGTTCCTCCTGTTTGGAACATTATATGTGCTCCCCCAACATGATGCTGATTAGAATTTACTGGCAGTGGACAATCCTGCATTCTTTTTATTATCTGAAAGAAGAGTTAAAAAAAAACTTTTATTGCAGGAATATCTTGACAACAAACAGAATGGATCATGATGGTGTTCTGTGAAATGTAGGAGCTTCATGCCCCCGTGGACTAACATAGTGATCTTTGATTTACCTCTGCCCTTTGTCTGAGAAGTAAACATGGTTTCATCTCTCCATTACAATCAATACAGGAAACCTGAGGCTGAGAAAAACAGAAATGTGTGAACTTGTCTGGGTTTTAACAATTACTTCTATAGGCATTTAGACAATCCTTCTCTCATAGTGAATACTTACCCCTCTCTTGTCTTCGGTTTTACAATCTTTCCGATGGACACTCGGTGTTGTGCTGGGACATGAGGTGGGTTTCAGTATCACATTGACTGCATTCCCCTGTCATAAATAAGACACAGGTACATGTAATTAGCATTAAAAAAGACAACCAAATATACATGTGGGAGAAGCTTACATTTTTATAGAGTACTTTAAGGCACATGCACAGAAAACAAATAATATTAATAAAGTAAAAAACAAACAAAAAAAAAACAATCCACAAATAACTTACTACTTGGATAATGGTGAAATAGTCAAGGTGTTTGCCATTTCCGTGATGCTTATTGGCTTGCTCTATTGCCTTGTCAACAATTTTTCTGTCATGATCATTTAACTCTTCATATTGTGTTCCCTTTGTTGACTCCAGCAGGAACAGAGCGCTAAGCAGAAACAGTAAACCTCTCATCTTGACCAGCAACTGAGGAGCTGTGCCGTCTGTCTGATGTTTTTCAGAATCAGTTATTGCCGTCACGTCTACACAGATCACGACAGCTGTGATTGGTCTGCTTTGTAAGCTGAGGTCCTCCCCTAAGATCAAAAAAGAGGGTTTGCGCAGGTTTTATAAGGTAAATTTAAGTTGTTTTAAAGAACTTTAAGATCAAGTAAAGAAAAAATGAAGAATAGAGGAAACACAATATGTCAACACATACAAAATTCTCTAAATGTATGAATTGTATTTGTAGCAACTCATGCAGCGTGAACGTAAAGTTTACTTGATGCCCATAATGTTTGAAAGCAGAAAAACAGATGGCAAAGTACAACTGGAAAGTCTACACGTAATCCCTGATAAAACATTCAGTGTTTGATTTGAACTAAAAGCAACATATTTACCCTTGACTCATGGCTGCATTTGAATCCACTATTTATACCATGTTTATTTCACTTCACAACATTTGAACTATAATTCAGCGTCAAGCTAAACAACATGTATATTTTGGATTTTTTTTTGTTGCCATGCATAAAATTATCCCACCATTTTGAACTGTTTTATAAACCTACTTTTTCAAACTCCTCCCAGGCCATGTATCATCTAGAGACCCTGGTGACAAAAAGTCATCAAAAGAATTTGGATTCATCAAATGCTTAGAAGATATAGTGTAATAAGTGTATAGACCCATGGCTACAAAATGTCTTATATCTTCTAAACGTTTGACTAATTAAAGTTCTTTTGATAACTTACTTTCATTGGTGTCTATAGAGGATGCATAAAAATTACATGAGAATCAGTCAGAGAAGTACCTTTTTCATGTGCGGTAGAAATTCCCTAAACCACTTGAAAGTGTTTTTTGCACTGCGGACAGGTGCTAAAGTCCTGCTGGAAAAGGAAATCAGCATCTCCATAAAGCTTGTCAGCAGATGGAAGCATAAAGTGCTCCAAAATCTCCTGGTAGATGGCTGCATTGACTTTGGACTTGATAAAACACCCCAAATCATTAATGACTTCAGAAACTTCACACTGGACTTCCTCCAGACTCTGAGACCATGATTTCAACATGAAATGCAAAATTTACGTTTATCTGAAAAGCGGATTTTGGACTTTCTGTTTCAAAAGTGGCTTGGAAATCTTTTTCCTGAAGACGTCTGAGCATGGTGACTCTTGATGTGTTGACTCCAGCTTCATTCTACTCCTTGTGAAGCTCTCAAAAGTGTTTGAATCGGCTTTGCTTGACAGTTTTCTCAAGCTTGTGGTCATTCCTGTTGCTTGTGCACCTTTTCCTACCCAGTTTCTTCCTTCCATTCAACTTTGCATTTAATATGCTTTGATACAGCACTCTGTACACAGCCACCTCTTTCAGAATTGGCCTTCTGTGACTTACTCACTTTGTGGAGGGTGTCAGTGATTGTCTTCTGGACCATTGCCATGTCAGCAGTCTTCCCCATTACTGTGGTTTCAAAAAACGAGAGATACCCGGAATTTATACTGTAGGGATGGACATTTAATGAAACTCAAATGTAAATATTCTAATATTTCGAGATACTGGATTTTTGACTTCCGTGAGCTGTAAGCTCTAATCATCAAAACTGAAGCAAAAAAAACTTTAGAAATGTTTTACTTTCAGTGTAATTGAATGTAGAATATATGAAAGTTTCAGTTTTTGAAATAAGTTACTAACAAAAAATGAACCTTTTTACGATATTACAATTTTTTGAGATGCACCTGTTTTAATAAAGTAAAAAAAATGCCATTACAAAGGTAAAAACAAAATTCCCCTGTAAATCACTTTGAGTCATCAAATATCGCCTTGTAACGGAAAGGCTAATTTTTGATCACGTTTTTTGATTATTGACTAGAAGGTGCTCTTGAAATTTTGACTGTGCTCCTAAATTTTTTAAGTTACTAGCACAAGTGCTGCTAAAGAGAAAAGTAAGCGTAGAGCCCTGTGACCTTACTTTAGAAACAGGCCTTAGACAATTTAGTTAAGAATTACTGTTACCTATCACCTAAGAGTCTCACTCTGAGTCGGACGACGTCTCAGTCCCTATGAACACCATCACTTGGGACTAAAATCTCTACGTGTTCCACTACACCTGTTGTATACCAGCAGCAGTAGCCAGACAGACTCCAAACAGTGTCTTTAGATATGCTTTATTCACGCCCAGGAGGACCTCAATACAACAGTATATAACTCTTCATTTTTTTCTGAGAAGTAAACATGGTTCCATGGTTCCTTTACAATCAATACAAGAAACCTGAGACTAAGAAAAATACCGTAGAAGTGTGTGAAATGGTCAGGTTTTTCTACAGTGGCTTCTACGGGCATTTAGACAGTCCTTCTCTGATAGTGAGTACTTACTGGCTTGCGTATGCATATGTACATGGCATCATTTTTGTCTAATATAATTGGTTCTTCATATGTTGGCTTGTTACTCAAATCATGAGTTGTTATGGCTACACTTTTATTCAGACAGACGTCTAGACAGCTTGTCCATTTACATCCGTTATTGCAACACATTAACTTTGGCTAAAGTGTTAAGTACTCAAAAGCATACACATGTTAGGCCTGAAGAAAATAAATGTTAATTATAATTAATTTTTTCAGATGGCCAATTGCAAATGTCCTTGTTCATTTTTTTCATATCAGACGCATCCAAGACATCCAGTTTTATGCTGTTCAGTTCCTCCTGTTTGGAACATTATATGTGCTCCCCCCAGCCTGGCAGTGGACAATCCTGCATTCTTTTTATTATCTGAAAGAAGAGTTAAAAAAAAACTTTTATTGCAGGAATATCTTGACAACAAACAGAATGGATCATGATGGTGTTCTGTGAAATGTAGGAGCTTCATGCCCCCGTGGACTAATATAGTGATCTTTGATTTACCTCTGCCCTTTGTCTGAGAAGTAAACATGGTTTCATCTCTCCATTACAATCAATACAGGAAACCTGAGGCTGAGAAAAACAGAAATGTGTGAACTTGTCTGGGTTTTAACAATTACTTCTATAGGCATTTAGACAATCCTTCTCTCATAGTGAATACTTACCCCTCTCTTGTCTTCGGTTTTACAATCTTTCCGATGGACACTCGGTGTTGTGCTGGGACATGAGGTGGGTTTCAGTATCACATTGACTGCATTCCCCTGTCATAAATAAGACACAGGTACATGTAATTAGCATTAAAAAAGACAACCAAATATACATGTGGGAGAAGCTTACATTTTTATAGAGTACTTTAAGGCACATGCACAGAAAACAAATAATATTAATAAAGTAAAAAACAAACAAAAAAAAAACAATCCACAAATAACTTACTACTTGGATAATGGTGAAATAGTCAAGGTGTTTGCCATTTCCGTGATGCTTATTGGCTTGCTCTATTGCCTTGTCAACAATTTTTCTGTCATGATCATTTAACTCTTCATATTGTGTTCCCTTTGTTGACTCCAGCAGGAACAGAGCGCTAAGCAGAAACAGTAAACCTCTCATCTTGACCAGCAACTGAGGAGCTGTGCCATCTGTCTGATGTTTTTCAGAATCAGTTATTGCCGTCACGTCTACACAGATCACGACAGCTGTGATTGGTCTGCTTTGTAAGCTGAGGTCCTCCCCTAAGATCAAAAAAGAGGGTTTGCGCAGGTTTTATAAGGTAAATTTAAATTGTTTTAAAGAACTTTAAGATCAAGTAAAGAAAAAATGAAGAATAGAGGAAACACAATATGTCAACACATACAAAATTCTCTAAATGTATGAATTGTATTTGTAGCAACTCATGCAGCGTGAACGTAAAGTTTACTTGATGCCCATAATGTTTGAAAGCAGAAAAACAGATGGCAAAGTACAACTGGAAAGTCTACACGTAATCCCTGATAAAACATTCAATGTTTGATTTGAACTAAAAGCAACATATTTACCCTTGACTCATGGCTGCATTTGAATCCACTATTTATACCATGTTTATTTCACTTCACAACATTTGAACTATAATTCAGCGTCAAGCTAAACAACATGTATATTTTGGATTTTTTTTTTGTTGCCATGCATAAAATTATCCCACCATTTTGAACTGTTTTATAAACCTACTTTTTCAAACTCCTCCCAGGCCATGTATCATCTAGAGACCCTGGTGACAAAAAGTCATCAAAAGAATTTGGATTCATCAAATGCTTAGAAGATATAGTGTAATAAGTGTATAGACCCATGGCTACAAAATGTCTTATATCTTCTAAACGTTTGACTAATTAAAGTTCTTTTGATAACTTACTTTCATTGGTGTCTATAGAGGATGCATAAAAATTACATGAGAATCAGTCAGAGAAGTACCTTTTTCATGTGCGGTAGAAATTCCCTAAACCACTTGAAAGTGTTTTTTGCACTGCGGACAGGTGCTAAAGTCCTGCTGGAAAAGGAAATCAGCATCTCCATAAAGCTTGTCAGCAGATGGAAGCATAAAGTGCTCCAAAATCTGCTGGTAGATGGCTGCATTGACTTTGGACTTGATAAAACACCCCAAATCATTAATGACTTCAGAAACTTCACACTGGACTTCCTCCAGACTCTGAGACCATGATTTCAACATGAAATGCAAAATTTACGTTTATCTGAAAAGCGGATTTTGGACTTTCTGTTTCAAAAGTGGCTTGGAAATCTTTTTCCTGAAGACGTCTGAGCATGGTGACTCTTGATGTGTTGACTCCAGCTTCATTCTACTCCTTGTGAAGCTCTCAAAAGTGTTTGAATCGGCTTTGCTTGACAGTTTTCTCAAGCTTGTGGTCATTCCTGTTGCTTGTGCACCTTTTCCTACCCAGTTTCTTCCTTCCATTCAACTTTGCATTTAATATGCTTTGATACAGCACTCTGTACACAGCCACCTCTTTCAGAATTGGCCTTCTGTGACTTACTCACTTTGTGGAGGGTGTCAGTGATTGTCTTCTGGACCATTGCCATGTCAGCAGTCTTCCCCATTACTGTGGTTTCAAAAAACGAGAGATACCCGGAATTTATACTGTAGGGATGGACATTTAATGAAACTCAAATGTAAATATTCTAATATTTCGAGATACTGGATTTTTGACTTCCGTGAGCTGTAAGCTCTAATCATCAAAACTGAAGCAAAAAAAACTTTAGAAATGTTTTACTTTCAGTGTAATTGAATGTAGAATATATGAAAGTTTCAGTTTTTGAAATAAGTTACTAACAAAAAATGAACCTTTTTACGATATTACAATTTTTTGAGATGCACCTGTTTTAATAAAGTAAAAAAAATGCCATTACAAAGGTAAAAACAAAATTCCCCTGTAAATCACTTTGAGTCATCAAATATCGCCTTGTAACGGAAAGGCTAATTTTTGATCACGTTTTTTGATTATTGACTAGAAGGTGCTCTTGAAATTTTGACTGTGCTCCTAAATTTTTTAAGTTACTAGCACAAGTGCTGCTAAAGAGAAAAGTAAGCGTAGAGCCCTGTGACCTTACTTTAGAAACAGGCCTTAGACAATTTAGTTAAGAATTACTGTTACCTATCACCTAAGAGTCTCACTCTGAGTCGGACGACGTCTCAGTCCCTATGAACACCATCACTTGGGACTAAAATCTCTACGTGTTCCACTAAACCTGTTGTATACCAGCAGCAGTAGCCAGACAGACTCCAAACAGTGTCTTTAGATATGCTTTATTCACGCCCAGGAGGACCTCAATACAACAGTATATAACTCTTCATTTTTTTCTAAAAAGTAAACATGGTTCCTTTACAGTGAATACAGGAAACCTGAGACTGAGAAAAATACCGTAGAAGTGTGTGAAATGGTCAGGTTTTTCTACAGTTTTCTCTGATAAGTGAGTACTTACTGGCTTGCATATGTACATGGCATCATTTTTGTCTAATATAATTGGTGCAAGTGTCCTTGTTCCTTGTTGTTGACACATCCACATTCAGTTCCTCCTGTTTGGAACATTGTATGTGCTCCCCCAGCAAGATGCTGAATAGGATTTACTGGTAGTGGACAATCCTGTATCCTTTTTATTATCTGAAAGAAGAGTTAAAAAAAAAAAACAAAAAAAAACTTTTATTGCAGGAATATCTTGACAACAAACAGAATGGATCATGATGGTGTTCTGTGAAATGTAGGAGCTTCATGCCCCCGTGGACTAATATAGTGATCTGTGATTTACCTCTGCCTTTTGTCTGAGAAGTAAACATGGTTTCATCTCTCCATTACAATCAATACAGGAAACCTGAGGCTGAGAAAAACAGAAATGTGTTAACTTGTCTGGGTTTTAACAATTACTTCTACAGGCATTTAGACAATCCTTCTCTCATAGTGAATACTTACCCCTCTCTTGTCTTCAGTTTTACAATCTTTCCGATGGACACTCGGTGTTGTGCTGTCACATGTTGTGGGTTTCAGTATCACATTGAGCATATTGTCATTCTGTCATGTATGGGAAAACAAATAACTCTAGCATAAAAATGACAACCAAATATACATTTTTTTTATAGAGTACTTTAAGGCACATGCACAGAAAACAATCAAAACAAACTGACAAAACAGCATTTGAATTAAATAACTTACTATTGGCGATGACGAAAAAGTCAAGGTGTTTGCCTTTTCCGTGATCCTTATTGGCTTGCTCTATTGCCTTGTCAACAATTTTTCTGTCATGATCATTTAACTCTTCATATTGTGTTCCCTTTGTTGACTCCAGCAGGAACAGAGCGCTAAGCAGAAACAGTAAACCTCTCATCTTGACCAGTAACTGAAAAGCTGTGCCGTCTGTCTGATGTTTTTCAGAATCAGTTACTGCTGTCACGTCTACACAGATCACACTGGCTGTGATTGGTTTGCTTTGTAAGCTGAGGTCCTCCCGTAAGATAAAAAAAGAGCTTTGCGGGTTTTATAAGGTAAATTTAAGTTGTTCTAAAGAACTTTAAGATCAAGTAAAGAGCAAATTGAAATTTCTAAATGTAGGAATTATATTTATAGCAACTCATGCAGCGTGAACAAAGTTTACTTAATGCCATTGTTTGAAAGCAGAAAAACAGATGGCAAAGTGCAAAGTCTACACGTAATCCCTGATAAAACATTCAATGTTTGATTTGAACTAAAAGCAACATATTTACCCTTGACTCATGGCTGCATTTGTATCCACTATTTATACCATGTTTATTTCACTTCACAACATTTGATTTTACTGGGTTAGTGAACTGCTCCTCCTGTATCCTTTTTATTATCCAGATTAAAAAAAAAAAACAAAAAAAAACTTTTATTGCAGGAATATCTTAAAACACCACAGTGTTTTTTGCAACAGAATGGATCATATGATGGAAGGTGCTTCTGTGGTAATGGCTGTTGTACTTGGAGCTTCATGCCCCCGTGGACTAATATAGATTTTGGATCTGGTGGATTCCTACCTGAGCTGACCTTTGACTGTCTAAGAGAAGTAAACATTCCTGTTGCTTGTGTTCCTCATCTCCTCCATTCAACTTTGCAATCAGCATACAGGAAACTTACACTGAGGCATGTGACTGTGGAAAAACAGAAATGTGTAATGAAACTCAAATGTCTGGGTTTTAAGCTGTAATCTATCAAAAACTGAAGCAAAAAAAACTTTAGAAATTTTTACTTTCATGGTTTCAGTTTTTTAAGACAATCCTTACGATATTCTGCACCATAGTAAAAAAAATGAAGGTAAAAACAAAACTGTACCCCAAATTCGCCTCTTGATCACTTCTAGAAGTTTTACAAGTTCTTGCTGCCGATGTGACCTTACTTTCAGGTAGACAATTTTTAAGAATTACTGTTCTACACCTAAGAGTCTCACTTGAGTCGGACGGTCTCAGTATGAACACCACACTTGAGCACTACCTGTTGTATCATTCCAAACTGTCTTTAGATATGTATTGGGATAAACAGTAATACTCTTCACTAAACTAGCAATACAAGAAACCTGAGACTAAGAAAAATACCAAAGGTTTTTCTACATACATTTTTTTTATAGTGAGTACTTACTGGCTTGCGTATCACAGGCACATTTTTGTCACATAGATGAAACACTTTTATTCAGACAAAACATTTAACTGCAACACATTAACAAATTACAAAAGCATAGGCCTTGTTAATTTATTAATTTTCCTTTTTTTTTTTTTTTTTTTTTCAGATGGCCAATTGCAAATGTCCTTGTTCATTTTTTTCATATCAGACGCATCCAAGACATCCAGTTTTATGCTGTTCAGTTCCTCCTGTTTGGAACATTATATGTGCTCCCCCAGCATGATGCTGATTAGAATTTACTGGCAGTGGACAATCCTGCATTCTTTTTATTATCTGAAAGAAGAGTTAAAAAAAAACTTTTATTGCAGGAATATCTTGACAACAAACAGAATGGATCATGATGGTGTTCTGTGAAATGTAGGAGCTTCATGCCCCCGTGGACTAATATAGTGATCTTTGATTTACCTCTGCCCTTTGTCTGAGAAGTAAACATGGTTTCATCTCTCCATTACAATCAATACAGGAAACCTGAGGCTGAGAAAAACAGAAATGTGTGAACTTGTCTGGGTTTTAACAATTACTTCTATAGGCATTTAGACAATCCTTCTCTCACAGTGAATACTTACCCCTCTCTTGTCTTCGGTTTTACAATCTTTCCGATGGACACTCGGTGTTGTGCTGGGACATGAGGTGGGTTTCAGTATCACATTGACTGCATTCCCCTGTCATAAATAAGACACAGGTACATGTAATTAGCATTAAAAAAGACAACCAAATATACATGTGGGAGAAGCTTACATTTTTATAGAGTACTTTAAGGCACATGCACAGAAAACAAATAATATTAATAAAGTAAAAAACAAACAAAAAAAAAACAATCCACAAATAACTTACTACTTGGATAATGGTGAAATAGTCAAGGTGTTTGCCATTTCCGTGATGCTTATTGGCTTGCTCTATTGCCTTGTCAACAATTTTTCTGTCATGATCATTTAAGTCTTCATATTGTGTTCCCTTTGTTGACTCCAGCAGGAACAGAGCGCTAAGCAGAAACAGTAAACCTCTCATCTTGACCAGCAACTGAGGAGCTGTGCCGTCTGTCTGATGTTTTTCAGAATCAGTTATTGCCGTCACGTCTACACAGATCACGACAGCTGTGATTGGTCTGCTTTGTAAGCTGAGGTCCTCCCCTAAGATCAAAAAAGAGGGTTTGCGCAGGTTTTATAAGGTAAATTTAAATTGTTTTAAAGAACTTTAAGATCAAGTAAAGAAAAAATGAAGAATAGAGGAAACACAATATGTCAACACATACAAAATTCTCTAAATGTATGAATTGTATTTGTAGCAACTCATGCAGCGTGAACGTAAAGTTTACTTGATGCCCATAATGTTTGAAAGCAGAAAAACAGATGGCAAAGTACAACTGGAAAGTCTACACGTAATCCCTGATAAAACATTCAATGTTTGATTTGAACTAAAAGCAACATATTTACCCTTGACTCATGGCTGCATTTGAATCCACTATTTATACCATGTTTATTTCACTTCACAACATTTGAACTATAATTCAGCGTCAAGCTAAACAACATGTATATTTTGGATTTTTTTTTGTTGCCATGCATAAAATTATCCCACCATTTTGAACTGTTTTATAAACCTACTTTTTCAAACTCCTCCCAGGCCATGTATCATCTAGAGACCCTGGTGACAAAAAGTCATCAAAAGAATTTGGATTCATCAAATGCTTAGAAGATATAGTGTAATAAGTGTATAGACCCATGGCTACAAAATGTCTTATATCTTCTAAACGTTTGACTAATTAAAGTTCTTTTGATAACTTACTTTCATTGGTGTCTATAGAGGATGCATAAAAATTACATGAGAATCAGTCAGAGAAGTACCTTTTTCATGTGCGGTAGAAATTCCCTAAACCACTTGAAAGTGTTTTTTGCACTGCGGACAGGTGCTAAAGTCCTGCTGGAAAAGGAAATCAGCATCTCCATAAAGCTTGTCAGCAGATGGAAGCATAAAGTGCTCCAAAATCTCCTGGTAGATGGCTGCATTGACTTTGGACTTGATAAAACACCCCAAATCATTAATGACTTCAGAAACTTCACACTGGACTTCCTCCAGACTCTGAGACCATGATTTCAACATGAAATGCAAAATTTACGTTTATCTGAAAAGCGGATTTTGGACTTTCTGTTTCAAAAGTGGCTTGGAAATCTTTTTCCTGAAGACGTCTGAGCATGGTGACTCTTGATGTGTTGACTCCAGCTTCATTCTACTCCTTGTGAAGCTCTCAAAAGTGTTTGAATCGGCTTTGCTTGACAGTTTTCTCAAGCTTGTGGTCATTCCTGTTGCTTGTGCACCTTTTCCTACCCAGTTTCTTCCTTCCATTCAACTTTGCATTTAATATGCTTTGATACAGCACTCTGTACACAGCCACCTCTTTCAGAATTGGCCTTCTGTGACTTACTCACTTTGTGGAGGGTGTCAGTGATTGTCTTCTGGACCATTGCCATGTCAGCAGTCTTCCCCATTACTGTGGTTTCAAAAAACGAGAGATACCCGGAATTTATACTGTAGGGATGGACATTTAATGAAACTCAAATGTAAATATTCTAATATTTCGAGATACTGGATTTTTGACTTCCGTGAGCTGTAAGCTCTAATCATCAAAACTGAAGCAAAAAAAACTTTAGAAATGTTTTACTTTCAGTGTAATTGAATGTAGAATATATGAAAGTTTCAGTTTTTGAAATAAGTTACTAACAAAAAATGAACCTTTTTACGATATTACAATTTTTTGAGATGCACCTGTTTTAATAAAGTAAAAAAAATGCCATTACAAAGGTAAAAACAAAATTCCCCTGTAAATCACTTTGAGTCATCAAATATCGCCTTGTAACGGAAAGGCTAATTTTTGATCACGTTTTTTGATTATTGACTAGAAGGTGCTCTTGAAATTTTGACTGTGCTCCTAAATTTTTTAAGTTACTAGCACAAGTGCTGCTAAAGAGAAAAGTAAGCGTAGAGCCCTGTGACCTTACTTTAGAAACAGGCCTTAGACAATTTAGTTAAGAATTACTGTTACCTATCACCTAAGAGTCTCACTCTGAGTCGGACGACGTCTCAGTCCCTATGAACACCATCACTTGGGACTAAAATCTCTACGTGTTCCACTAAACCTGTTGTATACCAGCAGCAGTAGCCAGACAGACTCCAAACAGTGTCTTTAGATATGCTTTATTCACGCCCAGGAGGACCTCAATACAACAGTATATAACTCTTCATTTTTTTCTAAAAAGTAAACATGGTTCCTTTACAGTGAATACAGGAAACCTGAGACTGAGAAAAATACCGTAGAAGTGTGTGAAATGGTCAGGTTTTTCTACAGTTTTCTCTGATAAGTGAGTACTTACTGGCTTGCATATGTACATGGCATCATTTTTGTCTAATATAATTGGTGCAAGTGTCCTTGTTCCTTGTTGTTGACACATCCACATTCAGTTCCTCCTGTTTGGAACATTGTATGTGCTCCCCCAGCAAGATGCTGAATAGGATTTACTGGTAGTGGACAATCCTGTATCCTTTTTATTATCTGAAAGAAGAGTTAAAAAAAAAAAACAAAAAAAAACTTTTATTGCAGGAATATCTTGACAACAAACAGAATGGATCATGATGGTGTTCTGTGAAATGTAGGAGCTTCATGCCCCCGTGGACTAATATAGTGATCTGTGATTTACCTCTGCCTTTTGTCTGAGAAGTAAACATGGTTTCATCTCTCCATTACAATCAATACAGGAAACCTGAGGCTGAGAAAAACAGAAATGTGTTAACTTGTCTGGGTTTTAACAATTACTTCTACAGGCATTTAGACAATCCTTCTCTCATAGTGAATACTTACCCCTCTCTTGTCTTCAGTTTTACAATCTTTCCGATGGACACTCGGTGTTGTGCTGTCACATGTTGTGGGTCTCAGTATCACATTGAGCATATTGTCATTCTGTCATGTATGGGAAAACAAATAACTCTAGCATAAAAATGACAACCAAATATACATTTTTTTTATAGAGTACTTCAAGGCACATGCACAGAAAACAATCAAAACAAACTGACAAATTACAGCATTTGAATTAAATAACTTACTCTATTGGCGATGACGAAAAAGTCAAGGTGTTTGCCTTTTCCGTGATCCTTATTGGCTTGCTCTATTGCCTTGTCAACAATTTTTCTGTCATGATCATTTAACTCTTCATATTGTGTTCCCTTTGTTGACTCCAGCAGGAA
Organism: Labeo catla; assembly: GCA_012976165.1. Taxonomy (NCBI): domain Eukaryota; kingdom Metazoa; phylum Chordata; class Actinopteri; order Cypriniformes; family Cyprinidae; genus Labeo; species Labeo catla. The sequence goes on from VONZ01000192.1 coordinate 445,959, forward strand.
CAGAGCGCTAAGCAGAAACAGTAAACCTCTCATCTTGACCAGTAACTGAAAAGCTGAGCCGTCTGTCTGATGTTTTTCAGAATCAGTTACTGCTGTCACGTCTACACAGATCACACTGGCTGTGATTGGTTTGCTTTGTAAGCTGAGGTCCTCCCGTAAGATAACGAAAAAGAGCTTCTGCGGGTTTTATAAGGTAAATTTAAGTTGTTCTAAAGAACTTTAAGATCAAGTAAAGAGCAAAAAAAAAAATTTTCATTGAAATTTTCTAAATGTAGGAATTATATTTATAGCAACTCATGCAGCGTGAACAAAGTTTACTTAATGCCAGTGTTTGAAAGCAGAAAAACAGATGGCAAAGTACAAATGCAAAGTCTACACGTAACCCCTGATAAAACATTCAATGTTTGATTTGAACTAAAAGCAACATACGCAAATATTACCCTTGACTCGTGGCTGCATTTGTATCCACTATTTATACCATGTTTATTTCACTTCACTACACTTAGTTACAACCACAATTCCAGTGACGATCACAAAAACAACCGCTGTTTAAGCATATTTTAAAAGAAAACGCATCCATACAAATTCATAAAGGAAAAAATGACAGATCCGAGTGTCATATTTGAAGAATTTATTGTTCTGACATTTGAAACCAAGAGCATCATAACAGGCTAATGACAATATTTTAAACAATAAGAGGAGGGGAAAATGACAAAGCAACTGAATTTGAAGAACATCTGACTGATGGAATTGGAAGTAAACCAATGACCCAAAAAAAAAAAAAGGAGGGAAAGGGATGGGGGCATCCAGTCGTTCACATTAACGTACAGCAACAATAAAAAAAAATGTTCATGAGCGTTTCCTTGCCTCTGTCCCATAAAGGGATCATTAATAATATTAATATCAACATCGATAAAAAATAATTACAAGTTATAAAGAGTAGCCAGTACCACTGGGAAGAGTGGCTGGCGGCTTGCGTCTGTGTAAGTGAGAAAGAGGAAAGGGAGAGATGGGGAGGGAAGAAAAGGTTATGAAGGGCAGAATGGGGTGTTTTTTTGACAGTCTATGCAGAGAGGTCACTGTTGTCAAACCGTTCCTGATCATACACCTCAGCGATGACCTTTCGACCTCCGAACCAGCGGTTGTTGAGCGCCTGAATGGCCTTGTTCATCTCTGACGCTGCTGAAAACTCCACAAAGATTTTGACAATAACTTCAGCATCCTCCTCCTCGCCCTGTTTCTCCTGATAGATGATCACTCTATTAACAGCTCCAAACTTGCCGCATTCCTCCGTTACTTCTCCTTCCAGATCGTCATCTATGTCCTCAGGTCCAACCATGTTCCTGAGCACCATAACCGTAGACTGTGGAAAGAGCATACAGAAAAATGCGATGCATTTAATTGATCAGAAAACATGTTACAAAAACTACTTATTGAAATAAATGCAGTTTTTTAAACTTTCATGTTTCACTGCAACGATTCACTGTGTTGTTACCTGAATGATCCACAGCTGTTTTTTTTTGTTTGTTTTTTGTTTAGTGATAGTCATTTATGAGTCCACTGCATGTCCTGAACAGTTAAACTGCCTGCTGTTCTTCAGAAAAAATCCTTCAAGTCCCACAAATTCTTTGGTTTTTCAGCATCTTTGTGTATTTGAACCCTTTCCAACGATGACTATAATTCAGTTGAGATCAATACATCTTCATCCATCACACTGAGGGACATCATATGCAACGATTATTGACAGAATGGTTCAAACACATCACTGATGTCTCCAGAAAGGAAAAAGGATGCATCAGGTAACACCAAAACGAGAGCGTGACATGAGACAAACTGACCTTCGCACACACAGACAAGCCTTGGGCCAGCTGCATAAAAATGGGAAGTTTGAGCTTATGAGGGAGATTGATAATAGGGATGCTCATATTGACAACCTGGCCGAAAACGTACAAGACGTGAAATACGTAGCCCATGTACGTTTTTTGACATATTCGACGTGAAATGTCCACCAAGTGGCACTAAAAAGTATGTTTGGTTTTTTCAGATGAACGTACATATGTAACATTGGTTTTATATGCGTCACTGCAGTTCTGAAATTGGCGCTCAGACTATGCTTTTGACGTTTTAAAATGTACCATCTGCACTACACCTAAACCTTGATTTGAACAAAAAATGTGACATAAAAAACGCAAATCGCAACATGCCGTTTACAGCTCTTTCCGAGTTATGTTTTACATGGGATGCATACCCAAGGACTCTGCATCCCAAATTTCTGTGCCGGCTGAGCTACTGAACAGCTACGTTCGGAAAACGAAACATATGGAGCTGTAATTAGCGTGTCTTAATTTGTGAATCGAGGTTGTTCAGTATGCTGCTGTTTCACATGTTTGCAAACCCTTTTGAAGTGTATACATTTTTAATGGGTCACAACACGTCCATTCTATTTTTATTTAATGCTAATTTAATATTCTAATCTTATTAGTTATATGTTTAAGTCTTGCATAGCCAGACCTTTAGACTGACAGCGGAATGAGAACTTTGAATGGCCAAAAACGATGGCCCAAAAGGCCACTGACTGACAGGTAAAATAACCAATCACGTTTCATTTTTGCCGCACCATGTTTAGGGGTATGGATGTCCCCACAATAACAGAGTAAATTAAGTCTAAAGAGCATTCTAGAGACTTCATCACAGGATACAATCCAGGGTTTATGATCCTAAGCGCTCATCACAGTTGAAAACACAACAGCTTTCTTCTTTCAGTGGCTTCATCACGGCATCGTTGTTATAGGCAGTAAAGAACACGACAGACGTTTCTTCCTGAATATTTTAACCAGTCTGACGTCTTTGAAACTCCTGAAGTGTTTCCAATGCCATATGCATCAACGTTCAGCCAACAATGATGTCTGAGGCTGAGACAAATGCTCTAATAATGAGCAGCAATTGTTGGTTGGGAAAATTTCTGTAATGAGCATCCCTTATTGAGAAATGTGATTTCTGTTAAAAATAAAATATCTGTAGTACTGTCTTAAAGTATTCTTTACTGTCTCCACAGCAGAAAAAGAAACTTCAACATGCAGCTCATTTGCTATATGCTCAGCTGCCCCTTAACCCTTGGCCAACCGGGGGGGGGAATTGATGATTTCCAACGCATATGAAATTAGAAGGCTTCAAACTCTAGTGTTAATTAGATGAAAATCAGCAAACTACACTGTCAATACAAGTTAGGCTTTTTAAGTAAACCCTGCAAAGCTCATCATGGGTCGAACAAAATTATTGCACATCTGTTTTCAACATTGATAACTGGTTTATAATTGTGATCTTGGGCCACAAAACCAGTCATAAGTAGCACTAGCAATACACAATACATTGTATGGGTCAAAATTTTGATCTTTTTTTTGCCAAAAATCATTAGGATATTCAGTAAACCATGTTCCGACTTATTGATAACTTTCCTACTGTACATATATCAAATCGTTGATTCGTAATATGCATTGCTAAGAACTTCATTTACTGATTTTTCTCAATATTTGATTTTTGCACTCTCAGATTCCTAGTTGTATCTTGTCCAAATATTGTCCCATCCTAACAATACATCCAACATCAATGAAAAGCTTATTTATTCACAGATGATATACATGTATACCCTTATGTTTTGTGGTCCAGGGGCACAACTGATAATAAGTGAAGGTTCATACTGAAGACTGGAGTAATGGCTGCTAAAAATTGTAATATGTAATATATTAGATTACTTAGAATTTTACTGTATTTTTATAGTTTTTAGTTCTTACCAAGGCTGATTACATTTTACTTAAAGGAGAAGTCCACTTTCAAAACAAAGATTCACATATAATGTACTCACCCTCTTGTCATCCAAGATGTTCATGTCTTAATTTCTTTACGACTGAAGAATGCCATTTTGAGGAAAACATTTCTGCATTTTTCTCCATATAATGGACTGGTATGGTGCTCTGAACTTCCAAAAGGCAGTTTAAATGCGGCTTCAAACGATCCCAAATGCGTTTGTAAACGATCCCAGCTGAGGAAGAAGGGTCTTATCTAGCGAAATAATCTTTTTTTTTTTTTCCCATCAGTTATTTAAAAAAAAAAAAACAATTTAAATACTTTTTAATCTCAAATGCTTGAACTGGGGGGAAAAAAAAAGGTCCAGGCAGAGAAAGACAAGATGAGCGTTTGATATTAAAAAGTATATAAATTGCATTATTACAACAACCGATCGTTACGATAGATAAGATCGTTTACAACTGCATTTGAGATCGTTTGAAGCCGCATTTAAACTGCATTTTGGAAGTTCAAAATTGGGGCACCATATCAGTCCATTATATGGAGAAAAATGCTGAAATGTTTTTCTCAAAAAACAATTTCTTTATGACTGAAGAAAGAGACATAAACATCTTGGATGACAAGCAGGTGAGTACATTATATGTGAATCTTGGTTTTGGAAGTGGACTTCTCCTTTAAAGACATTTAAAAAAAAAAAAAAAAAAAAAAATCCTCACTAACTCAAACTTTTGAACGTTAATGTAATAAAAACGGCCAAAAAGCTAACAGCTAAAGGAAACGTAACGCTGCTTGACATTAAACACAGTCAAGTGTCTGCTCTAATAGTGTTTGTGCATCTAAACAGTCAGGCATTTCATGCAACTAGGCCCAAGACCTGAAATAAAGGTCAAGAACATGTGACAAAACAAACTAAACGGATCATCAGAAATCCTTATAAATTATTAACTATACATTAATTTAGACACTGCTACATAAGTTATTAACTTACGCAATTATTTGCTTAACATATAATTTAAACTAAGTATGACAAGCATGAGACAACACAGGACAATTACATCACTGATCATACAAATTTACAGTGTATATTTAATAGCATATAATATGGCAATTTTAGCATGATCTATGCTGTAGCATAGACATAATAAAAATCACTAAAATGGAAGTAATCCACAATAGAAGATGCCGAAAAGGTATCTCAGAATTATATTAATAAATAGGCACACCCATTAACAAAGAACTATCATGAAAAGCCTTAAGAGATTAAGCGGACATCCAGAATTATATATTCATCATTATGAAGGCCAGAACCCAAATTACAGATAAGAGGCTGAAAAATATTGGCAGAGGTGCTACTTAAAGTCACCTGCAACTAAAGCTGCTCAGCTTTCAAGAATATGGGCCTGTCTAGTAAACATTCTCTACCTAGCACACTATAGAGAGCAATGAGCATCACTGTAACTGGGAAGTCCTGAAGACAAGACTTTTCCCACACTCATATTCTACACAAAACAAAAAGGCACCAGCGTGCTTTGAACAGAATTTCCTGAAGGATTTACCAGACAGTTGAGGAAGTCTTCTGTCCGATTCTCCGGCTGGGACAGATTCCATGCCATCTGTTTTTGGAGTTTACACGCTATGTTATCTTTCTGCATGTAAAAGCTCTGTCTCAAATAAGTAATGCTGTGTCATAACTGAGTCTTCATGCCAGTCAATGCCTAAGCTGACTCAAATCAAGCCCTCACATACAGCACCAAGTGTCTGCTCTAGCCGGCTAAGCCAATTTAAAAAAACACGCTGCCTTACTTTACAAAGGAAGGCTTTTAAATGCCAAAGGAAGCAGCTGCTCACACGCACACACACACTCTCTCCCTGACTAACAGTAGATAATCAAGGTGTGTCAACGCTCACCTGTGCTGTGATTTTGGCGGTGGCGGCCGCAGCCGCTACGGCGGCGGCGGGAGGGAGGCCGCCCGGCGTCGCTGGCGTCAGAAGGGGCATGGGTGGCGTGACTGCTTTGCCCACTCGCAGGTACTGGCCGCCTAAGTCGAAAAGGTTCATGGAGGACACGGCATCTTGCGCAGACTGGGCCTTATCGTATTCTACAGGGGAAACAGGGAGGACTGAGACTCAACGGCTTCTAAGAAGACTCAGCATTAATCTACCAGAGCTCTGAGACAGTTACTGTGTAATTACCAGCGGGCACTTATGGCACAAAAGTCCGTAACAGAGCCTAAGAAAACAACGACAACAGAAATAAAAACTTACTATGAAAGCATGTGAGGAACCTGCCCCCACCCTTCTCTATCCCCTGTGAGACATGTAGAGAACAGCATTCTACCATGACTGACTGCTCTCAGTCAGATACATTTATAAACAACCGAATGGCTGAAGCAGCCGCCCGCTTACCTATGAAGCCATAGCCTTTGTGCTTTCCCGTCGTGGGGTCCCGCGCCAGGGTGCATGACTTGATTCTTCCAAAGGCCTCGAACACGCTCTTGATGTCGTCGTCTGACAAATCGGGATGCACCGACGCCACGTAAATCCGGTTGAAGGCGCGGGCTTCTTCGGCTAGCTGGTCTATGATGGGTTGAGCCTGACCAATGTTGCTCGGTCGCCCCACCTACAAGTGTTGAAAAAACAGATCAGATATTACTGCCTATGTTTGATGGATTTAGAAAGTTATTAAACTTAATTTTTACAAAGTACTCACTTTAATGTTTCTACCACCCAACATAACGGAGTTCATCTGTTCTAAAGCGAGCTGTGCTGCTTCTGGTACTTCATATTCTACAAATGCAAAACCCTGCAGAAACAGTAGCTTATTGTCAGTTGAGAAACAGGAAAGAAAAACAAGAGTTAAAGAGAATTAAAAAATAGGGCTGTCACAATTCTTTGATTCAATTCGAATACTCAATTTTTTTGGTATTAATGTGTCGATCAACTGCCAAAATACCTGAAGTGGCACATTCCACAGACGAGAATCCATGAAATCCATTATTACACTGTTTTCGAAGGCTGCATGATATATTAAACCCATTTAAAAATCATAACGCATAATGCTATTGAGAATTCACGAACGTTACGATTCAATTACATAAATATTTGTGATACAGGTTTAATGTATACAATTTATTTACATAAGTGCAGGTTATGTATGCGTGTCTCAGAGCGGCGCTGTTCACAGTAAATGTTGTTCAACTTATTTACGTGTGGGGCATCTTAAACTTCTTCTCTAAAAATTGCTGAGTTTGGGTTTATTATAACCAGTGTTGCCAAGTCCATCAATATCTTTCTCAATATGCTAACTGTGCATTGTGATTTCAAAATCAGAGTTTTGATGCCCGCATATTCAAAAAAAAAAAATGACAGCGGCTGTAGCATTTCCGTCATAAAGAAATAACCAAATATTAAAGATATTTAAATTAAATGTTGTTTAGTAGGGATGCTAATTTTAACCGGTTAACCGTTAACCGACAGAAAGAATTTTGACCGATTAATACAATCAGTTAAATGGTTTAAAAGGTCTTTTTTTTTTAGTAATTCAGTAATCAAAATATTTTAAAACGTTTTCTGGATGGTTAAAATAAAATGAAATTGCGTTTTTGAGAGAAAAAAGATAAACTGCGTAGGCCTATAACGTTAAGTCACATTTTATTATTACATTCAGAAAGACCTGGTGTAGACGCAAAATATTTACAATACACTATAAACATAGGCTAGGCTATTTTAGTTCCCCTCAATCCACAAAAAATCCTTTCAATTTAACAGTATTTAGAAAAGAACAAGAATGAAAAATATAAGAAGCTAGGCGACAAGCCAAAACAAAACCATTTAGGCTAAAGCGAAACTGAAACTAACATTGGGTCTCTCATATGACACAAATCCAAATGTCTCCATATTCAAGATGTATTTGAATGCTAAAATATTATTTATTATGTAAACATGGTTTTGTATTTCTCGCATTACAATATCCACATAAAAAAAATGTTTGGCATAATATCACGGCAGTACGTTGATAACGATTAAGCAGTGTGATTTTTTCCCCCATATGTTTGGCTGATTGTGTGTGCGTGTGCGGTGCCGGCGCAATCACTTGATTTTTTCCTTCTAACAGGGGAAACGACTCTTTACAGATAATCGAAACTGTAAACGGTTTGCTGTTTGTAAAATAAAGAAAAATAGGATGCTGCTTTCAGCCGTCTTCCTTTCGCGCAGCACAAAAATGAACCAAAACTCTGCATACTAGCTACTTGTTGCACTTTTTTTTGTTTGTTTGTTTTATTAAGTAAAAATATTTATCTTATAGGCCTATTCATTCATTATATATATATATAGCCTAGCTTTATAATGTTTTTCTCCATTCGCAGAAGCGCTGCAGGTGATGCGACGTGTCCATGTGAATCCTCATGTTCTGTTGTTTGCTGCTTTTTGCGCATGTAAAATTAATCCCGGAAAACAAATGTTGGTATTTTAACGGGTCACAGACACTTATCCTTTCTAAAATAATTAAATTCTAATTTAAAATAATCTTGTCGGTTAACGGTTAATAATCGGTAAACAAGCGTCGGCTGTCGGTTAGGAAAAATAACCGAAATGAACATCCCTATTTATAACACATGTATTTTAACATTTTGTTCAATAACCATATGAGTACTTACTTTTGATACTTTATTTGAACTTAATTATTATTGCCTAAATGCTATTATTCATGTATTTTAAGTAAGTTTAAAGGGTTATTGTTCACTTGTCTATTTTTATTAAAATTGTTATAATTATCCGATTACTCAATCGTCAGAATAACTGACCAATTACTTGATTGCCAAAATAATCGGTAGTGACAGCCCTAATCAAAAACATAAAATGGTTTAAAGAAATGACCTTCTGACCTTGTGTTTTAATGTAACAGAGTCCCAGGACATGTCAATGCTCTTAATGGGACCGAAAGGAGCAAAGGCCTGTCTGATGGTGTCTTCTCCTAGCTCGTAGTAGATGGACCCAACATAAACACGGCACATTATGGCTAGTGCCCGTTGCCTCTGTGCTGCAACCTGTAATGGATAATTGAACTGATCAGATGGGGCCTATACTTATCATTCATAGAGTAAATCATTCATAGGCATGTTCCAGTGGTTAAGGATAGAACCAGCAGACAATAATTATGCTGGCACTGAAGACATAGCACTGGCTTATCTCTACCTCCGACCCATTACACACATGAGTACTGAACAACTACATGTGTGCCAACTAAAGGAGGGGGAAAACAACATCTGTTGTTTTCACAAAAAGTATATCAATGAAGGTTACTGAGATTACTTGGAGAAAGTGTGTTGGACTTACAGACTGTAGTGGTGAGAGAGGATCTCCAAAGCCCATCGTTAATGAAGCCATCTGAAGGGAATTAGGGAGCTGTCAGGAAAAATAAACCAACTTGGTAAGTCTATCACTGATGTGCAGCTTTAATTCTACCACAGCTGGAAGTTGTCAGATCAGGGTAGAAAGGGTCCTTGAGACAACATACTACTCACATTATGATACATAATTACAATCATGATTATGTATACATCAAACATTGTGGTGTTTTTTCAACAATCATTTTCTAACTGCATCTTTCCATCATTACTATAAAATAAATGCCAAAATAGTTTCACCATATTTTTTCATAAATCTAAAAAGAAGAAAAACAAAACAAAACAACAATATACAATTCTAAGACTACTATTCTCATGCAGTTTTACCTGTAGGTTGCTGAGCTGTTGCTGCTGATGGGCGAGGGTCTGCTTGACCAGGACGCTCTTGATGCTTTGCTCCATGGCATACTTCTTTGCCTAGAAATGAGAGCACATAACACTAAACGAATATCCACGAAAATAACAATTTCAAACAACCTCAACAGGACCACAAATAGCCAGATCTCTTGTCAGAAATAACATACTTCACTGGGCTCAACATTAATGTTTGTCTGCTTGTCTGGGAGAAGTTTATTTTTTTAACTGGTGAGTGAAAAAGAATTCTTCAGTTTTTTTTTTTTCCATTAAAATTTTTCTGGACTCTGTTTTAATGATTAAATTAATCATTAAAAAGCATGTCTAATTAATTGAAATCATGAAACTTACACAATTTAACAGCAACATAATAAACGTTTAACAAAAAATTAATTTTTCAGGCCCTATAAAATACGTGTAAAATACGTATGTGTGATAGTGTATGTATTTCTCCTACAGGTTATCTTAAGGGTTTTTTTTCTCATTGTTTTAATTTTTACATTTTTACTTTTTTTGTATTTAAAGAAGAAACTATATATAACAATAAAAATGTGGCATGCATTACTTCAAACAATGGTATAAAGCTCTGATTCAATGATTCAATGTTAATAGCGATAATCTTAATTAATAATCGCAATTACAATTTCAAGGGACTAATCAACAATTATGATTTTTGTCATAATTGTGCAGCCCTTATGAGTGTCACAGTGCTTTGCTATGTGTGTAGTAAATGAAACTGCGCATCTGTGCAAATTCATTTACACAGGGACGCACAGAACGTGCAAAATTAATTTTTAAATAGTATTTTTGCGACTTAATATTCACAGACTCTAATCCATATAGCGTTGATATAAGTGTACTGACCTACTTTTAATTTATTCATTCAAAATTTGGCAAGTTCTGTGACATTCCACGCTATATAGTAAATTCCATTTTTATGACTAGATTCTAAATTACTTAAAGGAGAAGTCCACTTCCAGAACAACAATATACAAATAATTTACTCACCCCCTTGTCATCCAAGATGTTCACGTCTTTCTTTCTTCAGTCGTAAAGAAATTGTTTTTTTGAGAAAAACATTTCAGCATTTTTCTCCATATAATGGACTGATATGGTGCCCCGATTTTGAACTTCCAAAATGCAGTTTAAATGCAGCTTCAAACAATCCCAAATGCGCTTGTAAACGATCCCAGCTGAGAAAAAAGGGTCTTATCTAGCGTAACAATCGGATATTTTAATAAAAATACAACTTATATACTTTTTAATGCCAAACACTCGTCTTGTCTCACCCTGCCTGGACTGTTTTTGTTCCAGTTCATGACAGTTAGGGTATGTCGTATGTTCTCTCTCAACTTCGAAATCGTCCTATAATCGCTGTTTCACCTTTTTTGTTAAGGGTGTTTGATCATATTTGCATGTTCACTTTGCAAAGACTGTGTCGGTACTTTTGCAGCGATGTAGGATGATTTTGAAATGATTTTTGAAGTTGAGGGAGAAAATACGATTGGAGTTTTTCGACCTACCCTAACTGTCTTGAGCCAGAATACACAGAGTTCAGGGAGAGAAAGGCAAGATGAGCGTTTGAGATTAAAAAGTATTTAAATTTTATTTTTTAATAAAAAATAACCAATTGTTTCGCTAGATAAGACCCTTTTTCCTCGGCTGGGATCATTTACGACCTTTTATCTGCATTTTAAACTGCCTTTTGGAAGTTCAAAATCAGGGCACCATACCAGTCCATTATATGAAGAAAAATGAAGAAATGTTTTCCTCAAAAAACAGTTTCTTTACGACTGAATCAAAAAAGACATGAACATCTTGGATGCCAAGGGGTGAGTACATTATATGTGAAATACAGTTGCTGTCAGCTGCCACCTACTGACAGTTTAGTTTCATGCATGTGAATTTCAACCAACATATCATATTTGTATATTAAAAAGCAACACAAAATATCACCACTATTTATGTAGTAATTTTGCAATGTAAATGGATTCATGCCAACTCTAAGCTTCAATAAAACAGTCTTTGCAAATGCATCTAAATCCCATAATCATCCACTAAATAGTGTACCAGCTATTGAGAATAGTACTAGCAGATAATCAGACGCCACTAGTACCGAAGGCATATCACTGGTGCTGCTCTTGTCCTTCGCTTGCTTACATGTGCACGAAGCAAACACATGCTTATGAAGCCAAAGGACATGAATAAGAAGTGTCAGTGATTTCTTAGCCATTCCAGCAACAGACACAACCCAGAAAGACTCCTGGCATGGATTTTTGCAGATTAATTGGATTAAAAAAATAAATAAATAAAAATAAAAAAGCATGCACAACCCAAATTGCTTACTGATCACAATGCAAAAAAAGTATGCTTTAAACAATCACAAAAATACACAAAAATGAAAGCCTCTGTCTGATATACTTGTGTATAATTATTATTGGGTTTAGTAAAGTAGTCACACATCAATCACTGATTTCAGTACCCATATACAGAAGCAGTATCTGGGTGAAGTCTCACCTTCTGCAGCGCCTCCTGCTGTTCCGGGGTGAGGGGCGGCAGGCCGAGCTTCGAGGCCGTGCTCTGTCCATTCTCCATCATCAGAGCCTCGCCTCCCTGCACAGAGCACAGGCATCTGTCAGACCTGATGAATGCGAGCTGCAGCGAAACTGCACATCTACTCAAGACACACACTGGGACTGCAATACACATTGGACAACTTACAGCTTTAAAACCATCTAGTTTAAGAGCAAACTCAAATTTCATCCATCAGGATAGTACTACTATTTAACAATAGTATAAATTTGGCATCTTAAATTATTTACCATTTGCATAACAAAATAAGTATTAGGATTAGCACTGGAAACAATTTCTCATATTTACATACTACAAATGATTCTAGATCATTTTGAGCTTGCTCTAAAACAGCTTTCTAAATTTCTCATGTTGGACACCTTCAGTTTAGCGTAGGGCTTTGTTAAAGACATTTTACACTGAACTGAAAGGCCATTGATAATGAGCCTTCTTTATACATTTAATTAACAGGCTTCTCATAAAATGGTAAGGGGACCCATGTATTCGTACCACATGGTGACTTCTCCCCTCAGTGGATTCTGTAGGTCACTGGAGGACCATATACCCTTAGAGTGCTTATGCTAAAGTAAGTGAGCCCTCTTATTTAATACTACACAAGAGAAAACTTAAGTACCTTTGCTCAAATGAACTCCAGAGTGGTGCACTGCCCCCCCTTAAGGAGGTTTGAACCCAAAAAGTTCTGCCATTGGCTTTGGAAATATAGTACAGTCAAGAGATATGTTCTACAGCACAGACGACACATAGAGAGAAACGACAAAAAAGAAAAAAGGAAAAGAAAAACACAAACCTACTTAGAACAAGAGAACTGGATAAGGAGACAACAATTTGAGATCACTGATATCCAAATCCAGGGGAGAAAAAAAAAAAAGTTGTCTGTAAGTTTAGGACATGAATCCCTGGGTGACAAACCTTAAGACTATAAATTCTGTACACATACGTTCTGTGGCACTTATTCTTAAAGTGACAGTTCAACCAAAAAAGAAGACTCACGCCCCATTCACAACAAGGATAACTATAAAACTTTTTAGTTATCATTCTTGGTGTTAATCATGTTGTTCCAAACCAATATGAGCTTCTAGACTAACAGCAGATGATTTTCACTGAATATTGGCTTAAATTTTGGTTTATTTTACTTTAGAAGATTTATATTAAGTATAAGATGCACTTACTGCTTATATGATACTTGCATCCTTTTTAAAGCTTGAAACAAGTCTTCCATGGAAATAAAAAAATTCTCCTATTGTATTTCGCAGAATAAAGTCAAAGGTTTAGAACAACATTAGGATGAGTGAATGAGTACAGTTTTAGCTGAACTATTCCTTTAAAGGGATAGTTCACTCAAAAATGAAAATTCCGTAATTTCGTTCAAAACCCGTAAGACCTCCGCTCATCTTCGGAACACAAATTATGATTTTTTTGATGAAATCTGAGCGCTTTATGACCCTCTACAGAGCAAGGGTCCTACCATGATCAAGGTCCACAAAGGTACTAAAAACGTTGACAAATAGTCCAGTGGTTCAGCTGTACTTTTACGAAGCTACGAGAATACATTTTGTGCAAAAAATAAAAATAAAAAATAAAAATAAACACATTGCCCCAAGTTGCTTTCTGCTGTCATTATCGAGAGTGCCCAAAAGCACCCTTGCTGTCTATGGAGGGCCAGTGCCCGGTTGCATAAAGCACCTTAAGTATAATTTTCCCTTAAGATCACCCTTATGTTTCCCTTACACTTAAGGGTGTTGCATAAAATATCCCTTAAATGCTACTTAAGGGTTTCTTTAGTTGAAACGTCATAGACCCTTAGAATTTCTATTAAGTATCCCTAAAACCCTTTAAGTGTTGCATAAAGCCCCTTAGCTGTCATTTCCCTAAGTATAACATAAGGTATGGAAAATGTCACCTTAAGTGTTACACAGCGCGCTGATTCAATCCACGATCGTCCTCTTTATATGTTAAACAGATTTTAGTTTAGGCATTTATTCACATATAACCAGTGATTAAATTACATTCACACATAATACCTCAAACATGAGTCCGTCACACAGGAGAACAAATTTATATTCTATATTTTATTCCTGTATTTTCCTACGTATTACCTGGAGATGACTTAAAAAACACACATAAACCGTATATTGTCGCAATCGTGTGTTTATTGTGTTTACGTTTCAGTTTAGCTGCAGCGATTCCTGCTGTATTCCATCATAACACTTTTATGAGTCCGGATTGGACTTTCAGCGCAAGAGCGCCCTCCGGCTTTGAGTATGAATGAAACATACACAACATGAGAGTGTTCAGCGCTTCATAATGTTCACATCGCCTCGGAAATTCAATAAAATGATTTTTCAGAATGTTTCGTTTTGAGTGAATTATCAGTTTACTTCTCGTTTATATTTGGTTTATATTTTGTTCTCCTTATCCGTGTTATATTGTTTTCTGTGAAAACTTACACCACTATCTGCATTACGAAATAACGTGTCCATAGCAACAGTAGATTTTTTTAACGGCAAACCTTGAATCGCTGTCGTAAAACACTTAACGGTTTCCCTTTAGTAAGGGAAGTGTTTAAAGGATTATATGCAACACCCTTAAATCATCCCCTTAGGTAAGGGGAAATCATGCCTTAAGTTTCATACTTAAGGGAAAAACTTAAGGTTCTTTATGCAACCGGGCACAGAAACCTATTAGATTTTATCAAAAATATCTTAATTTGCGTTTCAAAGATGAATGGGGTTTGGGTCTTATGGGTTTTGAATGAAATGACGGGGAGTAATGACAGAATTTTCATTTTTTGGTGAACTATCCCTATAATGTGACAACAAAATTTCCCAATTTGTGAATATTAGCACAAAGAGCTCAAATATTACTTAAACTCATCTAAAAATTGACAGGACTTCAGCTACCAGTAAGGTACGATTGGCCTAGATGACAAATAATAACCAAAAACAGCCGTTTTTGTCGTAATAATGCAAATAAAATAATTTTCCAATCCCTAATAGCTCTAATACCTGATTATAACATGTACTGATGACACTTGAACAACATAGAAAGGAACCTGTTGTTTATCAAATATGTGTCAAATAACTGAAAAGTAATAAGACACATTCAAAGGTTTTTGCAAACCCTTTTCATAAGGGAAGAGTGATCTCAGGGTGAGCAGTGGATAGGCCCCTTACCTAGCACCTGCTCTCCGCTGGGGTGTCTTGTGTGATTATATATGGGGAGCTTTTACTGTTCAATACAGAGTCTATAAGGAAAGAGAAAGGTTTCAGTAAACTCATGTACACTGCGTCCATTTCCCAAATTAAAAGGGTGAACTTAACTGTTTTTCAACCTACTTATAATAGCACGGATTTTAGACTAAATTAACCATTGAAGCGGCCTGCTCTTGCACATTAACTAGTTAATGTTAACAAAGTAACCACGCTGACCAAGAGGTCACAAAAGCAGCATTCAGTGAAGTATGAATGTGCCCCATACATTCTCACTGGCCATAAGGCTTTATGTAACATTTGGTATAACGATGCTCGACGATAATGCACTTTTTCTTTTCAAAAGCGAATAGTAACTGCAAACAAATCTTAGAAGGGTAAACGCAACAAACCGGAGCGTTTAGTTTCATACGTGCTGTGCAGCAGCGAAGTTGATTCAGCTCATGGAGGACAATGTGAAGGGGTTAACATGCTAGCTCATGTAACGAATGAAGAAAGCGAGTGAGCGCAGGCGTTTAGGTTACCTAGTAATACACCGTCAAAAACAACCGTTATAAACAAATCCTAGCAGTTAGAAATGACTTGCTCAGCCGAACATGATTTTATCACTGTGGTTGTAAAAAGACACGCAGCAGCAGGCCAGGAAGAAAATCCCGCTCTCGCTGCGCTAGGCTAATTAGCCATACCCATGTTCTTCTAACTTTTTAAATGAAACCTCTGTCCGAAAACATTACTATATGCAGTTGAAATATTACTGAATGTATATTAAGAGAGAAATGAAACAAAATATTACATTTACCGCTGAAACAGCCACCGCCATAGAGCACACCTTCCAGCGCTAACGTCCACACGGCGAGGAAGACTATGAAATCTCGCGATACAGAGAGAGAGTTAGGTAAGAGGCGCGCAGCTGCAGAATGGACGATCAGACTGTGATTGGAGGAAAGCAAGTCTCAGTGAATAACAAAGATATAATGATGTAAGGTAGAGAGCATAATAAAACATAATTTCTCATTTTCTTGAAATAATATGTGACGCCATTCATAAGACAATAGCAAAAGATGTGATATAATATCTATAATCTTGAGAAATAGCGTGAAAGCCCATATATAGGGGGGCTTGGCATAGTTCTCACACTTTTTTTTTTACCGTAGGGAATATTTGTCTGAATGGGTTTAGGTAAATTTCTGTGTAACACAGGTATTCAAATAAAGCAAGCAAACAAAAACGAATGATATACAGTTAAAGTCTAAAGTTTAGATACACCTTGCAGAATCTGCAACATGTTATTTTACCAAAATGCATGTTTTTTTTGTTTTTTTTTTTAATTTAGTACTGACCTGAATAATATAGGACGTTTACATATAGTCCACAAGAGAAAATAATAGTTGGATTTATAAAAATGACCCTGTTCAAAAGTTTACATACTTGATTCTTAATACTGTGAATGAATACTTGAGGGGGGTGAAAACTTTTTGAATTTGAAGATCAGGGTAAATTTAATTTATTTTGTCTTCTGGGAAACATGTACATATCTTCTGTTGCTTCTGAAGGCTAGTACTAAATGAAAAAAATATTTTATTTAGGCAAAATAAGAAAATGTACACATCTTCATTCTGTGCAAAAGTATACACCCCTGGCTCTTAATGCATTGCGTTTCCTTCTGGAGCATCAGTGAGTAAGGTGTATGTAAACTTTTGACTTGAAATATTATATATTAATAAATATTAGTGATCATCTAACATCAAGTGACATGTTATGTGCTTTTCAGCAATATGAAAACAGTAAAACTGGTAAGAAAAACAATTAAACCACAAAATGAAAATGTATAAAATACATACTGTAATTAATTGTATGCAAGTCCCCTTGTACTAAGAGCATGTTACACATTTCAGTTGAAATCTACATTATGTATTTCTATGCTATTACACAAAAGAAATAAATTCAGCCATATTAAAGTATTAATTTTATATTTTAATGTTATAGTATTTCATGTCACAGTATACAATTTAAAAAACAAACAAACAAACAAACAAAAAAACAAACAAAACAAATGATAAATAAAATAAAATAAAACTGCTTAAAGCAAAAGTCTGGTTTATGTATTTGATTATGATGAGAAAGGACACCAGGAATTTGAAAGAGTATATTTAAACAGTTACTCACTGTACATTCATATCTCTTGTATCTACGTACAAATTTATTACATTGCAAGACACTGGAGTCTTATAATAACACTGGGATAATTGTGACTTTTTTCCCATGTAATCTGAATTATTTGAATTCTCAAGAATAAATGGAGATTTCAAGTCCCTTGTAATAGTTTTGAAGCTGCAATACATCCATTGTACACCCATGCCAATAAAACAAAAATGAAAAATTTTGTAAAAGCATTCCTTTCCTGACATGCAAATATTTTAAGTAATATTGGGAAGTCAAAGTCAAAGCCACTGGAGAGTACAGTACTGAAAGCATCCCTAAAACAGATACTATTGCTTTGGATGGGATGGCGACATAGATGTTTTCACAGAATGAATACTGTTGTAAATATGCAAGTATCAATCAAATACAGGACGTTATATTTCCAATGTAGTACCCACTTTTGCCAGCATTGCACCCAGTATATCTTTGGCTGTGACGTGGTTCAAGTTCTCACTTATAGAATGCATACAAAGTAGTGTATAAATCATTTTACATGACATGCTGTGGTGATATGTAAATGCCAAACAGAATAAAAGCCCTTCATACCCAGTGGAGGGATTTATTTAAGTAAACCATTGTTTCTTCTGATTCAGTCAACGGTCAGTTTATTGTATGCTATCTCTATGCATTACTAGTGTAAGGGACAAAGAAGTAATTAAAGGTAAACTGGGCCCATATATGTCAAACACCTCTGAGCAATCAGCTGATCTAGGATCAGCTCATATTCACATTAAGAAGGCAAATAAAAAAAATCCCATGTCAACACTGTTACACTGTTCCATGAACTCCTGGACTCCTGTGTCATTAGCTGCTCAAAATGCTTGTATGATTATTTATATCAGTTGTTTTGTTTAATAATGTCTCCTAAATGGATAAAAAATTTATAGATCTACTCATTAGTTTAACCTTTTTCTTGGTAAAAGACATCTGGATGAAGTGTTCTTCTGCTTTATTGCTTAAAACTGAGCAAATATCAGATGGAACGTCTTGTACACTTGGGGTCGGTAAGATTTTAAAAAAATGTTTTTAAAGTCTATTAAGCTGCATTCACATTTTTCATAACAATGTAAAAGATTTACTGTCACTTTTGATCAAGTTAATGTGGCCTTGCTGGATAAAAGTATTCATTTCTTTAAAAAAAAAAATCTTACTGACCCCAAACATTTGAATAGTAATGCTCTACTTAAAGAGATAGTTCACCCAAAATTGAAAATCATTAATGAATCACCTTCATGTCTTTTTAAACCTGTAAGATCTTTGTTCATCTTTGGAACACAAATTAAGATTTTTTTTTTAATGAAATCCGAGAGCTTTCTGACCCTGCATATACAGCAATGTAACTGAAATGTTCCCAGACCCAGAAACGTAGTAAGAAGATTGTTAAAATAGTCCATGTGACATCAGTTGTTCCGTAACCGTAACTTTATAAAGAAGGTCTGGGAACATTTCAGTTACATTGCTGTCTATGCAGGGTCAGAAAGCTCTTAGATTTAATCAAAAATATCTGAATATCGAAGGTCTTATGGGTTTGGAACGACATGAGGGTGAGTAATTAATGACAGAATTTTCATTTTCGGGTAAACTATCCCTTTAAGGATACCGTTATTGCTACCGTTTACAAACATCTGCATGAAAAAAGCAATTGAGATCAACATAGTTCAGTTAAAAAAAGAGACATCTTTAACTCTGTAATATCATTCAAGATTAAGAACAAGAAATGAAGTTTAAAGTCTGAAAAGAAAAGTTGAAATATATTAGTATAATAGGTGCCAAGAGCACTTTTGTCATAGTTCCGTACATTCGTTTGCTCAACGTCAGCTTGTTAAAGCATACAGAATAAGATAATTTAGAAATGTATAATTAAACATTTTGATGCATTTCCTTGCTGGAGCTTTTAAACATGTATACCAAGACTGTATTAACTGTTTAAAATAATAAATAACACATTTAAGTCTATGTGAGATTTTGTCCTTTGCTAGATTAGGACGGATTGTGCCACATAGGCACAATGACTTGGAGGGATGTTATTAAAAATCCTTTAAACTCTTAAAAAAACAACCAAAATGCTGGCACTGAAGCAGAATCTCTGCAAGTGATAGTAATGTTCGTCACGGTGAGATGGTAGCAGTAACTCGACCTTCAAGATCAAAAGGAACAGTTTGAGCTCTTTGGAGGTTGTGCAGGTACCATGCAGTATGGTCCGAGTTTTCTCCCCAGGCCCATTGCTGATTCTGAAGCCATCTCATCATGAACTTCATTATGTAATGTTGCGCATTTGGTCTCATTCCCCTCTTCTGGATCTCTCAGCATTTTTTTTCCTCAAGCTCTGGTCCAGTTTTTAATCCGTGTTTGTCTACTATGGGACCAGCTGGGCTTAGTACATCACAGCCATGGCAGTAGGGGAGGTGGACGTCCCTGACCAGTGCTTGCATAATGCATCCTCAAGAAAACAAGCCAACTTTTCGCAGTCTTCCTGCATGACACAAAAACAAGATAATCACAATTACACAAAGCAAAGCTATTCAGTTCATCTGATGGTTAAGACAAAAATATACTAAAGAACTGGTAACCCTGGGTATTAAGAACTTGCATGGCTTAATATAACGTAAATGATGCCTCGCACTAAAATGTGTAGTAGAAAACCCATGGAAGAATTACGTTATTTAAAGGGGTCATCGGATGCAAAGTTCGCTTTTTCATATTGTTTGAACATTAATGTGTGTTGGCAGTGTATGTACAAATCTACCCTATAATGATAGAAATCCATGCAGTGGTTTTTAATTAATCTGTAAAAATAATGTCCCCTTTTTCAAATCGAGCCATTCTCAGAGGCCTGTCGTTGTGCCGTCGCACCGACAGAGGCCGCTCCCACCATAGTTGATTGACAGGAGCGTCTTACCTCAGACCAGCTGTCACAGACCAGTAACCTCCTTTGTTTCGATGCCGGAGCAGGGATGTAAGTTAGATTGGGCGACTGAGGTATTGTGTTGCTGGATGCAGCCATTGAAAGAGTTTCTTAGCGCAGATTTCACTTTATATCAAGGGGTGTTTAGACTCCTTGTGGGAAAAAATCAATGGTACGGGATTTGGTTTAAGCCTACGCTTATATCCATCGCCACCTGTAAACTCTTTCAGTAGCTGTGGTCATCATATCAGTTTTTTTATTTTTTTATTTATTAGCAACACATAGCTCACATCATCAAAATAATTTAATATTAGGAGGGCCCTCGACTAAAGATTTTTCTGGTCGACTAGTAGTCGTTCATTTTAAGCATTATCGACTAATCACACTTTATTAATAAACCATTTAAATCATTATAATCAGCCTTTAATTGCCTACATAGCCTAATAAGTGCTCAATCGGCCAAGTAAAGTTGCTACTACAAATCACATAGACCAGCCGCTAATGATCTGTCAATTACGGACTGTGTAACTTCGCCACTTCCTATGGATTTAAAAAAATTTTTTCCTGCGACTAAGCGTCTAATAAAATTTTGGTTAGGGGGCAAACCTATTTAATATATGTCTTAAAAGGGTCACCAGATGCCCATTTTCCACAAGTTTATATGATTCTTTAGGGTCTTAATGAAAAGTCTATAATATTAAAATCTGATCTATAATATACTTTGGTAAAAAATTCTCAATGGTTGTATAAAACAACAGCCTTTTTACCTTGCCAAAATCAGCTCTGCAAAAATCATCCCATTCTGAGGGATTGTTCCTTTAAATGCAAATGAGCTCGGCTCGCCCTGCTCCTCTTTTCTCTCTGCTGCTCTGAGAGATTGTTTATTTTAGCCGCATTTAACGCGTTTAGCAGCGAAACTTGCTAACTAGCACGTTATTACAAAAGGTGATTGCAGAGGTTCATAAAAAACCCTTGTACTCACTTCTGCTGTAGGTGAAGCTGGATCACAAATGATTTGCGCGAACATAAACGCATTTATGTAGAACGAGAGGCGCATTCCCTTCACAAACAAACGTAATCCACTGCATCTTCAGCGGCTCAGATGTCGGGAGTAAATGACGACCACTATGTTCATTATTACATCCAGCAACACAACACCTCAATTGCTCAATCTGAGATAATCTTGTCTAACTTACATCCCTGCTCCGGCATCAAAACAATGGAGGTCGGACTGTTACAGCTATTGTACGACGGGTCTGAGGTAAGACGCTGTCAATCAACAATCGCGGGAGCGGCCTCTGTCAGTGTGACACCACACCGACAGGCGTCTGAGAACGGCTTGATTTGAAAAAGGGAATATTATTTTTACAGATTAATTAAATTTTATCATTATAGGATAAAATTAATTGATTAATTTTATCATTATAGGGTAGATTTGTACATACACTGCCAACACACATTAATGTTCAAACAGCATGTAAAAGTGAAGTTGCATCCGATGACCCCTTTAAATTAAAGTTGTATAATGGATACCTGGATAAGTTGACACAGTACACTCACATAAAGCGATATATGCTATTTAACAAATTTTTACTGTTTGAGTGCTTTTATGGCCACAGAATGTGAATTATATTATCGCCTAGCACTTATCTGCTAAATGTGACTAAAAGGCATGAAGAAGCCTGATGGTTAGAAGATCTTGTGCTTACCTCACTAATGAAAGCATGGTGGACCAATTCACTAGCCAAATCTTTGGGTTTGTCAGCTGAAAAAAAACAATTGAATGTACTTTTCAGCCATTTACACACATCTCATATATTCTCAAAAAAATAAATGCAACAAGAACACGTTTGAACGTTTTAATATTAACTTACATCGTAAAACATCACAGCTAAGCTGACGGTGAAGCCTGTCATCCATCTTTAAAAAGAGAGAGAGCTACAAAGAAGAAAAGGACAGATGATGCACCAACGCTTTTTAGGTGAAGTTAAGCAAAACTAAATGCCCAAAAAAATGTAACTCACATGACTCCTTGTGCCTTCCTCATTCGCTTCCAAATTACAGTGGACCTGGACAACCTGCATGAAAACACAAGGATTTGGCTATTTTGTGCCTGTTTTCTGTTGCACAGGGTTTTAAAAAATGCATTGAGTATTAAAAAGTAAGTAAGAGAAATACTGTTCATACATGAATGAGATGCATTGATCACCATTGATTCTGGGAAATATTTAAACAGATTTCAGCTTTTTCAAATTGACCCTTGCTCATCAACAGTATCAGTTCTGGACAAATTGTCCATCAGTCTGCAAACATTTGTTAGACAACTAATACTTTGCTTCAAAAACATGTTTAAAATGAATTGTGAGTCTGAGCAGTTGCTTTTTTTAAACAAATGGTGTGAATAAACTGATTGGAGTTAGTAACTCTTAACATTGTTTCCAACATAAATCTTATTCTAACCTTTCTGGTTTCAGTCTCCTGTGGTTCTGGGGTTGGGGTCTTTACAGTCTCCATCTGTTCCTGTGACAAAGAAAGAGCCCGGGGGATAGGATGCGGCCGCTGGGAAGCAAAGTTCATGAGGGGGTATATGCCGTTCCTGTTCATGCAGAAGAAGAAAGGTTTGAAATGCACAAGCATGGAAACAAAAACAGTCAAAATCTAAGACCAGCTGATGTTCTCTATGACTCACTTCACATCCTCAAGGAATTTGTCCAGCTCCAGAGGAGAAACGTGAGAGTACCTTGAAAAAAACAAAACAAAAAAAAAATGAGAAGGACGTCAATGGGAAACAATCTGAAAAGACAATCCCATTTTGTTTGAGAAACTCACTTTAGATGGACTCCAGGTCGGTCACGATGATTAATCTCTGCCATGATGCCATTAGGATCAAAAGATTTTGTTTTCTCCTCCACACAATTCTCAGGAAGAAGATCTGGAAAAAAATGATACAAGTTTAAGACCTAAACCAAAGAGAAATGTAAATTCCTGTTGCATAAAGGCTTATTCTGTTACTCTGAGATATCAGGAAGCGATGAACAACAGTGTTTTCCATGTCCCACTTACACTGGTTATTGATAAAGCAGTGCGCAGCAAGCAGTTTTAAGGAGTGGACCTCAAATAACACTCTGTGGAACAGCAGGTCATGAGCTGTGGGTCTCGTCTTGGCTTCTGTGCGCACACACGACTGGATAAATTCCTGTCAGCGTAAGTGAAAAAGGCATTAGATCAAACCAAACAAAATTCAACAGAGCTGTATTAGTTGTAAACATACGCTTAAAGTCTTTTACCCTCATGAGAGGGTCCTCAAGTGATTGTCCAGCATGATCAATAGCCTCTTTCGAAACTGCAGTGTCTCCATTGGCCTGGATTTCCAGTACTGCCATCTATAGGTGAGTGGGGAAAACAAAATTAAAAGATGTTCTTTTGGAACTATTATAATTTGGTATTTTTTGATAGTTTAGATAGAAAGTAAGTCTCAGACCTCCAAGGCACAGATACCAAATGAAAATATATCAATGGCGTAGTCATCTTCAGCAACTTGAGAAAAAGAAAATAAAGAAATGTCACAGAAATGAACATGTTTCTATTTTATACATGGTTTAAATATGGCTTAAACAGATTGAGAAAGATGATAATATGGTAAAAAAAGCATCAGATACTCACTGCCATACTCCGGAGCAAAGAAATGCTGGTTCCGCACTTCATCTCGATGTTGATGCACATTCCCATGAATCGCCTCAGCAAATACTAAAGAAATAAACACAACATTCAAACTCTATTTATAACATCATATGAATGGAAAAATTATTGCCAGTAAAAATACAAGACACATGGGCTGGAGTCCAAAATAAATACTCTGAGGGGGGAAGTGGGCCTTATTTTCTTTATTTATGCCTTAGATTGTGAAAGCTGACAAGAAATGTTACAGTACATTACATAACTGCCAGGATTTTGGGCCAATTTATGCAAAGCATTGTTTAAGGAAGGAAGGAAAAGAAACAGTCCAAGTACGGTCTGTGTTTTCTTTCTGACGAGATACCAAATTCCTGTGCACATGACATAGAGAGCTCAGAATGGACTTACCATTAACAAACAGCCTGTGCCAAACTGTAAAAGAAAGAAGAGACATATAACTTTTCTGAAAACGATTTTACGTTAAAAATGATCAGACATCAAATCTTATTGAGTTAAAGGGGTAATCGGATGCCCCTTTTCCACAAGTTGATATGATTCTTTAGGGTAGTAATGAGAAGTCTATAACATACTTTGGTTAAAATTTCAGATGCTGAGAATGGCTTGATTTGAAAAAGGGGATACTTCTTATAAAGATTACAAAAATACCACTGGGTGGATTTTTATTATAATAGGGTGGTTGTGTACACACACTGCCAACACACATTTATGTTCAAACAACATGTAACAGTGAGTTTTGCATCCGATGACCACTTTAAACCTTCAATACAAGAATTAAAAGACAAAAACCTGAGCCGATCTTTATGAGGCCATTGTGCTGGATAAAGATGGTGTCACAGGTCAGGTTACCATGGATAATGGGTGGATCACATGAATGCAAATAACTAAATAAGACAGAAAAGATAAAACATCACTACAGTAAAAAAAAACAAAAAAAAAACATAAAAACATAAAAAGCCCTATTTTGTATAAAAATCAAATTATTTGTAACAGAAAAAGGGTTAAACTAGTAAAATAACATTTTTTTCCATACAAATACATATTTTTACACACACACACACACACAATTATATATATAGTGCTTGTAATGTTTTTAAAGAAGTCTCTTATGCTTATGCTCTTATGCAAAATGTTATTACAATATAAAATGAAGGTTTTTAATATACTTTAAAATAAAATTTATTCCTCTGATGCAAAGCGAAATTTTCGTCAGCCATTACTCTAGTCTTCAGTGTCACGCGATCCTTCAGAAATCATTCTAATATGCTGATTTATTATTAGAATTATCAGTGTTGCCAACAGTTGTGCTGCCAAATATTTTTTTTGGAACCTGTGATACTTTTTTTCGAGATTCTTTGATGAATAAAAAGTTAAAAAAAAACAGCATTACTTGAAAATAGAAATATTTTCGAACAATATCACTCTTTGCTATCACTTTTTATCAATTTAACAGTATTTAATGAATTTCTTTCAAAAGAATAAAAAAAGGAACTATAGAAATGTACTAACCCCAAATTTTTGAACGGTAGTCTATATTGTTAGAAAAAAAAATAATTTTAAATAAATGCTGATCATTTTAACTTTTCATGAAAAAGGTATCACAGGCCAAAAAAAAATTAAGTAGCTTGTTTTCAATACTGATAATAAATAAGAATATTTGAATGATTTCTGAAGGATTGTGTGACACTGACGACTGGAGTAATGATGCTGAAAATTCAGCTTGCATCACAAAAATAAATTATAATTTAATGTATATTAAAATAGAAAAACATTATTTTACATCGTAATAATATTTCACAACATTACATTTTTTTCTGTATTTTTAATCAAATAAATGCAGCCTTGGTGAGCACAAGAAACTTTAAAAAACATTACAAATCTTACTGATCCTAAACCTTTGAACTTCAGTGTGTATATATATGTATTATTTATTTATTTCATGATAAGGAGAAAGTACTAGTTGTAAAGCTGAAATGTGTAACTTCTAGTGTCATGAAACATAATTGCAAAAATGGCTCAACTTTTTTCCCCAAGAACTCCCCTCATCTGTCATTGGCCAAACAAACATACAGCTCCACCCTCAAACTCACACTATTGGCTGAGTCAGTGTTGCTATGCTGGGTTGGTCGAGATGCTCAAACAAACAAAGCAATGTTTTGATAGCGGCACTGAGCCACAGTATTTACTGACTTTGCCTCTGTATATTAAGCTGGGAAAATATTTTTATTTCGCTTACACACTTCAGCTTTAACAGCAAATTTGCAGATGAGTACTCAGATGATACTAAATCCTCAATGTCCTACCTGAGTGCAGAGAGTATCTGTGTGCACCAACGCTTCCATGCCTGAGACATACAGACAGTACTAGTGTGTTATGATTTTGTCATATTTCTGCCAGAAGGTGGCATTGTCCTCTCACTTTTCTGCATATAGGTTTTTCAATTACAATGATTGATAAAACACCTCACCTTCACATTCATAGTTTTGTGGTTTTTCTTAGTCTTCTTCAAAAACTGCTTGAGACTTCCAGATGACATATATTCGGTGATAAAAATCACCTGTGTGGCACGAAATGAAAGAAAATGTTAATGCCTGAATTTAGGGTAAAGTTCACAGAGGCGTTCATTTCTATTAGGTGTGTCTTGCGTCTAACCCTTGCTCTGCTCTCTCTCATGTCCAACCAATACTTGTGAAACTTCACGATGTTCGGATGCTCCACCTGCATGAGGTTCTCAAACATCTCCTTTATCCGCTCCTGCACAACATAAAATACATAAACTCTTGGTTTCACATTTCAAGCATTGTTTCTGTCACCGTACCACATTTGCAGCATGATGACGCTTCAATACAGTAACATTTCACAGATGTTTGTGGTGCAGCATGCTAAGTATCCCACCCATAATATCGGTGTTGGAAAACAAGCATGGTCTTACCTCAAAGGATTTGAAAACCTTCTTGTCTGAAAACTGCACTTCGTTCCACACCACCTCCACCCCCTCTTCAGTGTCCATG
This sequence comes from Labeo catla, assembly GCA_012976165.1. Classification (NCBI taxonomy): domain Eukaryota; kingdom Metazoa; phylum Chordata; class Actinopteri; order Cypriniformes; family Cyprinidae; genus Labeo; species Labeo catla. The sequence continues at coordinate 473,137 of VONZ01000192.1, forward strand.
GCCAAGTACGCACTCTCAATGCCTGGGACATTTCCCTGACTGACCTAAACCAGAAAAAAACAGACACAGAGAGAGAGGAAAGGGTGGAAAGTGAGTTTAGCACTCCAGACTCTGCCAAGTTCACACAAAGTACCATTTAGGCAGTGATATCTGCAATATTTACTTCTCATTGCACAACTTTTTTGGTGTTTGCAAATGTGATATTTTAGTATTAACTTCTTGGTATTGTTAGTACAGGAAATGAGTATTTCTGTGAAGAAGAAGAAAGACACGCCCCCCTTCTCCGCCCCCTTGCTCCACAACTCTCCCATGGTGCACATTGTGGTTTGGGCTGTGTGGAGCGAGCATGACAACACTTTGGATAGCCTGTAAATTCTTGTCTGTTTTGTGTCTTTGTAACGCCGCAAATGAATCCCAAAATACCGAAAAGGGCACACTGCTGTTTGCTCTCCAAACACTCCAAGTCTCCACCTTTTTTGGACAGAACCGGTCTTTTTATTATCACAACTGTCCGAAAGAAAATAAACGCCCAGCATTTCCATATTTATATTTTCTATATTTACAGGCTGAAGTTGCTCCCCTCCCGCTGATCGCTGAACTCAAGCTATGTGTTTTGGAGACAGACACAACATGATCCAATCATGCTGAGATGCAGCTGCCCTCTAAAAGGCCTTGGATTTAACTTTATCTCTGATGACTACAAACTGATAATACTGTTTGGTATGCTTCAACAAAGAGCTTTTTAATTGGTTACATTCAGGCACAATAACATAAGAGTAGAACAAGGTGTCAATGATGGAAAATCACAAAGTTTACTAAGCTAGATAGTATCAAGTTAAGTAGCAGTTCAAGCACAAATAATGTGCATGATTGATAATAGTCCTCACAAGTCTAATTCTGTTAAGGTGTATCTTACAGTTGAGGTCAAAAGTTTACATACACCGTTGCAGAATCTGCAAAAAGTTAATTATTTTACCAAAATAAGAGGGATTATAAAAAATGTATGTTATTTTTTATTTAGCACTGACCTGAATAAGATAATTCACATAGAAGACATTTACATACAGTCCAAAAGAGAAAATAATAGTTGAATTTATAAAGTTTACATACAGTTGATTCTTAATACTGTGTTGTTACCTGAATGATCCACAGCTGTTTTTTTTGTTTAGTGATAGTTGTTCATGAGTCCCTTGTTTGTCCTGAACAGTTAGCCTAAACTGCCTGCTGTTCGTCAGAAAAATCCTTCAGGTCCCACAAATTCTTTCGTTTTTCAACATTTTTGTGTATTTGAACCCTTTCCAGCAATGACTTTATGATTTTGAGGTCCATCTTTTTATACTGAGGACAACTGAGGGACTCATATGCAACTATTACAAAAGGTTCAAGCGCTCACTGATGCTGGATGTGTACGTTTTTCTTATTTTGGCTAAATATCACTTTTTTTCATTTAGTACTGTCCTTCAGAAGCTACAGAAAATACTTACATGTTTCCCAGAAAACAAAATAACTTAAATTTACCCTGATCTTCAAATTCCAAAAGTTTTCAACCCCATTGTAGACTGACACTGAAGAGTTGTTATTTTTGTTTTCTTTGAGCACAAAAAGTATTCTCGTAGCTTCATAAAATTAAGGTTGAATCACTGATGTCACGTGGACTATTTTAATGATGTCCTTGCTACCTTTCTGGGCCTTGAATGTGTCAGTTGTGTTGCTGTCTTTGCAGGGTCAGTAAGCTCTCAGATTTCATCAAAAATATTTTAATTTGTGTTCTGAAGATGTACGAAGGTCTTACGGATTTGGAACGACATGAGGCCAAGTAATTAATGACTGAATTTTCATTTTTGGGTGAACTATTCCTTTAAGCATGCTGACTGTTAATCGCCATTGTGTACCAGGTTGAATAGTGACCATTAAAAGGGCTGACTGATGTAAATCAACCTCAGGACAACAGTACAACAAGTTTTATGACACTTTCACTAATAATGGCTGAGCACAGCAAAGCTTGGTTATGTAGGACAGACAACACAAGGACACTAAAGGCATATCCAATTACATTTGGAGTTAATTAATTCCCTAGATGCCGCACAAACAGACAAGGAATGTCTTTCAAAACAAATAAAAAAAACTTTCCATTTCCTCTGAAAGACAGAGAGTGTCCTTCTACCCAGCTGGCGTCTCCAAATTATGTGCAATCACAGGCGGTTGCGCCTGGCTAATATTGTACCCCAATGCACTCTAGTGACGCACATATAGTATGTTAAGATTTATCAAATTATGGTCTAGCGCATTTAGAAATCAATGTTCAGGAAGCAAAAAGATCTATATGCACTGGAGCTCTTGACAGAAGCATGTATCTAAAACCGTAGTGTTCATCATTCGGGAGTTTTTCTTCTTTAAATAAAATAACGGATGTTTAGTTCTGCACCACAATACTGCTAGTGAATCTACAGCATAAAACATACAGTGATGATGAGTGTATTTTGATTCTCAAAAGAGATGACTCTTATGATCTGGTTCTATTAAAGGAGAAGTTCACTTCCAGAACAAACATTTACAGATAATTGAAAGAAAAAACTAATTTCAGGACTTTTCTCCATATAGTGGACTTCTATGAGACCCGTGAGTTTGAACGTCCAAAATGCAGTTTAAATGTAGCTTCAAAGGGCTCTAAATGATCCCAGCCAAGAAAGAAAGCTCTTATATAGTGAAACAATTGGTAATTTCTACAAAAAAAAAAAAAAGGTACAATTTATATACTTTTTAACCTCAAATGCTCGTCGCGTCTAGCTCTGTGATGCACATGTGAATTATGTGTAATCGGGTCAATACAGTTAGGCTGTGTCGAAAAACTCCCATTTCATTTTCTCCTTCAAGAACTTCAAAATCACCGACCCACTGTTTACAAAGTGAATGTGCAAGGAGGGTCAAACACCCTTGCAAAAAGGCAAAACAGCAATGGGACATTGTATTAAAAAGTACATAAATTGTACTTTTTTAGAAATAACCGATCGTTTTGCTAGATTTAGATAAGACCGTTCTTTATCGGCTGGGATTATTTATAGCCCTTTGAAGCTGCATTTAAACTGAATTTTGGACATTCAAACTCGCAGGCACTATAGAAGTCCACTATATGGAGAACATTCCTGAAATGTTTTCCCTAAGAAACATAATTTTTTATGACTGAAGAAAGAAAGACACGAACATCTTGGACGACAAGAGGGTGAGTAAATTATCTGTACATTTTTGTTCTGGAAGTGGACTTCTCCTTTAAGCGAATCAAAAACTTACAATGAGACCCATATAAGCCGATTCTTAAATCTTATAAGCCAGTTAGTTTTACAGTCAAAAAAAAAAATATATAGTACAGCCAGTGTTGTCCACTCAATAATCCTAAAACATCTTGTGAATAAAAAAAGCCCATTGATATGTAACGCGTCACACTACCCACAAATGAAGTAAGCTGTTGTCGTAATAATGTAGTTGTGGTGTTCAGTTCTCGGTTTCGGGTCTCTCTTGTGTGGGTGTTTATAAAGAATGTTTTGACAATAAGTTGTTAGAAACTGTAAATGCCAAATAACAGGTAAGGCTGTGCCCAGTTGATATCATCTCACGCTCAGTGCTTCGAAATCCTTTCTGACATGAACCAACACAACAGCTTTCTCAATGAAAACAAACATTACGATCTTCATTTCCTGCCCTTTCATCCCCTATCCTGCGTCTGTCACAGATACGCTTCCAGCGGTATTGCCTCTTCCTGCATAATGTATGAAATCTAATAAGATGTTCCTCTATGGAACTACTTTCATCCCTGGAAACCTAACCGTGCATGCTCAGTTTTCCCTTATATATCCTATCAAACATCTCTGAGGATTAACAGAGTAAATGTGAATGGATTTGCATGCATACCTGGATGAATCAGCGCTTTATATGCAGGTACAGCTTTCCAGCTATACAATTATCATCATGAATGGTGCTTGAATTCAGCATGCTAAACCCAGATGCCTCCTGGGCCCCTCAGACACAACTAAATGTCTTGTCTGAATACAAATGGGGCGGCTACCTTTGTGATGGAGAAAAATTACCTTGCAGTTTTAACTGATATATAGGAGACACTCACGTGTGCATTTTGCTGTAATGTTGGAAAACAATTGGTTGTGTAACACAGTTAGCTAGACAGACACCCAATTCCAGATGTGAAAACAAGCAAGCTTTGTTAGCTGAACTGCCAATGTCACTCAAGACCACCAATACGGCCTGAAGGCACCCTACTCAGGGGTCTGGAGGTGGAGATCAACACATGACATGACATGAAAGAGATACAAATGTGCTGCTCTGCATTCTTGTGGTAAAGCTCCCTGAAAGAATTAAGGAGTTGCCTAAGATGAGCAGAATTGCTGGTATTTCCATCTGTCGTTCACCACCCAACTATTCAAATGGAAAACACAGCATGCAGAGTGTTTCATGTTATCAATTTATGAGTTGACAGAAATATTTAGAAATGGCCTACCAATGACCTACAATCTGGGAACCAGAAAAAAACATGAATAAATAAATACACTACCAGTCAAAAGTTTTTGAACAGTAAGATTTGTAATGTTTTTTTTAAAGAAGTTTCTTCTGCTCACCAAGCCTGCATTTATTTTATCCAAAATACAGCAAAAGCAGTAATATTGCGAAATATCTTTACTATTTAAAATAAAGGTTTTCTGAATATATTTTGAGAAATGTAATTTATTCCTGATCAAAGCTACATTTTCAGCATCATAACTCCAGCCTTCAGTGTCATATGATCTTTCAGAAATTTTTCTAATATGCTGATTTACTTTTCAGGAAACATTTATTATTATTATTATTATTATTATCAGTATTTAAAACAGTTGGGTACATTTTTTCAGGATTCTTTGATGAATAGAAAGATCCAAAGATCAGATTTTATTTTAAATAAAAAGCTTTTGTAACATTATACACTATACCATTCAAAAGCTTGAAGTCAGTATAATTTTTTATTTTATTTTTTTGGGGGTAAGAAACTATAGAAATTTAAACTTTTATCTAGCAATGATGCTTTAAATTGGTCATAAGTGATAATAAAGACATTTATAATGTTACAAAAGATTTCTATTTCAGGTAAATGCAGTTCTTCTGAACTTTCTACTCAAAGAAAAAGAAATGTTTTTGAGCAGCAAATCTGAATATTAGAATGATTTCTGAAGGATCATGTGACTGGAGTAATGATGCTAAAAATTCGGCTTTGAAATCACAGGAATAAATTACATTTTAAAATATATTCAAATAGAAAACAGTTATTTTAAATAGTAAAAATATTTCACTCTTTTTGCTGTACTTTGGATCAAATAAATGCAGGAAAAAGAGCAAAAGAGACTTCTTTAAAAAACATTAATACTCTTACTGTCCAAAAACTTTTGACTGGTAGTGTATTTAAATTGTTGTTAACACTGGTGATTATAAGAAATGTTCTTGAACACCAAATCAGCATACTGGAATAATTTCTGAAGTGGATGGATTCAATTGCCAATACAGGACTAGCATAAAAACCACTGATCTTCAGGAAGTGTACCTAAGCACTCTGAGCACAATATCAGTTTGACCTTCCTGAGATTCACACACTTGGCAGTCACTCAAAAGGAGTATTCACTGTGATAATCCTACGAGTAAAGTGTCACACTCATCAAGTACACATCGCATCCTCTACAAGCTTAAGCTGTATTGTGTAACTCTTCCCAAAGAAAGAGTGCTGACAGAGGTGGCGTATTTTCAGCTCTTGCCTCAGGGCATCCCTCTCCCTAAGCGTTCAACCTTTCATCCTGCATTCACGTATAAAATAAAGAGTTGGCAAAATCAGCATTAAGAGATGAATAGATTTGCTTTTGGGTAAACCGAGCAAAGTAGGTGTGTTTGTTGAAGCAGGAGAATGAAATGCAAACTAGGAATTTAAGGAGTCTAAGGCAGGTCCATAGTTGCACTCTTTTGTAAATAGCTCAGTTGCTGTTTGTGATCTGCAGAACGTATTGTTCTGTACGCCAGAAGCCCAAATTTAGGCCAGTGGTGCCTAATGCACCACTTTATTACATAAACCGCAACATTTTAAAAGCCACATCAGGACAAGTGCGCCACTGGAGTTGATTGAAGTGAAGAAAGAACAGTCACAACAGGCTTGTAGGATTGAAGTCTGCTGCATTTGAGAGCTCTGGCACTGAATGAGGGGTTAATGCTTAGAGCGATCAATGCTGATGGACTCAGAAGGATCATAAACAAAGAACGGTGCAATATGTGGCAGCCGACATCATATGACTTAGCAAAAAGAGAAGTAGGATGAAGGACGATAAGAGGAAAGTAAACAAAGAGCATTATAGAATAAAAGCATGATGTGATGTCCACGCAAAACGGTGTTAGTCACCACACTCACGACTCATGAATGCACAGCATTGTGATACTGGAGATGTGGGAAGCCATGGTGTGAACGGACTGAAAGCTTTGTCTCCTCTTATAGCGGTTCTTCTGCTTCCTTTAATAGTTTTGGCTTTCTGTCGCAAAGTTCTGAAAACCTGTATTTTTCAACGCTGTGCCAAGAGAAGAACACCTGCAGCATCAAACCAAAACTATCTGGCTTTCATAAGATAAACAAGTAGTTTATACCTAAATTTTTGGTTGGCTGAGGAACCAGGCTGAATGTAACCATCACAATTATTAGACACAATCTTGTTTTAATATAGGGCTGTGTATTGCCCAGAATCTGGCGATATGATGCGTATCACGATACAGGAGTTGCGATACGACATGTTGTGATACACTGCGATATTGTAAACAAGGCGATATATTGGGATATTTCTTATTTTATGAGTGGGACATAATTTTAGGAAAGCTGTAATTAAGAACACACAACCATATGCAAACCATTCAATGTTATTGAAACACTTTTTGTGCAGTACAAGTAAAGGGGAGAAAATAAAGAGCTTGCCAAGATTCTTTAGTTATTAAATGTATAAAATGTAAGCTTTTATAAACAGACCATATATATTTTAAGACCCTGCTTTACAATTTAAGTTTACAATTTAAGTTTACAATTGTAACCATGTCAAATCATTTTGATCTGAACTTAAGAATTACATCTAATATCAATAAAAAATAAAGTGCTTACAGGATTCCTAAAGAAAACAAAAGAATTGTAAAACAATAAAATAAATACAGATATTGGACATTCTAAGAACCTTTTTGTTCTGAGAATTTCGCAAGTTTTGGATTTTGTAAATTTTTTAGTTTGTAATTATGCTCCGCGTGGAATCGCCGAGACCGCGACGCGAGCACCGCCTCAACTGCATAAAACAGCCCCACTACGAGAGAAGCGGCAGGCAGTCGCACGGCTACCGCACCGCGCCCGGCGCTAAGGCCCTTTCACGGGACGCTGCAAGCAGCGGAACCGCGGCGCGGGCGCCGCCTCGGCTGCATGGGACGCTCCCGCTGCTTGCCGCGTCCTGGAGCTAACGTTACCGAAATGACGCCACACTTTACACCGAGGCGGGTGTAAACATCCTCCATTAACGCTTACATTAGCGGCGTGCCCTTATGCTAGTATTTCCTGTCACTGTTTAAGTTAAGAGATAAGAAGACTGCAGTCTAGCGGTCAGGATATAAGCTCAAAACGAAGCAACTGTCATGAATCTTGTATGATTATTATTTTTTTAAATATCGATATCCCGTTTTTGAGAATCGATACAGTATGGCCAAACAAATTATCGCGACACACACGTGTATCGATATTTTCTTACACCCCTAGCTTAAAACACAGTAAGACTCATACAAAATTGCAGTCCTGGTGCCAAGTATATAAAACTGCAGACCTGAGATCTCCAAAATGGGGCGGGAACTCCAAAAGTGGGCAGAACCACCAAAATGGGGCGGGGTCTCGTCGCGCAAAGACTTTCCCCATTGGCTCTGGCTTCAGCCTATTGTTATTGACTTACATTTCAAAACTAAACTTTATAAAATGAACAGTTTGTAGTTCTCAAATAAAATAAGCTATGCTATATAAATAAATATGCTCAGTGAGAGCAGAGGCCCAAAGCTCGTGGCCAGTGTTTAATGATATAAATGGGAACCACCCACGAGCTCTCCCGCGAGCCGTCCCAGTGAAGCGCAGTGGAAAGGTTTTACTCTATCGCTTTGTTTTAAGCAACGGGGGCGTCCCGGTTCTTGAAATTCGCAGGGTAGGAGTGGGTAGTGATGCTGAATGTAACTAAAAAGGTCCAATTTTCCGGTGAGGTCCGGTTGGGGAGTTACAAAATGGCCCGACGATCTCATATCGCATAATCTTATTAACTGTTTATCTTCCAAGCTATTCAGCGCCAATCCCAACGTGCAGTCAATTTCACTGGTTAAGGTTAGGGTAAGGTGTGGGGTGGGTTTAGGGGTTAGCGTTTGTGTAGCATAGTGTAGGATTGCGCATGCGTGTCATGTGCCTGTCTGTCAAAGGGAGGAAGCCACGCCCTATTTTGGAGCGCCTACCCTGTTTTGGAGTTCCCGCCCCCATTTGGAGATCTCCAAGCTGCAGTTATATACCCCTCCCTGGTGAAGAACCAAGCAAAGTCTTCCTTGATTACAAGAATGGCACATGTATATTTGCTATATAGGAGTGTCTTTACTTGTGACATTCTGAAAAAGAAAAAGGAAAAATACCTAAATATAGCACACACACACAATGGCACAGTGTAATCCACATGTGAATCGGAAAATCCAACTGCTCAATGCCAGTTCTTTAGAAACACCAAGTACATGATGAAATATCAAGGTCAAGGTAAAAAAAACAAAAGCGACTCACTCACAAATCAAGTTCTAAATGGCTTTTAAAGTTTTACTTTACACTTTACACATGCACAATATCTAGTTGATTATATATATATATACACTACCGTTCAAAAGTTTGGGGTCAGTACATTTTTATTGTTTCTTTTCTTTTTTTTTTTTTTTTAAGAAATTAATACTTTTATTCACCAAGGATGTATTAAGTTAATAATTAAAAGTTTATTAAAAGTTAATAATAAATAATTTACATTGTTATAAAATATTTATATTTTGAATAAACACTGTACTTTTTAAACTTGTTATTCATGAAAGAATCCTGAAAAAAAAAATCACAGGTTCCAAAAAAATATTTGGCAGCACAACTGTTGATATTATCCAACACTGATCATTCTAATAATAAATCCGCATATTAGAATGATTTCTGAAGGATCATGTGACACTTAAGACTGGAGTAACAGCTGATAAAAATTCAGCTTTTCATCACAGGAATAAATTCTATTTTAAAGTATGTTAAAATAAAAAAAACATTATTTTATATTGCAAAAACATTTTGCAATATTACTGTTTTTTTCTATATTTTTAATCAAATAAATGCAGCCTTGATGAGCATAAGAGACTTTAAAGACTATTACAAGTCTTACTGACCCCAAACTTTTGAACTGTAGTGTATATATATATATATATATATATATATATATATATATATATATATTAGAGCAGAACAAAATATAACACAATTTGATATTTCCAGGCTTTCCAGAACCATGGGAACTGTGTAAATAAATCATCTTACAAGTCATACTTTTATGGATGATTTGAGCTATTATTTTACCCCCATCAGTGGAAGTAAAGCTGAATGCTGTATGAAATTCCAGTTAAGTCTTATATCTGTGAAAATCTGACAGTTCTAGTCTAGTTACCGCTAGTCAGTCACATGAGATTCATTTAGGATTCTCAGAGCATGAATGAGCTGAAATACTCAAGCTGTCATCAAAAGCTAATTCTACAGACTAACACATGACACTAATACGTTTGAACAACCTATCGCTGTCATCTAATGTCTCTGAATTCAAATCTCTGAATAGATGCATTGTCTCTACTGACTGAAGAAGCACAGATAATTATTCTTACACAATTAATCACATCAACTCCTGAGGGAAAGAGTGAATCTAATACGCTAATTGCAATAGAAAGCAATAACAAAAGCAGTTCTGAATTTGAGAGAGAAAGATGGTGTTAAATGTGTGATTTTTAAACATTTTTATTTTTAAAAAAAGAGGAAGTTTCAAAAGTGATACACAAAACCTACGTCAGAGGTCACACTAGTGTTGTCACGGTACCAAAATTTCAGTATTCGGTACCAATACCAGTAAAAATCCACGGTTCTCGGTACCAGTTTCGGTACCAAATCAAAACACAAAAACATGAATTGAACAACACACTATTTTTATTAATAACAAACAAAAATAAAACAAAGTTTTAAATTGGAAGCTGGTATTTTAGGTTGAGGTGATGAAGCATTTGCTGGAATCCCCATTTTTCACTGTATAAACTGGCACTTGATCCATACATGTGAATTCAGCAACAGCTCGGTTCAGTTTTCTTGCCTCAGGTGAGTTTTTGTCGTACTTCTGCTGCTGAAAAGCATCTGGAACCGTTGTCTGCTTAGGAGTTTGATTTGGTGGTTCGTGGTCTTCTTCAGCCTGCAGCTGTAAAAGGAAAATATAATATACTTCAGTAAAACAATGGGCTGAGTCTGACTAAATGCAACATTAGATTGACACCAGCTAAACAGAACTTTATATATAATATAACTTTTCAGTAAATAATAAACCTCAGCTTTTATAACAAATTTAGATAAGATTACTTATATTATGTGTATATCAATGTTACACAGACGGAAACTAGTATTAAAAACACTTTACAAAAAGATTCCATTTAACATGACTTAAACAAGTGTTACATAGCAATTATTCTTAATTTCAAAATGTATTAATTTATTTTAAATTAAAAGTTGTATCTGTTGACATTATTTTACGCACAATGAACAAACATGAATGATCAAGTGTTTGTATAAAATAACATTCACACACATTAATTAATGTTCACTCACTGTAACTTGATGTTAGATAATATATTACATCATGTTAATGAATGGTATCTTTTACCAAACTATACAGGACTGTATTTGACTGTACTTTTATTTAATCAAACTGCGCAAACTATATTTCATAGCCTAGAACTGCTTTTCTGTTGACCGATTTTAAGGCTATAAACATTAACCATACATTTGTACATTTGTTCTCTAACACACATATTTTAGCTATTTAAAAGCCTCAGGTGTGTAAAAAAAATAGTACACTATCATGTCCTTTTTTTAAAAATGATTTTTAATAAACACTATAGGAACATTAAACACTTAATAAAGAAGTTTATTCTAATACTCGCGTTAGCATTAGCCGCGCTTATGCTAACGATTAACTAAGCAAATGGCGATGTTTATTTAGAGTATGACTTTTACAACAAAAGCTCTAAATATAAGATTAAATTAAAACTTACCTGCTTGAGCTTTCATTAAATCTGGGTGTCGGTCTTTGAGGTGTTTTATTAAGTTCGATGTATATCCTCCTTTTGAGAGAAAACTTCGATGACACCGTTTGCAAATGGGTTTCTGATGATCTATGATGTTGCCCTTGTCATCAGCCGCAAATACAAAATATTTCCACGCGTGGCTCCTTCCTCCTTCCTTTTCAACAAGCGGATTCAGAGCCGCCGCATCGGCAGCACCGCCGGTCGCCATGTCTCTGTGCTTTTATGAAGAAGACGCAACTGCGAAGTGCGCACCTTTCCGGATAGCGTAGCAAGAACCGGGTTGACCGGGTGCTCGGTACCACCGGTACTTAAGAAAACCTGGTACCGTAACATTTAATTTTTTTTAGTACCGACTTGGTACCGAAGTACCGGGTCTTTTGACAACACTAGGTCACACAGAAGAAAATATTTTGAGAGATAACAGTTTTTTAAAAAGTCAGAGAGGTCAAATCTGCACTGTTTGGACCTGAACATATGGAAGCAAGTTTCTGTCACTGAATTGTGACTTTTTATCTCAAAATTCGGACTTTTTTCTCAAAATTGTGATATAAACTCGTCATTGTGAGTTATAATGTCAGAACTGCATGATATAAACTTGCAATTCCAAGTTATAAAGTCAGAATCGCGAGACTTTTTTTTCTCAGAAGTGTGAGATATAAACTCTCAATTGTGAGTTATAAATCCAGTTCTGAAAAAAAAGACTGATGTTTTCAGAAAAAAGTAACAACTGCAAGATATAAACTCACAATTCAGAGAAAAAAGTAAGAATTGAGTTTATATCTTGCAATTCTGACTTTATTTCTCTAAATTAAGGCTGTCACTGACAGTTATTTTGATAATCAAGTAATCTGTTGATTATTCTGATGATTACTTGGAGCAATCCAATAATTATAATTAATTTTATTTGTAGTAATAAAAGTAGACCAAAGTGAACAATAGCCCTTAAAAAATAACTGAAAATACATATATAGCCTAATAGCAATGAGACGATGAGGCAATAATAATTAGTTCCAAAAAAGTACCAAAAGCAAGTAATCATATGGTTTTATTGAACTAAACTGTTATATAATAGAGCTAATAGAGCTAATTATATAACAATAGAGCTAATGCGCATTACGCATTATGACAAATGCCTGCAGAGGGCGCCAACGACCTGACTATTGTTTTTATACTTTGCACGATCTAATCTGTGTTTAAACAACATTTATTTCAAATGTGCACCTAATCTTTAATATTTGGCCATTTCTTTATGATAGAAACGCTACATCCACTGTAATTTCTTGAATATGTGGACATCAAAGCGTGCAAACTCAGAATGAGGGTCTGAGCTTTTATTTTGAAATCAAGATGAACGGTTAACATATCAAGAATGACGTATTCTCCTGTGTTTGCATAGGTTTATAAATGATTTACCTTACAAATCTGATTAAATGTCGCACGTTGCATTCCCAGGGGAACGTTATAATAACCCCAAACTAATAACAACATGCAGAGATGGAGTTTGAGATGCTCGACACATGTAAATGATAACAGTTTGTGGAGCAGCATTATGTGAACTGAGCCACTCTGAGATGCACGTACATAACCTACACGCATGTAAATAATTAAAGCGCATATATTAACCTGCATCACATATATTTATTTAATGAAATCGTAGCGTTTGTGAATTCTATAGTATTATGCTTTTTTATGATTTTTAAATTGGTTTAATATGTGGAATGTGCCACTTCCGGTATTTTGCCAATTTCTGGACACGGGCAGAAATCGAATACTCGAATAGGAATCGAAGAATTATTGCAGCCCTACTCAGAATTGCTACTACACTGTGAGTTTATCTCGCAATCACGCAATTCTGATTTAATTTCTCAGAACTGCAAGTTTATGTCTCACAATTCTGAGAAAAAGTTCAAAATTGCGAGATGAAGAGTTGCAAATAACTTTTTATTTGTTATTCATGGTGGAAACGGGCTTCCATATGAACATCTCCAAAGTATATATTTTTTGCAACGTCATACAAGTTCGGAACAACATTTTTAGATGAATGTAATAAATGTATACAAAACAAACCTCTAAAACAAGATCCTTTCAACATTGTGATGCTCAATAAAAAAAACACTGTTTCATACTGAAGCGTGAAGGTTTGAACATTCCTTGAATTAATCTAAATCCTCTCCTACCAACCACTAACGCTCTGGCTGTCACAGGAAACCACCTCTGCCAGTCTTCAGGGACTTAGAGATCTTTGAAAGAGGTTGGCACAATCTACTAGAGCCCAATGCCAAACACAAATCAGAGAGGGTCTATAAAAGCCATCTTAATATAGTGTGTCAAAGAAAGATGAGCAGTGGTCAGAATAAGAAGACCAACATTATTGCTTTCCTAGAATCCGAACAAATGAACATGCAATGAGAGTGAGAGAGAGAATACCATATGGATGGCTTAATGTAGTAAGACAGATGGCGCTAGCTGGTTTTGCTTTACACTGGCCATTAGCCAAGGCACACACACTCTCTCACACACACACTCTCTCTCTCTCTTTTTATTTCTCACTCTCTCTCCCACACACACACACACACACACACACACCAGTGAATCTGCTGTTCCTCTCCACTGGGTTAATTAGTGTAAATGCATTATCACCACCTTTCAATGGGTGAGAGGGCCCATTACCTGTGAGTGTCTGATAATGCCAGTACAATCACACCAGGAGTGGGCAGCATGATCAAAGCATGATTTATGAGTCTTTTTTTGGCACAGCAAATGATGATATACACTACAGTTCAAATGTTTGGAGTCGGCAGGATTTTTCAACGTATGTTCACCAAGGCTGCAATTATTTAACCAAAAATACACTAAAAACTAAATATTATGAAATCGTATTATACTATATTACTAATAAATTATGACTGTGGGATATTTTCAACACTTGAGCTCAAAAACAGTAATGCGTTATAAATATGAGTACTTGAGTCATGTCACGTTGTAAAACCTGACTGCACAGTAAAATTCTATATTAATGAACTACTGTGATGTTATTTGGCAACCGTAGCCACTTAAACCACCAATGCATAGTTGCTCACATCTTAATCAGCGAAGCCGTTGGCAGCAGCTATTTACACTGAGGCTAAACAGTTTACTTTGCACCAGTAAATGGCAACACACAGCATCTTAGTGTAAAAACAGTAAATGATACTATTTAGATAAAGTGTAAATAGACATGATATGCTATTTGTACTACAAACTGTCTGAGCAATAGTGGGTGGAGTTAGTGAAAATAGCCTTTACCTACAACACTTGGCATAAGTAACCTTTCTGAATCTGAAAACATCAACAGCATAAACAGGTATCTCAACCACTGATGTATATAACATCACATTTTTATGAATGATCTGTATATCAGTAGTTATGTGAATCATAATAACCAAGTCTTATCCAAAACAACTTGAAGTTGCAGGAAAGAAAGTGGTCAGCACCCAAAATTTTTCTTCACCTAGATCATTTTCACATCTAATTGTGACAGACAGAGGAACATTCTGTTCGCTCGCCTAAAACGTGGCGAATCTCTTAAAGGAGAACTCCACTTCCAGAACAACAATTCACAAATAATTTACTCACCCCCTTGTCATCCAAGGTGTTCATGTCTTTCTGTCTTCAGTCATGAAGAAATTATGGTTTTTGAGGAAAACATTTCATGATTTTTCTCCATATAATGGACTTGATTGGTGCCCGGATTTTGAACTTACAAATTGTAGTTTAAATGCAGCTTCAAATGGCTCTAAATGAACCGAGCCGAGGAAAAAGGTTCTTATCTAGCGAAACGATCAGCCGTTTTTTTTCAGAAAATAAAAATTTGTATACTTTAAGTACAAAAGCTCATGTAGCACAGGCTCTGGGATGTGTGTTCACGATACTACGTACTATTGAATCACGTCGAAAGGTCACACGGAACTACAGACCCAATGTTTACAAAGCGAACGTGCAAAGACTAAGAAAGTGCAAGTAAGTCAAACGTTGTTTACAAACAAAAAGGTACAACGATGTCGGACGATTCTGAAGTTGTAGAAGAAAATAAGATGGAGTTTTTTGACATTCTACTGCTTACACAAATGTTGATCACACTACAAACAAGACCAGTACATTCCAGTACAGAACCTAATAGGATGTTGCGCATTCGCAACTGAATGAATCACTCCCCGAGATGACTCGTTCTTCCCGAGTCACATTAAAAATTAGTTCAAAATGAACGAATAGTTCAAGAACGACCCATCACTAATTCGTAGCATCGTGGACGCGCATCCCAGAGCCTGTGCTACACGAGCTTTTGTGCTTAAAAAGTATCCAAAATTTTTTTCCGAAAAAAATGACAGATTGTTTCACTAGATAAAACCCTTCTTCCTCGGCTGGGATCATTTAGAGCCCTTTGAAGCTGCATTTAAACTACATTTTGGAAGTCCAAAATCAGCACACCAATGAAGTCCATTATATGGAGAAAAATCCTGAAATGCTCTCCTCACAAACCATAATTTCTTTACGACTGAAGACAGAAAGACATGAACATCTTGGATGACAAGGGGGTGAGTAAATTATTTGTAAATTGTTGTTCTGGAAATGGAGTTCTCCTTTAAAGACAGAAAAGTAAGTGATCTGCTGAGCTATTTTAAGACAAACCTTTTCCTCTAGTCTCACTATGAGGGCCTCCAGTAGAAATGTTTGCTTCTTTGAGGAATGACAAAAGACTCGTGAAATAATTGTGAAAAATGCAAACTACCCATTTAAAGGCTTATTCACCTTTAAGACGTCAAGCAGGTTATTTGCATTTTTCACAGATACTTGTGGAATCTTTTGTCAGTGTGAGGACTGAACTGAAAAAGCAGGCTGAATGAAAAACTAACTGTAACTTAAGCAGCAACTGCCTGACGCTACATAAAAATATGGGCCAACAGTCCCTTGAATTTCCGCTATGCACAAAGACTATTAACAGTGCCAGTGTTCATAATATACTGTGTATTATTAGAAACTGACAAAAGTGCTTCTATTATTGTTTACATGACAGATAGTATCTGTATCACATACAGTATAATATTAGTCATGGCCCAAATTTGCCATTAAAAAACATTATGGTTCTCAAGTGTTTTTTTCTTCAAGATTAAATTGTATATTGCATTGCTTTGTGTGTGTGCAAGAGACTTTGTTAAAAAACTTTAAAAATCTGGTAGTGTATATGTTACATATAAATTATATAAAATAATATATAAATGCTAAATAAATAAATAAATGTATGTATTTTTTCACATCAGTCTACACAAAACAAGCTTATTTATTTTGCTATCCTAATTATGCATGGTTATATGGTTAGTTGCATTTTATCATTTGCAACTACCATTCAGGCAGCTTCGAACAAACTTCTGGTAATTTTTTGGTCACAATCCATCAATTCAACACCACTGTTCCAAAACAAACTGATTGAGCTAAATGCTACTATGCAATTTCCTATTGCATTGCCATGCTAAAGGAAGTAAAATATCCAGTTTGAGATCAGTGGGTTGGCAAGGCTAATCTATTGGCAACATGCAGTTGAAGACAACATTTACAACGTCCTTTCATACGTGTTGGTGTGTGAGGGTCACAGACAGAAAGACAGAGGGAGGGAGTCTGAGACAGAGATGTTAACTGGTGCATGCTGAGCAGAATGACTAAGTGTATGCAGATTTGTGTCAGTGAGGGTGCCTGTAACTTTAAGCTGGTTGTAAATGCAGCCAAAGCCATGAAAAGCGCTTGCCTCTGGGAATATTTAACAGTCACAGATCTAACTGTTAGAACATTTAATTAGCATTGCTCATTAAACAGAGAGTCTAGGTGAACTTTAGTCCTACTGTGCCTCCTCACAGAGTAATTACTGATGTCCTTCAGAAAGTGATGATGACTGGGCTTTTTTTAGTCTCTGGGATGTGGCTCATTTAGTTCAGACAAGACACATTTTTACCTTCCCGGTCTAATTAAAACATCTTCAGTCCATTTTCTATTGACTGTGTAATTCACAGCACACTCCCTGAGAAAGGATTTAATTGTTGCATTGTTTAACTTTAGGAAAGACAGCTGCTGAAGAACTGGCAAGCACTAGTCTCAACTCTGACTTTATACAACAGTTACTTATGGTCCTCCCAACAGTGGGTTCTTTGGAATTATTACTGTTAACAAAGCAAAAACAGACAAATAATTGGCCATATTGCATCTAAAGGTTAAGGTAATCAAATTACAAAAAGAAAAAATAACTGCTGTTATTTGCACAGCCATGCTGATACTCAAAACAACAGCACAATTGTGTGTGTAGTATATTTATCTCCCATCATGTAATAATTCTTCAGATGAAATTGCACAGATAGGTTTATTTATTCTTCTGAGAACCAGCAAAACACTGGAAAACAGTTGCATAACAAAAGTGTTTAAGAGCTATGCCAAACTGGCTGTGATCACAGAAATCTCTCCAATAATGACTCTATTCTGCCGCCTCAATTACAGCTAAACTCGAAAATGTGTTAATTCATTTCTGCTGCTTCACATGTCACAACAGAATAGCAATAAAAAGAAAGTTAGAATAAAAGCTAATTGAAACAAGCAATGGTTTTGATTTGTACTCGTTTGTATGTATCATTTCTACGTGAAAAATAACACACTGCTGCCAGAAAACATCATCGTTTACCCATCTGTCCGCTGAGTCATTTTCACTTCGAGTTTCTCATTCACACACATGTGCTCGGTGCTAATTAAGTGTAGAGGATGAACCGTGGTAAACATCTGCTGAAAAACTCTACTGAAAATAGTTAGCGTGGTTTCCCATAGGGAGACTGCTTTTTAAAATAAAATAAAACAAAATAAAAAGGAAAATTTATACGAAATGTGTTTATTAAAAACAATTATTGAGTATAGATATTTTGTCCAGTCAGTGTAAAGTTTATGTTAAGATCTCTGAAAGTCTAAAGGATACATATCTTCAGAAACATCTAAGATGCCTTATAGCCCATTCACATTAATGTCGATATCTATAACAATAACTATTTTTTGTTATTGTTTCAGTTTTAAAAACCATTCTAAATTTAAAAGATCAGCAGAATCCACATTACCTACAATGATAACTGAACAAAGGAACAATATCGGAATTAGGGATGTTCATTTCGGTTATTTTTCCTAACCGACAGCCGATGCTCGTTAACCGATTATTAACCGTTAACCGACATGATTATTTCAAAATAGAATTTAATTATTTTGGAAAGGATAAGTGTCTGTGACTCGTTAAAAATACCAAAATTTGTTTTCCAGTGATTAATTTTACATGTGCAAAAAGCAGCAAACAACAAAACATGAGGAATCGCATGGACGCATCACATCACGCACTTGCAGCGCTTATGCCAGCGGAGAAAAACATCATAAAGCTAGGCTATATATATAATGAATGAATAGGCCTATACAATAAATATTTTTACTAAACAAAACGAAAGAAAAAACTGTGCAACAAGTAGCTATAGTATGCAGAGTTTTTGGTTCATTTTTGTGCTGCGCGAAAGGAAGACGGCTAAAAAGCGTCATCCTATTTTTTCTTTATTTTGCAAAAGCACAAAGTTTTGTTTTTATTGTGAATGTACACAAACAAACTCAAACTGTTTACAGTTTCGATTATCTGTATGACTAGAAGGAATCGTTTCCACTGTTAGAAGGAAAAAGCCTTTCCATTATCATAATAAAATACAGTCAGCCAAACAAATGAAAAAAAAAAAATCACACTGCTTAATCGTTATCAACACACTTAAGTAATATTATGCCAAACCATTTGTTTTATGTGGATACTGGAATGCAAGTGAAGTACAAAACCAGGTTTATGTAATAAATAATATTTTGGCATTCAGATACATCTCAAATACGTAAACATTTAGATTTGTTTCGAATGAGAGACCCGACATTAGTTTCAGTTTCACTTTAGCCTTAATGAATTTACTTTGGCTTGTCGTTTATATAGCCTAGCTTCTTATATTTTACATCCTTGTTCTTTCCTGAATATTGTTAAATTGAAGATTTTTTTTATAGAGTGAGGGGAAACTAAAATAGCCTAGCCTATGTTTATAGTGTTTGTAAACATTTCGCGTCGGCTTCAGAATGTAATAATAAAATGCGACTTATAGGCC
Source organism: Labeo catla (assembly GCA_012976165.1). NCBI lineage: Eukaryota > Metazoa > Chordata > Actinopteri > Cypriniformes > Cyprinidae > Labeo > Labeo catla. Next base: position 492,726 of record VONZ01000192.1, read on the forward strand.
TAGAGGATCTATCTTTTTTTTTTCTCTCAAAAATGCAAGTTTATTTGATTTTAATCATCCAGCAAACGTTTTAAAGTATTTTGATCAATTACTGGGGAACAAAGACCTTTTAAAACGTTTAACTGATTGTATTAATCGGTCAAAATTCTTTCCGTCGGTTAACGGTTAACCGGTTAAAATGAGCATCCCTAATTTTTAGTCTGAAGAATGTTAGCGTGCATTGGTGTGGATGGCCTGAAGTCTTCCATTTCTTGACATTCAATGATGTTGTTCAATTAATTGTGATATGAGAAATCTCATTTGTCCTTTTTCACAGGGTTGCCAGGTTTTCACAACAAAACTCGGCCAATTGCTACTCAAAACTAACCCAAAGCTATCCCAATCGCATTCTGAGGGGGGTCCCCTTTAAAAATCCCATTCCCGGTGGTAAAATGCATGTTTTTTGGTGGGGCTCCCCTGGTAAACTTAGCATTCCAGGGGCTAAATATTACGTTATTGAGGTTGCTTCAACCCACGGACATGAAAAACAACCCCTGGCAAGTGTTAAAGCAACGGAAAACATTGGGCTCGGCAACACAGCTTTTCAAACTATGAGCATAGGGCTGTAAAACGAATAATCGCATCCAAAATAAAAGTTTATGTTTACATACTATATGTGTGTGTACTGTTTATATTTATTATGTATATATAAATACACATATATGTATTAAGGAAAAATATGTTATATTTCTATATAGTCTAAATTATATACACACCTATAAAGGCTTTTTAAAATATATACACATGTTTGTGTGAGTATTTAAATATACATAATAAATATACATAGTGCACACACACATATAGTATGAAAACATAAACTTTTATTTTGGCTGCGATTAATCGTTTAACAGCCCTACCTCCAAATAAATTTTATCCACAACTTTTATATTGATTAAAATCTAAAAAATAAAACATTTAGTATGTTCTCTCTTTTATCATGTAGTAAAGCCCACATGACTAAAACCATAATTAACTGGCAATCCTTACATCACAAGGTTAAAACTTTCGAAACAAACCTTAATGCAAGAGTTTTGCAACTACCCGAAAAACTCCCAACATTACAGCTTCTAACACTCGGGAGTGCACACTGCAACAAAATGCAAAACGGAAGCTGCGAGGCATGATCCATGTCTCTCTATTTAAATGTCAGAGTCATTGAGGAAAGAAAACATCACCACACCAACACCGCAAACAAAACTTTCACTCTTGTTGTACAAGCACGTCGGTCCTCCTCTTAGCCAACACTTTGCGCTTTGGCACCATTAACAACGCTGACGCAATAAGAGAGCAGGCCACATACTAATAACATTCTTGCACTTACAGGCTATTCACAAGGAGGAAATAATTACTTCTTGTGCTCCAGCCACTTTGTCCCACTGTTTTTATCCAATTCTGCATCTTTATTGCTTCTCACAATCAAGTGTCATGGAAAAAGAATACATAAATCACTCCCTCTTGAGACTCACCCTTGACCTCTGAGAAACTTAAGATGGCTTGTAACATAAAATGGAAAACATTCACAAATATGCACATAAAGCGAGCGTATTATGTTCCAAGCTTTTAAGCACACAGTAAATACTAACAGGGATTTCAAACTAAACAAATTTGTTTGGCTTAACTTAAGTGCAATGTTTTTTTTATCTTATTAGTTTTAATTTATTTACACAGTTGTTACACAGTAAACCCCAAAATTAAATAAAAACAACAAAATTGTCCTAATAAAAATTACTTTAGAGAAAAACATCCAATAACTAGTCCACTTTACTTAAAATAAGTATGCTTACTAAGCTTATTTAGAAGTCAGTGGGTTTGTATGGAAGCCCGTTTTCGCCATTGAATGAATATGTTTTCAAAAATGGTAATTGCGAGTTTTTATCTGACAATTCGGGCTTTTTCCTCAGAATTGTGAGCTACAAACTCGCAACTGTGAGCTAAAAGTCAAAACTTTGAGATATAAACTCAAAATTCTGAGAAATGAAGTTAGTACTGCGTGATATAAACTTACAACTACACATTATAAAGTCACAATTCTGACTTGTTTTTCTTAGAATTACATGATACAAACTTGCAATTCTGAGAAATAATTGTGCAATTCTGAGAAATAAAGTCAGAATTGCAAGATATAAACTCACAATTCTGACTTTTAGCGAGTTAAGTCAGAATTGTGAGATATAAACTAGTTTTGAAAGAAAAGTCTAAGAAAAAAGTCAGAATTGCAAGATATAAACTCACAATTTTAGAGAAAAAAGTCAGAACTGCGAGACAAACTAGCAACTGAGAGAAAAAGTCAGATTTACAAGTTCTTATCACGTAATTCTGAGAAAAAAACTCAGAATTGTGACTTTATGTCTAGCAATTCTGACTTAATGACTCACAATTTGGAGTTTATATCTCACAATTCTGACTTTATTTTTCAAAATTGCTAGGTTATATCTCAATTCTGAGAAAAATAAGTCAAAATTCTGAGTTTTTAATCACGCAATTCTGAGGAAAAAGTCAGAACTGACATTATATCTTGGAATTCTTTACAACTCTAATACTTTACAACTCACAATTGTGAGTTTTTATCACGCAATTCTATGAGGAAAATTAAAAATTGCTAGAAGTAAACTAGCAATTGCGAGAAAAAAGTCAGAATTGTGAGATAAAAAGTCAGAATTGTGGGAGGGGTTGTCTAAAGCCTAATTTAATTAGCATTCATTTGCATACGAAAAGAGTTTCACAGTTAACATTACAAGTAATATGTGTTTAAAAGAGAAGGTTATAAGGTTCCAGTGTTCTGTAAGATAGATAGCCTGAACGTGTGCCAGCACTGATAAGCTTTAGTATACTGTATCTGCAACTTATCTCAAAGAAAACCGAGCTCTCACCGCTTCAACACAAGCCGAGGGGAGTGGGCTCACACTAACACGCCCATTTTATCTCATAAACAAAAGAAAAAAGAACAAGAAAAAAACGAGAATATAAAACACAAACCGATAAAAACAACAGCAACTTCTACTTTGTAAGCTCTGTTGAGCGAGTGTGTCTATGGACGTACGTGCGAGGAGGGGGAGGGGCTGTACGTGAACTCAAATGTTTACATTAAATCTTTTACGAAAACTACATGTAACACTTTTGAAATGTTTTTAAATGCCCTTCAAACACAAATACGTGTTATTGAAGTATATGTGCATCGCTTTACGGGTGGTTTTTCGGATATTCTCCAGTGTTTAACTGCTGCAAATCACTGTAAACTCTCCATGTGCACAGAAACCAACGGGACGGGTTTATCGCGAAGACACCCACAAACACCATGTGTTTGCATTTGCAGAGCCCTTTAAGTACTTTAATAACAGTTAAATACACAATTACGTCTCGTCCAGTCCTCGTCTGTACAAGAAAATGACAGCGATGCTTCATGTGCCCATTAGCCTGGAGACGTACCTGCTCCCGTCGCTTCTGCCAGCGGCCGCAGGGGCTTTCCTCAAGGATTTCACTCTCATCTTCACTCTCCTCCTCTTTCCCCCCGGACCCCGATATGTTCTCTGGGACGGACATAGTCATTTTACCCTGGCGTGCTGCTTTGACTGCTCCTTTAAGACCAACTGAGCACGCAGGACCTCCTGAGGCTTGCTGCAATGTTGTAGCTGCAAACGTGTTTCATTGACTAATATCGAAGAGTGACGAATATCGCTGGTCACGACTTCAAGTTACAGTTCAGTCGTCAGTCTCGTATAAATACTGCAACACTCGACACGATTCGCGAAAAGCGTTTAAAAAGCGAGATAAAATATTCAGTGCTACGGTGAATAAGGATACTTAGAAAAGGGATAATGCGTCCGATAGCAGACAGTCTCGTACGTGAGAGACGTGGGTCTCAGGACGTTCAGTCGCAGTCCACCCTACATATACTCAGTGTACCAAAGAGCCCGACCTACAGGCATCATTTCATCTCAGTCCAGCTTTCCCGACTGGCTGGAGCTTTCTGAATTTCCTCTTTTTAATATGCTACCGTAAAGCTTAGACAATATGCACAGTGATACTTTTACTGTCCTGTGTCATAAAACAATTCAGTGCATGCCAGATTACTCAAGTCCAGTCGTAATTTACACAATGCAAAGTGTAATTGGTTTAGCAATGTGGCCTACATATTAAATTACAATACAAGTTTGCAATGTTGCCTTAACATGCCATTTCAACACAGTATTATATTGGCTTCCTAGTCAGCAGGGTGTAAACAGTAAATTGTGTATGTAATTTAAGCTTCCTCAAGTCAAGGCCTGCATGAATGTAGCAACTAGAATACTGATAGGGTTTAGGCAGGTGTGAAAACCTTCCACATTCTCTGAATACCCTTTTTAGTGGCCCCAAAATGTATTTGGGCACTTAAGACGTGCTTTAAAAGTTTAAAACAACAGGCGTTCATTAATAGTTTAAAGAAATAGCACACATGCACTTGGCAAAAAAAAAAAGATAATTCTGTCTCTATTTCAAATGATAATTAAATTAGATATTTTTCATTTTTTAAAAAGGACACTTTGGGCGTTTCTGCATCTCAAACGTTAGCAGAACAGGCCCATACTTAATTCGATTAACTACACCTGACTCTGCTAAGAAACTTGAAGGGAAACTTCATACCCTAAAAACGACCCTGTGACTAGTTGGTTAAATGTAAAATGACTGAAAATCTAAGAAAAAGGAAGTTAGTTCTGAGAAAGGGTCTTGCATCATGTGTTTCTGGATTAATACAATGACATTTAGACACTTTTAAGAGTGTCTTAGGTGTTCAAATACTCGTCCAAGGCTACTCACTGTATATGTTTGTGGAGTATTTTGCACTCACTGACCCTTTACCTCTTTCTTGTGAAATCCCATGAGAAGTTGCATAAATTGCTACTAGGTGTAGTATGAATACATTTGTTGCAAATAATGTACCAGCCATCAGCAATTGTACTTTAACATCACTTTAATATTTTGTTTTTAATTAACATATATGAAAATACTCACTTTTTACCACATTATATTTCTTCATACACTGTTAATCAGCTCCTGAATGTTTATTTCACCAGGTATCCCAACACTTAGCCTACATCTGTTCTATGCCTTATTTTGCTTTCTAAAAAGTTTTACTACAGTCAGTTTAATCATCTTCATTTTTGTTTCCTAGAAAAGCACTTCTGCTAAATTCTCCCTGAGGTAACAGCTCTTCTACCTGAAAAACTTCCTGCCAGTTCATGCCTGCCAGAATGACTGTCTGTTCTCTGTTTATTTTTGTAAATAGAATTTGGAACTTGTTGCAGTCATTTGTTACTGGATAGTTTGTGCCACCTGCTGGTAAAGTAACGTAGTTACAAATGGATATTTAATAAACACTAATATTTAACACTTGCTTATCGATCATGGGTACTTGTGTTGGTTGTGTTTACAGTGTATGAGCTGTAGTTTAAACAGTAAGTCAGAGTAAACTATAAAGATACTTTTATGCAACTCATTAAGTCACATTAGTTACAGCTCTGGAGATGTGATGGAACAAACTAGAATAGCTAATGGAAAGGCTGAGAAGAGTTGATCACTGACAACCAGCTTGATTGTTTCACAACCAGCTTTCTGTGCCAAAAACTTCTGCATTGCTTTGACACAACACAGTGAGGGCACAAGTCTGAGTGATTTAGTCCTGGAGTCCATCAAAGCTTACTGAAGATTGTCCAGGAGGTGCAAAGGTTAGCAAAGCATGACAACCTGACAACGGAAATCTGCTCTGCCTTTTTTTTATGCGTTCTTAGCTTAAGTATGAGCATATTTATGTAATTTAATTGTAGCTATTTTTTAGATTATTCTGTGTTTGTTTGTTTATTCTGAATGGTGTAATGAAGACCCACAGTTTTAGGAATAAGTCATACATTTAATGTCATGATTTTATTAAAAGTGCAACTACCAGTCAAAAGTTTTTGAACAGTAAGATTTTTTTATTAAGTATCTTCTGCTCACCAAGCCTGCATTTATTTGATCAGCAAAAACAGTAAAATTGTGAAATATTTTTACTATTGAAAATAACTGTTTTCTATTTGAATATATTTTACTATGTAATTTATTCCTGTGATTTTAAAGCTGAATTTTTAGCATCATTACTCCAGTCACATGATCCTTCAGAAATCATTCTAATATTCTGATTTTCTGGTAAAAAAAAAAAAGAAAAAAAAAAGGAAGCAGCATTTATCTGAAATAGAAATATTTTGTAACATTATAAATGTTTTTATCATCACTTTTGATCAATTTAAAGCATCCTTGCTAAATAAAAGTGTTAATTTCTATAATTTCTTTCAAAGAACTAATAATAACTAAATAATAATAATAATAATAATTGTGCTGACTCTAAGCTTTTGAAAGTTTTTTTTTTATTTCAGATAAATCCTGACCTTTGGATCATTCTATTCATCAAAGAATCCTAAAAAAATGTTCTCAACTGTCTTAAATATTGATAATAATAATAATAAAATGTCTCTTGAACAGCAAATCAGCATATTAGAATGATTTCTGAAGAATCATGTGACTCTGAAGACTAGAGTAATGATACAGAAAATTTAGCTTTGATCATAGGACAAAAAACCTTTTAAAATATATTCAAATAGAAAGCAGTTATTTTAAATAGTAAAAAAGTAACAATGTTACTGCTTTTGCTGTATTTTGGATCAAATAAATGCAGGCTTGGTGAGCAGAAGAGAATTTAAAAACATTAAAAATCTTTTGACTGGTAGTGTAAATATTAAGGAACCCATGTAACATTTGTGTTAGGAACATTCTATGGAAAACCTCTAATTAATTTTAAAATTAAAGTGTTGCTATTTAAATATACTGTCAGGTAAAGTTTTTTGACGTGCTGTCTAAGCAGTCAGTGCTGGCAAATACAATCAGTTAGATAGAAAAGAAAAAGTACATATCATTTGAAATGCTATTTAATGAATAAAAATGACAAAAATGTGGTCAGTTAAGCTAAAACTATAGCCTATACAAATGGGTTTACGCAATAATCAGATGTGTATACTTGTGTGACTGACAAAACCCTCCACCCTCCTCTGTCCTTTGCTTTATGCTAACAAACAATTCTCATAAAAAGGCTGAGCTATCTTTATATGGCGGAATTGGTAGTATATTAAACTGCTATTAAAAACTGAGCCAGTATCTTGCTGTCACGTGGGTTTCCGTGAGGGACTGTAGTCTGGTCTATAGTCTGAACTCAACCTAAGCCATGATGTACATGTGAATCACACGAATAAGACCAGTACATCCATATAAATCTGATTTGACCCCTGTACGACAGGGAACTGACACCACCGGTGGAGGGCACTCAGTAATACAGCTTAAGCTACGGCGTCTCGGTTTGGACAAAAAGTGTCGTTTCCAGTCCATCAATGACGATGGGTGACACGATTTTTGAAGAATTAGAAGATTTGATGCATTTTTCTGTCGCCGATTTGCCCGCTCGTGGATATGCAGTGATGGAGGAGATCCGACGACAAGGGAAACTGTGTGACGTTACCCTAAAAGTAATGTGCTTTTCTTTGTTAGGGTTAATTTGCTAGTGAAATGCTAACCAAGTAGCACTGGGCTGTCAGCATTGGGAGAGGCTAGTGAACTACAGACACTGTTAGCTATAGGAAGGGCTGTAATGTTTAAGCTTGTGAGGTCGTTTGTTAATGTGTCTCAATGCAGAAAATTGATATTTGGAATTTTTTTATCAGCTGTAAAGCGAGTTATTATTCTAGTGTTTTTTTTAGTTAGCATGTGCCGCTAACATCCTCATCAGCTGCACATGAGCTGTATATTAAAAACTAACCCACTAAAGCACAGAGGAGAAACAATACATTCTGCTATTATTTCTATTATTATTTTAGCCTGTAGAGATTTTTTAAAAACATTTTGGATTGTGATTTCCCCTTTCATGGTCTCTTAAGAAGTTGTCACTTCCTTATGTTTAATGTTTAACTATATAGTCGCGCTGAGTTTAATGGAAACACCTGTGACAGCCAATATATCTTGAGCTGTTTGACTTATTTTAAATAACAGTTTGGCTCTGGCATTTAATTAATTTATTTTTTAGCATAATTAATTAGATTAACGAATTAGAATGAACCAAAGTTGGTTTTTTAAAACATTGCCTGCTGCCTGTCAGTTCTATATAAAATATATTTGTAAATAGTTTAACAGTCAGCCTCACATATGGAAAGCACACTTAATATTCCTACAATCTGTATACTGAGGGGCTATAAGGGTGGTTCTGGACCCTTTTCACTCCAAGGCCCCCAAACAAATTTTGAAGACCATGTACCCACAGGTAGACTAAAATACTTCTGGTAATTCTTTGTTTCCAGAAAATAGACGTGGTAATGTATTAAACAAGAAAGTAAGTAAAGTAATTGTGAATAGGTAAAATTACAATGATTGCATTCTGTAATTCCAGAAGGTCCAAAAATGAGATGTTCCTAAGAGTTCTTTATGACCAGTGAATTTACACATCATTTCTGGTTGTTTGTGATAATAGGATAAGACATATTTTTTACTCCCAAATAGCAATTTTTATGCAATAAAATATTTTCCTTCTTGAAAAATTGCATTTCTATGACTTTTCTAGGTCTATAAATTAAGCGTTGTCCAAGACCGTGGGAACCCTGTTTCTTAAAGACATTTTTAAGATAGCTCTTAAGGGAATGAACTTAAACTAGAAATATAATGTCAGTTTATATCTAATTTTTAGATGTTTTAGCTTATTTTAAGGTTTATTTCTCAAAAGGATATAAATAAAGCATGCATCAGTAATTGCAGGAACAGAAATGTATACGTATTTCTGCAGGAACACAGATGTAGAAGAAAACAGATGTAGAATTTATTATTATTATTATTTTAGGATTTAAGACACTACCAGTCAAAAGTTTTTGAACAATAAGATTTTGAATGTTTTTTTTTTTTTAACTTAAGTCTTATTTATTTGATCCAAAGTACAGCAAAACAGTAACATTTTGAAATATTTTTACTATTTAAAATAACTTTCTATTTGAATATATTTTAAAATGTAATTTATTCCTGTGATTCAACGCTGAATTTTTAGCATCATTACTCCAGTCACATGATCCTTCTGAAATCATTTTAATATTTCAAATTGCTGCTTAAAAAAGATTTATTATTATTATGTTGAAAACAGCTGAGTAGAGTTTTTCTTTGGTGAATAGAAACCTTTTGTAACATTATAAATGTCTTTATCATCACTTTTGATATTTATATTTCAGATAAATGCTAATCTTTGGATTTTTCATCAAAGAATTCTGAAAAAAAAAATGTACTCAACTGTTTTAAATATTGATCATAATAATAATAATAATAATGAATGTTTCTTTAACAGCAAATCAGCATATTAGATTGATTTCTGAAGGATCATGTGACACTGAAGACTGGAGTAATGATGCTGAAAATTAGAAACAAATTACATTTTAAAATATAATCGAATAGAAAGCAGTAATTTTAAATAGTAAAAATATTTCACAGTATTAATACTTTTGCTGTATTTTGGATCAAATAAATGCAGGCTTGGTGAGCAGAAGAGACTTCCTTAAAAAAAAATTAAAAGTGTTCAAAAACTTATGACTGGTGGTGTATGTGTAATATACAATGATAAATAGTTCACATTTTTCTGAAATGTTTAAAATGAAATAAAAATAGAGGTGGTTTGCCAGCACCTTGTTTTTAAATGATGTGCATTTATGTGTTATTATGTTGCTGTATAAAGCAGCATTAGGAGTAGGATCAAGTAATGAAAGTTGTACTCAGTCTGTGATCTGCTGTGCTTTAACTGTTGCATCATCAGCCCTTCATGTAGGTCACAGAGAGCAATAATCCTCTTTATCTTTTTCACCTGACCAGCTGTATGCATGTCTTATAGGACATATACTACAGATCATGCCGAGGATTATGGTGTACTTTCTGTATATCAGATTTTCCCTAATGGCTCACTGCTCCATGTTTTCACATTTGCTCTTTTATTCATTGAAATTTAACTTGTCTGTAGTGTGGAGAATGGTCATAATTTGTGTTCATTTGGGTGGTAATGTTTTAAATTTTTCATTTAGTACTCAATTATCAACATTAAACCAGAACATTTTTATATATTGTGGATATAAGATATTTCTGATCAAGATTTGTGTATCTATCTGTGTTGGTGCAGGTAGGAGAGCACAAATTCAGTGCTCACAGAATAGTCCTTGCTGCTTCTATTCCATACTTTCATGCCATGTTCACCAACGACATGGTGGAGTGCAAACAGGATGAGATCGTCATGCAGGGCATGGACCCCAGGTGAAGATACAAACCTCAGAGACAATTAAGATCTTTACACATGCTCTTTTGTTTTGTTTGTAAATGCACGTTAAAGATTTCATCTCTGTTTTGCCTGTAAACAGTGCACTTGAAGCCCTAATAAACTTTGCCTACAACGGACACATAGCCATAGACCAACAAAACGTCCAAGCCCTCCTGATAGGGGCCAGCTTCCTGCAGCTTCAAAATGTCAAAGATGCCTGCTGCTCTTTTTTACAACAGAGGTAAAGTTAAAAATATATATATTTCTTCATAAGACCAATGGGTCAGTAAGCTTTTTTTGTCAAAAGAAAGTAATAATTTTATTCTGCAAGGATGCATTAAATTGATCAAAAGTGACAGTAAAGATGATTATTTCTAATTCAAAAAAGCTTAATTCATTAATTCAGATTTTTATGTCATCACATAATCACAATCAAGCCGTTAAGTAATACAGTTGAAGTCAAAAGTTTACATACACATTGCACGATCTGCAAAATGTTAATTATTTTACCAAAATAAAAGGGATCTTACAAAATGCGTTTATTTTTTGAGTACTGACCTGAATAAAATATTTCACATACAGTTCACAAGAGAAAATAATAGTTTAATTTATAAAAATGACCCTGTTCAAAAGTTTATTCTTAAAGCTGTGTTGTTACCTGAATGATCTACAGCTGTGTTTGTTTTGTTTTGTTTGTTCTGAACGGTTAAACTGTCCGCTGTTTCCTACAAATTCTTTGTTTTTTTAGCATTTTAGTGTATTTGAACCCTTTCCAACAATGACTGTATGATTCTGAGATTCATCTTTTCACACTGAGAACAGCTGAGGGACACTGTTATAGAAGTTTCAAATGTTCACTGATGCTTCAGAAGGAAACACGATGCATTAAGAGCCAGGGGGTGAAAACTTTTGAACAGAATGAAGATGTGTACATTTTTCTTATTTTGCCTAAATATCATATATTTTTCATTTAGTACTGCCCTTCAGAAGCTACAGAAGATGCTTACATGTTTCCCAAAGACAAAATAAGTTAAATTTACCCTCATCTTAAATTTCCAAAAGTTTTATCCCCCGGCTCTTAATGCGTTGTGTTTCCTTCTGGAGCGTCAGTGAGCGTTTGAACCTTCTGTAAAAGTTGCATACGAGTCCCTCAGTTGTCCTCAGTGTGAAAAGATGGATCTCAAAATCATACAGTCATTGTTGGAAAGGGTTGAAATACACAAAAATGCTATAAAACCAAAGAATTATTGGGACCTGAAGGATTTTTTTGAAGAAGGGACACATGAACAACTACTACTAACTATCACTAAACTAAACAAAACACAGCTGTGGATCATTCAGGTAACAACACAGTATTAAGAATCAACAGGGTCATTTTTAAAAATTCAGCTATTATTATCTCTTGTGGACTATATGTAAACGTATTTTATGTTAAGTATCTTATTCAGGTCACTACTAAATAAAAAATAACATGCAATTTGTATGATCCTAATGAACATCAACAACAAGATGTATGTAAACTTTTGACTTCAACTGTAACTGTGACAGGCCTCTCTTAGGCTATGGAGTTTCATAAAAGTGATTCGTTTCACTTCTTACGGACTTTTCTGGATTTACAGGTTGCATCCAAAGAATTGCCTTGGTGTACGGCAATTTGCAGAGACTATGATGTGCACCACGCTTTATGATGCAGCCAACAGCTTTGTTCACCAGCACTTTGTGGAGGTATCCATGTCTGAGGAGTTCCTGGCCCTTCGGCCGGAGGAGGTGCTTGAGCTTGTGGGGTGTGATGAGCTCAATGTCCAAGCAGAGGAGCAGGTCAGAGTCTTTTGAGACATTTGATGAAGACATTGTAATGACACATTGTTGCAAGAAATGTTTCTAAATTAGTTGTCAAAGTATAAAAGAGTAACCTTGTTTGTTGGCTGTAGGTGTTTGAGGCCGTGCTTGCTTGGGTACGGCATTCACGTGAAGATCGGGAGTCACGATTACCAGAGTTAATGTCTAAAACCCGACTGCCTCTATGTCGACCTCAGTTCCTTGCTGACCGAGTTCAACAAGATGAGCTTGTACGCTGCTGCCACAAATGCAGGCAAGTTTCTTAGATAAAATACATTTCTTTCTATGATAACTTATGCCCCATAATTGGAATTTTTGGCAAAGCACATCCAAAATATGACACTTAAGTGATTTTTGCAGATCCAAATCTATAGAAAATATATTTTTCAGCACAAAATCTCTAAAGAGTTCCATTGGTTTCCATTTCGAAATGTAGATAATAGTAATAATAATACAAATGTAACCATTTCTTTGTTATATTTTTGAAAAGATGTGGGGTTAATCATTTTTAGTAATGCATTTGACTTTTACTTCTAACAGGGACCTGGTCGATGAGGCAAAAGATTACCACCTGATGCCGGAGCGACGACCGCACCTCCCTGCCTACAAGACCCGACAGAGGTGTTGCACATCCATCGCGGGCTTAGTCTATGCAGTTGGGGGCCTCAATAGTGCTGGTATCTCCTTCACACTATCCTCTTAGAAACCTTAAGTGCTAGTTCCTGAACATATCAGTGTCAGTTTTTGTTGAGTCATTGTTTTATGCACAGGTGACTCATTAAATGTCGTGGAAGTGTTTGATCCAATTGGAAACTGTTGGGAGCGATGCCAGCCTATGAGTACAGCCCGCAGTCGAGTGGGTGTTGCTGTCGTGAACGGACTGCTTTATGCCATTGGTGGTTACGACGGTCAATCGCGGCTTAGAACCGTGGAAGTTTACAATCCAGAAACTGACACGTGGACCAAAGTTGCTAGCATGAATACTCAACGCAGGTAGGAAATCCTGAAATTGTAAATTGCATGTTGTAATATGTGAGGGAAATATATTTTATTTGATCAGCTATTTAATTGTTTATTGAGAAAGAACTGAAATAGGGTTTTAGGTACATGTGATGTATATCTGATGCTTTTGGTCTTTCTTCTCTTCATTCTGCATTAGTGCAATGGGAACAGTTGTAGTTGATGGACATATATATGTGTGTGGTGGATATGATGGCAAATCCTCTCTAAATTCAGTTGAGTGCTATTCTCCAGAGACTGACAGGTAAGTTATACATTCTTTAAGAAAAATTCAGGGTTTTTAAAGAAAACATTCCAGGATTTTTCTCCATATCAATGGACTTCAATGTGATCAGCATGTTGAAGGTCCAAGTTGCAGTTTCAGTGCAGCGTCAAAGGGCTCTACATAATTCCAGCTGAGGAATAAGAGTCTTCTCCAGTTGTAATTTTCGAAAAAAAAAATCTTGCACTAGCTCTAATGCATCTGACTTTACATGTTGCGTAATCACGTTGGAAAGGTTTTTTTTTTTAAGAAAATGACCAATCCTTTTACTTGATAAGACCCTTATTCCTCAGCTGGGATAGTGTAGAGCCCTTTGAAGCTGCAATAAAACTGCAATTTGGACCTTAAAGCCGTTGATCCCCATTGAAGTCCACTACATGGAGAAGAATACGTATTAGATGCCACATTTGTTTTAATCTTTCAATTTATTAATATATTAATACTTCATGTAAAGACATGTTTGATAGCAAATTGGTTTTAGTATCAACAACCCTATTTTCCTCTGTTTATTAAACTCTCCATTTAGGTTCATTTATTTTCTGTCTCAACAATCATTGTAGCTTTATTTGGAATCACAATGACTCAGATTTCATGTGTTCATTTGTGTTTGTTACCAGATGGACGATAGTTACAGAAATGAGCGCGAGCCGCAGTGCTGCTGGTGTTACTGTATTTGAAGGCAGAATATATGTTTCGGGTGGTCATGATGGTCTACAAATCTTTAACACGGTAAGTAAACATCAGCATTCAATTTATAGGATACAGTTTGCACACTATTTGCCAGTCTTTTGTGCAGTTAATTCTCATATTGTATTTTCAGCAAGTTTTGGAATATTTGTCCTCTCTGCAAATTTCTCACTTATGAAACACAGTAATATTAATTTAATTAGAAGGGTTATATTGTCCTATTAAGATTTTGCTTACATCTAGATTGTAAATATATATATATATATATCTATACACATTTGTTTCAGAGGTAAATCCATAACAGTTACATTTGAACAATATTTCAAGTGTCATTTATGAGATTTGTTGTATTTTGAATCCAATTTGAATCCAAAAAGTTGATCATACTGATTTCAAAGTTAAGGATTCATTAGTTTGAACATACATTGAACCAAAAAATATCATAACATCTTAGCTGATAATTCAGTATACTTTATTTTTGACAAAACATCCCATGTTTCAGGAGTGACAGTAATGCTTTGGTAGCATCCACATCACATTACAGAATTTTAACATAATAATAATAAAACACTACTAAAACATACTAAAATACAAAACTTGCATAAATGTACTCAAATTTAGTTTATTTCCCCCAAATATGAGGATTACGTGTTCCCTTTTTATGGGCTAACATCCAAAAAAACATCCAAAGATGTCACTACCGAAACTCTACCAAATGTTTCAGTAGTGACAATTTTAGATACTTTTGTGCCTAGCTCAAAAATGCTAATCAGCACATGGTTAGCTAGCACAGTTGATGACAGTGATACACGTATAAAAACATAAAAGTTATGGAATAACTCCCAAAAAAAGTGTGCTTAATTGCGGAAAATAGGTGTTTGGTAGTGACATTACTTAAAGTTACACACACATTTTTCAGATTTTGAAAACATTTACCCCAAAATGATGGGTTCTACTCAAACCTTGTAGCTATGAGATATTTCCTGATCATAAATTTATGGGTTTAGTTAAAATCAGTCTCAGACTGAAGACTAAAACATACACTGTTGAAAAACGCGGGACACATTTTTAAACATAAAGTTTCCAGATTTACAAAGAAAATATAAAAATTTTTTTTTTTGAACTTCACTTTTTAAAAGATTAAAAAAAGATACTGTTAAAAACAACAATGTAAAAGAAAAATGCAAAAATTATTTCAACAATATTTTAATAAGTTGAAATTTAGGGGTTAGGGTTCGGGACAGCAACCTCCCAATTGAAAGTACCCACTAAATGATGATTTTATATAGTTTAAGCTTACTAACATTTTAAACATTACTGTGGGTTTCAATAGATAATAGAAGGATCTTAGTAAACGTCTAATAAATGCTTTTTAAATGTGTTTTTTGGTTGTGGAACAGCAGTTTGCACCAGTTCTGTGGAATGGCCCATATATATCAGCTTTGTTGCTTCATGTTTCTTCCACTAGGTGGAGTACTACAACCATCATACCGCATTATGGCACCCTGTCGCACCCATGATAAACAAGCGCTGCCGGCACGGCGCTGCAGCCTTGGGCAGCAATCTGTATGTGGCAGGAGGCTACGACGGCTCTGCGTTTCTCAGTGGAGCGGAGGTGTACAGCTCCGTAGCAGATCAGTGGAGCCACCTAGTGACCATGAACACTCGACGCAGCCGCATTTCTCTAGTGGCCAATTGTGGTCGACTTTATGCAGTGGGAGGCTATGATGGACAGTCCAATCTCAGCTCTATGGAAATGTATGATCCAGAAACTAACCGATGGACGTTTATGGCACCGATGGTTTGCCACGAAGGCGGGGTAGGGGTGGGCTGTATACCCTTACAGCCCGCTTAACACCACAGTCTCCCTCAACTCATAAGGACATTTTAATAATTTAAAAAAACAGGCGTTTGTATCAGAGGTACTATTATTTAGGCTTTTTTTTGGAGAAAAGCCTAAAGCAGATATGCCAGTACACCTTTAATGGTGACGTAATCCTGTTTTGTTTTTTTCACAACTAAATGTAAAGCGAAGAGATTTCCAGGAAATGGGTCGCACTTCTGCTAAAAAGCACACTGGTGCACTGTGGGCCCATTAAAGCGTCAGTTGTTGGGGAATATCATAATACATACATAGAAATTTGTCATTTTATTCCTCTAAACTGGAAGCCAATTTAGATTTCTAGACAGGTGAAAGTTAACCACTGTTAACCCATGCCATAATTGGGAGAGTATAATCAAGAAGGTATGATTAATAAGTGTTTTATCAAGATTTTTTCTTATTTAGAAGTACTAACCGTATTTTATTTGGGATATTAATGGAAATTTAATGTGAGCAACTGACCTCTTATGTGTCTGTGCAAAACATCTGCTAGATGTGCCATGACTTTACACTTCACATGGGACTGTTTTTTATTTTTTTATTTTACCACTTTATTGACTTGAATTCTCTTAAATTTGAATCTGGAATTGATGACCGATCACCAGCTTTGTATCCTGGATGGATAGGTTGTTGCGTAACCATCCAATCCCAGTCTTGCTTTTACTTTTTAATTTGTCCTTCGTGTTTTTAAGAACCAGCACACATACCAGGGAGAGTGAAATTGACGTCAGATATATGCTTTCAGGATTATTCACTATAGTGACTTCACATCCTCTTATTGAAGTATGAGTGTTGGAGACTTAAATGGAACAGAAAAAATATCCAAATTATGTTTTGTGACTGTAAAGACGTATAGATTTTCAACTCAATGCTTTTAATTTCAAATAACACATCTGAAATTAGGATTACTGACTGTGAATTTTAATACAGTTTATATTTTCCTTCTCATATTACCGATACTGCATTTCTCTGCTGATTTTATTTTCTGATTAATTTTGTATTCCAATTGTGATGCAGTATTTCTACTTTTAATTTATTATTAGCTGTAATTTTTCCTCTTTTTATAGCATTGCACATGGTAGTTTGTCACATTAATGAGAATCAAGTTTACAGAAATCTAATATATATATATATATATATATGGATCACATCTCTGTATGTGTTTGAATATATTCCTCGGCTACCTCCGTTTGAGATGGGAGAGCTCAACAGGGATGAATATCTTCTCTGTTACCTTTAAAAAATTTCCATTTAACCCGAAGGAACGGCATTAACTGAGATCTTTTGTGTGGGACTAAATATTCTTTTTTCACATAATTCCTAAATGTCTTAAATAAACATTGATTTTATGGACACAATGCCGCCCTGTGCCGTAATTTTCCCTGGTGACGCACAACAACTTTGGGTCCCACCCTTTGAGTGGTGTTTTAATTGAACAGGCGTTTGTCTGTTCACTGTTAGTGTGACACTGAAGATGACTGGGAACATGAAAAGTGCCCTGCTGGTTTTGCTGCTCATCTGTGCGCTGAACTTCTCAGCTGCTTTTCCTATGGAGCCACTTCAGAAGGTATAGAATCTTCTTTTTGTATTATTAAAACTGGTATTGAAAAGACTAAGTGACTAAGTGTTTTTTTTTTTTTATCTTACAGACACCTCTGCTGATCCAACCATCAGATCCACAGCCGTCAGAAAGTGTAACACTAGAAAACTCACGGGTGAGAAATGTGTTTATGATTGGACACAATCAGACTTGTTTGTTTGTATTTTAAATATTACAGCTGTGCTGATGTTTGTAGGACGTGAGGGTCAGCAGTCTTGGATTCCGTCTGAAAAGAGCCAACTCTGCTAACACAAAGAAACCGGCCCGTTACTGTGCTGGATGCTTCTCTGTCATTGGAGACCCAACGAGACAAGAGAAATGAAATCTGCTATATCTGCTGAATGAATAATCCTTAATATGAATCTGTTTCCGTTGAAAATAATCTTTTTTTAATCTGTTTATCCAACTATATTTCAGGAGTACTATTCTAGACTGTCATTTCTTACAATGTTGTATGACTTTGCACTTTTTTTTTCAGTAAAACTTATGTAAATGTAGCACTGTTTTTCTTTGAACACATCATGGTTACCTATTTGTATGCGAAATGTCAGTCACCTATTGACTTTTGTTCTAGCTTTGTGTTTTTTTCCTCATCCATGTAGTAAACTTGCTATTTGAGGTTTTCCTAAACAAAGAAATGATAGTTCAGAACGATAACATGGATTTGAAGTAGCGTCTAAGTGGCTGTTTCACAGATGTGTCATTATAACCGCAAGATGATATTACAGTGTTAAGGAGCTTTAGTTTTGACCATAGTCAATTATTCATATTTCCCACACTATCATTTATGGCTTTGCTACCCGTGGGAGTAAAATAGATACAGGCACAGATCAGAATATGGAATCATAGAAGCTAGTGTCAGAGACACAACTGTGTCTTTGTATGTAAAATCGGCTAAATGTTTAATAAAAATGAACTGAGGTCAATATTTTATGAGTGCATTTATTCATTTCTAACCTTCACAGTAATCATGTAGTCTAGATGGTGTAAATAACAAGTGAAGAGAAACAAATGAAAATCAAGCGTTTTGCAAGGATTAATAAAATATCATTCCTGCTTGGTTTCTTCTGGAGCACCAGGAGCGTTAGAACCTGATAGAAGACATCAAAACACATTTTTAATCTCGAAAATGTCTTGATCATTTCTTCATATTTTCTACAAAACGTTGTCATTCATGTTAAAGGATTCGTTCATTTTTGAGTCATTTACTCCCCCTTATGTCATCCAAGATGTTCATGTCTTTCTTTCTTCAGTCAAAAAGAGTTGGTTTTTGAGGGCAACATTCCAGGATTTTTCTCCATATAATGGACTTAAATGTGACCCAACGGGTTGAACGTCCAAAATGCAGTTTCAGTGCAGCTTCAAAGTGCTCTACACGATCCCAGTCGAGGAATAAGGGCCTTATCTAGTGAAACAATGGATAATTTTCTCATAGAAATAAAAATGTATATACTTTTTTGTTGTTTTGTTGTTATTTTTATGGACTTTTATGCATTTTTTTAGATAGGACAGTTGAGAGATTACAGGAAAGCAGCGGGAGGAGAGAGGGGTGTTGGTTCGGCAAAGGATGCACTAACCACGCACTAACCACAATGCTATTGGCGCCGACTAAAATGTATATACTTTTTAACCACAAACAACACATGCGGTTAGTGCTCTACCTGTGTTCTTTGGTTCTAAAAGGTAGGGTAGGAAAAACTTGAAAAAACATAGTGTCTCTTCCAACTTCAAAATCGTCTGACATTGTTGGTTTACCTTTTTTGTAAATGCCGTTTGACTTTCTTTGCCTGTTCGCTTTGTAAACACTGGGCTGGTACTTTTCACCTATGTCACGCGTGACCTTTCCAATGTGCAATGTGTGAGGTTGGGCTGGTGCAAGATGACAATTTGTGGCTAAAAAAATATATCAGTTTTTATTTTTTTAAGAAAATAACCTAATGTTTCGCTTGATAAAACCCTTATTTGAAGCTGCCCTGACACTGCAGTTTGGATGCTCAACTCTTTGGGTCCCATTGAAGTCAACTATATGGAGAAAAATCATGGATTGTTTTCCTCTTTTCGACTAAAGAAAGTAAGACATGAACATCTTGGATCACACTGGGGTGAGTAAATTATCAGGAAATTTATATTCTGGAAGTGAACTAATCCTCCTGTAGATGGAAATAGTACCTTCAGTCTGTAGACTGATTTCTGGTTCAGATGTGGAAGGTGTGGGATCAGTTTGTCCCTCAGGAACTGAAGAACCACTGGGGAACCTGCAGTACAGAACAAAATTGTGATTACCTAAGAGATCAGTCTGAGAGCACAGAAACGCTAACTAGGGACGGGTTTCTAAAATTGTACGAGTTTTGAGGAACAAGGAATAAGAAGTCCTCCTATAGTAAGCAGATTGAAAATGAGCCTCACGTTGAAGAGTAGAATCTGCTCTCCTCTACATCCAGGATTCCGTGATATGTTCCGATCTCCATCTCCAGCTTCGTCTTGTTGTTGAGTAAGGTTTCATAGTCACGGCGCTGCTGCTCGATGTCCCCACGGACGTCGTTGAGCTCAGCCTCCAGCTTTCCAATAACAGATCCCAGATTTTGGAGCTCAATGTCATGCCAGTGCTTGGCATCATTGAGGGCATTCTCCAGGCCTCGTTTCTGCAGGGATCATGCATAGGTCAGTCTAGTGAATTGAATATTGTTGTGCTTTATGATTTTTGCTTTGAGAAGGTTGTCTTACCAGAGCTCTAATAGACTCAGTTTCAGCCTGCAGACTCTGAATCTTGCACCCAGCATCACTACACTCTGTCTTCAGACTCTCAAGCTCCTCTTCCTCTCGACTCAGCTTACTGCTCACACTGTCAGTTTGCTGCATATTTACAAACAGGGGATTTGTCATATTATTATGACAGTGATCATTTTCAGTCAGTTGGTCATTATTACAAAATAAACCCAATATGGTGATTGTGACACTGACGTGTAGGGAGATTTTGAAGTTGAAGGAGAAAATGAGATGGGAGTTTTGTGACCTACCCTAACTGTCTTGAACCAGAATACACAGAGTTCACACAGAACTAGACAAGACGAGCATTTAAGGTTAAAAAGTATATTAATTGTTAATGTTTTTAGAAACGAACCAATCATTTTGCTAGATAAGACCCTCTTTTGAAGCTGCATTTAAACTGCACTTTGGAAGTTCAAACTTGGGGGCACTATAGACATCTACTATATGGAGAGAAACCCTGAAATGTTTTCCTCAAAAAACATTTTTTTTTTACAACTGAAGAAAGAAAGACATAAACATCTTGTACATTTGTAAATTTTTTTGTACATTTCTGTTCTGGAATTGAAGTTCTCCTTTAATAATAAATTATTTCCTAGTTAATATTCTATGGTTTACCTTGCTCTCAACGTAGGCATCGGTCTCAGCACGGTTCTTCTCAATGACCTTCTGCCAGTGGGAGCGGATGAAAGCTAGAATCTGGTCCAGGCTGGTCTCAGTGGGAGCATCCGGCACATCAACCTCACGGCCGGATATCTGTTTATAGAGCACTCTAACATCCTGAAGAAGAGCAAGAGAAGATACTAATTTACCACTGAAACCTTCCTCACAAAGAGAGTTTCATTGCTGAGCTGGTCATATCTCACCTCTATGTGACTTTGCTCCAGATTCATCAGCTCATTCTTCATACTTTCAATTTCATTCTCCAGGTCCATCCTGGTCAGGTTTGCATCATCAATGACTTTGTACAGAGAGTTGATCTCCTCTTCAACTGCTTTACGGAACGGCTGCTCATTCTCATACCTACAGTCATGCATGAAAATACACTATAGAAGACTATACTTGAAGGAAATGAACAGATAATGCAGATAAAAGCTTGTGGTTAGATTAAAATCTGTTGCTCTATTTAAATCACACTCACACCTGTCTTTAAAGTCCTCTACATTGGCTTGAACATTCTCAGTCTGGAGCATAAGTCGAGCGTTGTCCAAGATGGCTTCACTGACCTGACAGAAAACAGAAACAGTAACGTTAGCTTGTACACCTGTGAGTATTATTATCTTTTTTCTTCAATATTGTGTTTAAAGAGGTTCATTCTTAAAACAAGATACATTCATATGTATAATATTAAATACTTTAACAGTAGGCTACCTTTAGTATTATTGGAAACATTAAATATAAAGTTTATATATAGCCGCAAAATGATTGGATATGACTGGTTATGTTCGATTGTGATTGGTTCATGCGATAACTCCCGCCTCTTGTGTTCGTGCGTATTTGCAACTCAGTCTGAATGAACAATATAACGGCGTTAATGGGAAGACTAATTTTAAAAAGTAAACAACCAAAAACTATAGACATACTCACACACTTAAATATGACTAATTTGTGATGCCAAAATAAGAGTAATCAGCTTGGTAAGTTTAAAGTTAAATCTTCCTGTCTTTGAGCAATATTTACCAAGCTTTGATGACTGATGACCCGAAAAATTCAAAAATAGTTAAAAGTTAGCTATTAAAAAGAATAGCTGAACATAAGTTCACAAATAAAATATATTGTTTAAATAGTTACTGCCTTGAGGTATTATTTTAACAAATGTAAAATGCTTAAAAACTGAGAGGGTGCTCCCTACAGAGCCAGATGGGAGGAGCTGGAGGTAATGGGTGGAGATAGACACCTAACCACACCCTAACCCTACCCCTTACCCTATCCTAACCCTAACTCCACCCATTAGTTCACACAGAGGTGGAGCTGGACCTCCAGAGAGGGGGAGCTGGAGGCCATTCGGCTCTGCAGTGAGCAGTACTTGTAAAAACTTGACTTGATTCATACACGGCTTTAATAAATAGAATATTACATTGTTAAATGTAAAAATATTTTTTTATAATTATTTTTTTCTGATAGTGTGAAAAAAAGAGACAATCAGCATTATATTTAAAAAAAATTACACTATAAAAAAAAGTTATAGAAGTTTAAACCTACTGTAAAGACAATGTACTGTACTATTTTTTATTTTTATATAAAATGTTTATTTATGTTTATGTTATGATGTAGATTTTCTGAAGTACACTCTTGTTGTAAATTAATGTATTACTTATCCTACATAATTTTTAACATAAAAACACTGGTAAAATATCTATTTAGGAGTCTTAGACCTTTCCAACGATACATAGTTTGTCATGATTAGATTTAATTGTAATATAGTGAAGGCATCCCGTTAGCAGAACGGTGACAGTTAAGGGGTTACGTAATTATTTTTGATGTGTGACCTCTGTGCTTGATGTTTATAACTATCCTACCTGTATATAAACATCCTCCCAATCTTGTTTCAGGCCAGTCCATGTCCCGGCGCTGACGGCCTTCCGTTCCAAGCAGTGTCTGATCTGTTCCTCCAGCTGTTGGTTGAGTTGCTCCAGAGCTTGAACTTTATCGCGGTACTCCAGGAGGCACGTGTTGAGGCTGTCGAAGCCAGACTGCTGGCCTCGATCTCTGGTCTGGTTGACCACAGGAACGCTGGTGCTTCTAAGGCCGTGCAGAAACACGCTGCTGATGCCCATAGCTCTGCGGGACACGCGTGTACCGAGGCTGCTGGCACCTCCGGTGGGAGCCATGCCTACAAACACTCCCCGAGGCGCAGAGTTCCCCGCTGCACTCATGCGGCCCACACCGCCGGGTCGCTCGGAAGCAGCCTGGCCCAGGAAGGAGGATCGGCGTCGTGGCAGAGGCATTTCTGTCCTGATGCTTTTTAAGTGACAGGCCACTATCAGTCCATAGACATGACCACAATGCAAAGGTAAATATCCACTGACCTCCCCTCAGCTAAACAGCAACAGCTAAGAGCGCATGCCTCTTTATGTTGGCCTGGCCTTCTGGAAAGCAGGCTCTTTGTTTTTAGTACTATTGTGACAGAGACCTGGTGATGCTGGTTACTGCTCTTTGTTCATCACCGCTAGGCAGTTTTCGGCTGCCTCAGCACAGTGGTCTTCTCAGGAAAGCTCTATGGACCAATCCAGGTCCCCCTCTCTGAGTATGTTGGACAATGGAGTAAACTAAACTATTATCACATTGACCCAAGAGAGACATACAGAATGTTATATCACCTCTTATAAACAAAGAGTAGTAAACATGAACAAATGCAGAAAGAAAGTGTTAATTGCTTCATGAAGATGATTTTGCATTTGATAAGTAATCTTCACCACATCTTCCTGTTTGCAGATGGCAGATATTTTTTAACTGTCCTCAAAACAGAGAAGTCAGAACTTTTTCCCATGAGAAAGTGAGCTTTTACGTATCTGTATCTTTTTTTTTTTGTTATCACAGATACAAAAAAATACATTTATATGGTCAGCGAGGCTATAAGCACTGTGTGGTTGATAGTTTGCCTACCCACAACAACCTACCCTGAGAAAATAACCATAGCAATATTGCACTGCTTAAGCACTTTCTGTTCTATACCAGATGGGGAACTTCTTTAAAGTTCGCCAACTTTAAAGACTTTGAAAACACTATTGTGGCTGTGGCATGGCATGTGGACATTTGGCTTCATGTGAACAGATGTGTGTGAGCGTTTGTCTCATTATATTATATCAAAGCTGATTGGCAGAGAGGTGTTGCAACAGTGCTGATTGGACTGAATTTGAAATTATCATATTATTAGGGCGTTATCATATTATATGTAGGCCTACTATTTCTGATTTATATGAGAAATAACAGAGTAGCTAGTAGCATTCAGCCATTCAGTCCAGCAGCATTGGGACTTTTCACTGTTTTGTACCGCAGGCTGTCCTGTCTATGCGTTATGGATTTTTCAATTACTCTTTCTGGAGGTTACACTGTTATACCAGTAGGTGATGACTAGTGACTGTATTTCAGTCAGGGTTTGCTAGGTTCTAGCGACGTTTTTAAAATTATCCTAGTTGCGTGTCATAGGGGGTCCCCTGGTAAAATTCGCATTCCGGCGGCTAAATATCACATTATTGGGGTCACTTCAACCTGCGGACATGAAAAATAACCACTTTTTCACTGCAGTTAGTACCACTTCAAAGTGGGTGGGATTATAGAGTAGTTGTACCGCCTCTACCGCTGTGACTGCTTGACCGATTCAGCAATTCCTTTTTTACTTTTTGTCTACAATACAGTAGAAAGATAATTGACAGGCCAGTTTACAGTGACAGGGTGCGTGTGACTATGCGACAGAGCCGTCCATTTTGACGCAATTGTATAACATGATAGTACGTTCCAAACCTTGCCTACTCTTCTACTACACACTCAAAAGTGTATACTTCTTCACCAAAAGAGTACATACTTTAAGAGTGTAGTTAGTATAAGTAGGCACACCGGGATGGAGCACGACTCTTCAGTGAGTCATTGAATCATTCACTCAACTGATGTGTTCAAAGCATTGATTTATTCAGGAATGGGTCTTAATGATTTAATCACTGAATCATTCATTCAACTGATTTATTTGCTCAGAAACCATGTTTAACGTAAGCTACGTTTACGCTAGTGCGTTTTTGTTTTAAAACACATCTTTTGCTACAGTTACACCTATCGTTACACTACTCCAGCGTTTTCAACTCTCAAAAATGGAGACTTTCGAAAATGCTGCAGACCCCGTTTTAGTTTGAAAACTCTGGGGAGTGCGTTTCAGTGTAAACGGACCAAATCTGAGACTTTTGAAAACAATAACACCATGCTCATTGTAGTAATCTGATCATAATAGGACTTAGAAGCACTATCAGAATAAATAAGTCACATGTAACCACGTAAACTGGATTAAATTGGCCAGATCTGACTAAAATTTCGATCAGATTGTTGTACCCATAGACCAAGCATGTAGATTCATCCGCCATCTAAATAATAAGGCATCTGCCTATACATATCCATGGTTGTACCTGCATGAATGGTCATGTGACATGCGTTTTCAGTTGTGTATTGTCAACGGAGATCGTTTTCATTTTAAAACGCTGTTTTAAAACAGCTAGTGACGGATGGCAGAAGGTGCAGGAAGTAAGGGAATTGGCCACATTAAATGGTCATATGACTGACGGGTAAAGCAACCAATCATGTTTTGTTTGGTGCTGCGTCACGTTTAGAAAAATCTCACAATAACAGAGTAAAACTCTTGGACAGATTTGAAAGATTATATGCCGCAAAATTTTTTCACTTTATTTCCAGGTGGAACGTTAAAGGATGTGACACACACATCTCCCGGAAATCCTGTATAATTCAACCAATCCGGTAATGACTTTGAAAGTGTTTCCAATTTTGTGTGCCAACGGTCTGTGGGCGTCATGCTTATTATTGTACCTGCATTAATGTTCATGTGACATGAGTTTTCGGTTGCGTTGTGTGGGCGAAGATTTTTTCTGAAACAAAGTGAAAATGGCAGTGTAGACGAGGATCGTTTTCATTTTAAAACTCCGTTTAAAACGCACTAGTGTAAACAGGTCTTTAGTTAGCAAAAACATCACTGTGGTTGCTTTTTTGGAATTACACTGTCAAAAAGCATGTGTTAATTTTTAACATTTTTTATGTTGACAATTTTACATCTTTTGTGTCATTTGGTGTACATAATTGACACAAATTGTGTAGAAATTAGCAGGGATAACGCATTGGTTAAGTTAAAAGTAACATAAAATTTGTTGTCCTTAACTTGACACAGAGGCGTGTTATGAACAAGGGCGTGTTTACGTTATGGGGAGCCCCTAAGCAAATCTCCTTGCTTGGGAGAAATTGCGTTACTTCCTCACGATCACATTCCCATTAGCGTGTTTACCTACCACACAAAGCACACAATTACGTGGTGCCCCGCGAGCGGGGGGGGCCCCTGTGATATCTCCCAAAGGGGGACGCCCCCCGGCTCGTGGGAACCCCACGTAATTGCGTGCTTTGTGTAGTGGATAAACACACTACTGGTTAAGAAGCAACACAGGTTGTTTTGTTTTCAACACATCCTTTTTAAGAGTGTATGTTCGATAGGTGAGCAACAACAAATTAACTAGCATTATTGTATCTACAGCAAGTTTATTAACTTATTAAACTGTTGTATTACAGTATCACATTTGCTTATTAACACTGTAAGGCACTCTAGGATGCTTTAATGTGCACAATGCTAGTATAGTTATGAGATATCGATGAGTAATATCGATTTGTGTCAGATTATGAAGATGTGATGTTGAGAACTGGAATATCTTTATCTTTGGCCTATTAACCTTGACAGATAAGAACTTAACACATAACCTGTCTGTCTAAAAGCTGGTGCTGTAAGGCCCAGTGAGAATCTGTTTCATAACTGACTATCACTAATTACTGAAAGGCCTGAGGCTTTGTTCAAAGCAGCTGCAGTATTACATAAGAGATTATGTTCTGTGTATGTTTGAAAGCCATTTAGGTAAATTCAGGGGTTTTTAGGATCTACTATGGAACTGAAAATACATTAAAAAAAAAACAAGTATGCAACCCAGAATCAATTTTAGTTTCACATTTGTTTCTCATAACAGAGAGCTCTTAAAATATCTTGCTCAAAGGGGCCTTTTCAACTACTATGATACAGTTTGATGTACTTTTTGCCTTCCAGCCAAGTACGTCACCAGAGTTCTGCTGGTTATTTCGGCATTATAAATAAATGTACTGTTATATTGTAAACCAAGGTGGACTAACCTAACCTGAAGTTGTTTCTTGTATTAAACCGCAAGTATCAAAATAATCAGTAATGGAATAAAACCTCTTCCTCCTCTAAATAACCCTGGCAGAAGTGCAGTGTACCCTTTACACCGTCATGACATTATTAAAAAGTGTCATGTCTTTCCACTGAACCAGAGACAATTCCTCATCTGATTGGAAAACAACAGAGTGTGATTTCCCCTTCTCTCTCCCTGTCATTTATTGTTCAGGGGATTTTATAAATGACATTGATATTCTTGTCTGATTCTGAGTCTTCACATTCTAATCTAGTATTATTTTTTTTTTTTTAAAGAGCACATTCTTTAAAACAATTGACAATACAGTTTCTCATTGAAAATGAATAGTCAAATTTTCTATTTGATTACATTTGAATTGCTTTAATGTCAATCACATGTGGCAGCTGAGTATAACTGTGCCATGGGCATGTCATGAGTTCATAAAATGAGTAAAAGTATGCTTCACCTGCCATTGAAACAGGCACAAACCTATCACTAGAGTCTGCCCTTAAGACTTTCAAGACCAAGCAGATGTCTGTCAAATTCCACTTTTTATTAATGTCATTGATACCAAGCCCTAACCTTATGAAAGAGATCTGTAATAAAAGAATTACATAAAGGCTGGATCTGACAGATTTCATAGAAAATTGCAGTGTCTAAGCTTTTTTAGCTTTGTTTTCAATTGTCTCCTAACAACAAGGCACATGTTTCTGTGTAATTTCTGTGGGATTTTTCAGTTGTTTCCAGAAATCTGTGGCATAATCCAACCTACATGCAAAAGCTAGTGTTCCAGAATTTCTTTTAGCTGGACTCTACACAACAATAAATACATGAATCCTTTAAAGATACTTGATAGTATTCTCAAAGATGGAGTGTTAATTTTTTCAAAACTTCAAAATAGCTTGTAAATTATACTAATTTCAAAAGGGCAACTATTATGCAAAATCTGCTTTTACATGGTGTTTGGACATAAATGTGTGTTGGCAGTGTGAACACAGCCACCCTACATTGATACAAATTCGCTTACTCCTTCATTTTTAATCCCATTAAACCAAACCAGTCTCATTAAAGGGGAAGTCCACTTCCAAAACAACGATTTACATATAACGTACTCACCCCCTTATCATCCAAGATGTTCATGTCTTTCTTTCTTCAGTCGTAAAGAAATTATGTTTTTTGAGTTAAACATTTCAGCATTTTTCTCCATATGATGGACTGCAAGGGTGCTTCGATTTTGAACTTCCAAAACGGAGTTTAAATGCGGCTTCAAACGATCCCAGCCGAGGAAGAACGGTCTTATCTAGTGAAACAATCGGTTATTTTCATTAAAAAAATACAATTTAAATGCTTTTTATTCTCAAATGCTCGTCTTGCCTAGCTTTCCTTGAACTCTGTGTATTCTGCTAGATAAGACCCTTCTTTCTCGGCTTGGATCGTTCACAACTGCATTTGGGATCGTTTGCATTTAAACTGCATTTTGGAAGTTCAAAATTGGGGCAACATATCAGTCCATTATATGGAGAAAAATGCTGAAATGTTTTCCTCAAAAAACATAATTTCTTTACAACTGAAGAAAGAAAGACATTAACATCTTAAATGACAAGGGGGTGAGTACATTATATGTGAAACTTTGTTTCTGAAGTGAACTTCTCCTTTAAGTATGTGGTTTTGATTCTCAAAGCAGTGTGGCCCCTGCCCACAGCCACTGACTGGCAGTCAGTTTTCTCTGTGCCTGAGCAGCTGTAATGTCAGTAGTGTTTTGTAAGCAATTGCAGTGTTCTGTGTTTGGATGCAAGACTGAACATAAGAGTCTTTATTTTCTCCTGACATCTGAGCCACTGAGGACACAGTGGATTACTTTTATTTTAAGTAAGACATCCTCCCACTTTTGATGTGTTTGGCTTCCCATATTTATGGCTGAACACCGGTTCTCTCGCTTTCAGTCATGTTGCTTCTACTGACTGTTTATTGCTGTAGGTATGAATAAATAAGCTTTCCATTGGTGTAGGGTTTGGTAGGATAGGACAATATATGGCCGAGATACAACTATTTGAAAATCTGGAATCTGAGGGTGCAAAAAAATCTAAATATTGAGAAAATCGCCTTTAAAAGTTGTCCAAATGAAGTTCTTAGCAATGCATATTACTAATCAAAAATTAAGTTTTGACATATTTATAGTAGGAAATTCACAAAATATCTTTATGGAACATGATTTTAACTTTATATCCTAATGATTTTTGGCATAAAAGAAATTGACCCATACAATGTATTGTTGGCTACTGCTACAAATATATCTGTGCTACTTATAACTGGTTTTGTGCAGGGTTGCCAGGTTTTCACATCAAAATCTGCCCAATTGCTACTCACAACTAGCCCAAAAGTAGCCCAATCGCATTTTGAGTGGGGTCCCTTGTTAAAAATTGTGTTCCGGAAGGTAAAATACAAATTTTGTTCCCCTGGTAAAATTAACATTCCAGGGGCTAAATATTTTGTTATTGGGGTCGCTTCAACCCGTGGACATGAAAAACTACCCGTGGCAACAGTGTTAAAGCTAAAGCCCAATTCTGACTTGGCAACTCTGGTTTTGTGGTCCAGGGTCACATATTCGCTACACCCTCTTCTGAAGATTGGGCGGGAATATGCAGCTCATTTGCATTTAAAGTGATACACACCAAAATGGCTCTTTTTTTTAGACACGCCGCAAAAATTACGTTTCCCAGTTATAATAAATGATCTGTGGGGTATTTTGATCTGAAACTTTACAGACGATTTCTGGGGACACCCAAGACGAATAATTTTTTTTTTTAAGAATTTTATTACTTCAACCATTTTTGAAGTTTTTTATCTAATATTTAGATTTTATTTTATTTCACTAATGTCATTTTCCTGTGATTATTCACTTGCTCGGGTGATTGGCTCAAAACCTGTGGTTTCACAAGTGAAGACAGCAAATTTTAAAAAGTGTAGGCTTTTGAGAAAACTGACTGAAAACAGTATTTTTGAATTGAATTAAAGCCATTTCAAAATTCTGATAGAGAGTTTTACAATTAAATCCTAGTATTTAGAAAGGTAAATGTGAATGACAACTTGGAAAAAACTAGAGGTGATATTCATCATTCAGCTTTCACAAAAATACAGCATTTATATTGAAAACCCATCCTAGAAGGAAAATGTGCCTGCAGGTCAGAATATTTTGAGTTTTAACAGACAACCGACGCCATACCTTGCCACTGAGACAAGTTACAGCTTATTCTTTTTGTATGCAGCATCTATTTTTGCACTCCCCTCCCTCCCTTAAATGTATTTAAACAGGGATCAATCTCTCGCCCTGCCTGCTCTCTCTGCTCGGTTCAGACTCTGATCCTTCAGCGCTCATCCATAGCTGTTCACCATGGCTTTGTCCGTTTCCTTGTCCTCTTCTAGGATGTCTGGGGGTTATGGAGGGTTTGGTGCAGGTGGTGGTGGAGCAAGATTGGGTCTGGGGCTCGGGGGTGGTGCTGGTTTAGGTGGAGGTCTTGGCCTGGGAGGGGGACTGGGCTTTGGAGCTGGTGGAGGTCTTGGCCTGGGAGGAGGACTGGGCTTTGGAGCTGGTGGAGGTCTTGGCCTTGGCCTTGGTGGAGGTGCAGGAGCAGGTGCTGGATTGGCACTGGGTGGTGGTGGCGGCGGTGGTGCACTGGTTGCCAGTCCTGCATTCGCAATGGGTCGTGCCATTGCTGCAGGAGGTCTCGGTGCAAGCGCCGTGCTCGCTGCCGGTTCAGCATCAGGTGCTGCTGTGGCCCCGATACTCTCCAGAGCAGCTGAGAAGCACACTCTCTCTGGGCTGAATGACCGCTTTTCCACATACATGGCCAAAGTACGGGCGCTGCAGCAAGAGAACGCAGCTCTGGAGGCCAAGCTGTCCCAGCTGACTGGGGGGACAGATGTGTCCCAAGAATCATCTGTGACTGCCACGGTGGAGTATGAGGCACAGCTGAGTGAATATCGCAGCACACTGGAAACTCTCACCATCGACACCATCAAACTGGAGATTGAGCTGGACAATGTTCGTGGAACCGCCCATGAACTGAAGGCTAAGTGAGTGTTTCCTTTTTTTAAAAAACATTAGAGAATCTGTTTTCTTTTCCAATGACATTAACCCCCGGTTTCACAGACAAGGCTTAGGCATAGTCCCAGACTAAAATGTAAGCCTGAGCTGTGTCAGCTGAAAGAAACTTGCACCAGCACGTTTATAAAAATTGTTTGAATGTCCTAATTGAACTATGGCCTAATCCTGGCTTAATCTAAGCCCTGTCTGTGAAACCAGGCCTAAGTTTCTTTTAATGCTATTCACTTAAAATATACAACATATTGTCAATATATAACATTTTTTTTTTCTCTAAGGCTTGACTTTGAACAAGGAGTGAAGTTTCAGCTTGAGTCTGATATTGCTGCCATGAAAAAGGTATGCAGGATGACATTCAGTCACAAAATGTACACTACCGTTCAAAAGTTTGGGGTCAGTAAGACTTGTAATAGTCTTTAAAGAAGTCTCTTATGCTCATCAAGGCTGCATTTATTTGATTAAAAATATAGAAAAAAAAACAGTAATATTGCAAAATGTTTTTACAATATAAAATAATGTTTTTTATTTTAACATACTTTAAAATAGAATTTATTCCTGTGATGAAAAGCTGAATTTTTATCAGCTGTTACTCCAGTCTTAAGTGTCACATGATCCTTCAGAAATCATTCTAATATGCGGATTTATTATTAGAATGATCAGTGTTGGATAATATCAACAGTTGTGCTGCCAAATATTTTTTGGAACCTGTGATTTTTTTTTTCAGGATTCTTTCATGAATAACAAGTTTAAAAAGTACAGTGTTTATTCAAAATATAAATATTTTATAACAATGTAAATTATTTATTATTAACTTTTAATAAACTTTTGATTATTAACTTAATACATCCTTGGTGAATAAAAGTATTAATTTCTTAAAAAAAAAAAAAGAAACAATAAAAATCTACTGACCCCAAACTTTTGAACGGTAGTGTATATCAAAACTGATCTGTTATTGACCTAAAAATGTAATTGTTGTTCATAGACAACTTAAACTTTGACTGTATCCCTTTTTTAGGACATAGAATTGGCCTCTGACCTAAGAATTGATTTGGATGCCAAATACTCCAGCCTGAAAAATGAACTGGACTTTGTCAACAAAACACAAGAGGAGGTACAAATTACAGATTAAAATCTGATCTAAAATTTTGATTTTATATATATGCCAGTATATTGTATACATGCATCAAATATATATAATCTTCTCTAACAAACATTAAAATATTTTTAAAAATAATAATAAATAAAAAACATTTCTTATGTGCATTTATTTGATCAAAATACTTGATATTTTCTTATGATTAAAAATAACTGCTTTCTAATTAAACATTTTAAAATTTACATTTGAAACTAACATTAATTTACATTAAACTTTTTGAAATGTATTTCTTTGATAACAATATTGAATTTTCAGTCTTCAGTGGCAAAGTTCAAAAGAACAGTATTTATATAAAATAGAAATCTTTTGTAGTGTTATAAATGTCTTTGCTGTCACTTTTGATCAATTTATTGCATCCTTGCTCAATAAAAGTATTAATTTAATAAAAAACAGTATTGTTTTGTATACACTTAATATGTTACATTTATTTGTTATATCTGTCACTGTAGGAACTGTCATCTTTGCAGTCTAAACTGGGCACGACAACAATGGACACTTCAGTCTCAATGATTGAAGTAGACACTGGCAAGTCCTTTGACATCTCTGCAGCTCTCAACAAGATGCGTATGGAGTATGAGAAATCTGTGCAGCAACACAGAGATGAGGCTGAGGCGTATTACAAACTCAAGGTCTGTCCACAGGAAGTGCTCACAATGTCTAAATGTTTTGATCATTTTGGCATTCCAACTAATAGATCTTATTCTGTCTACTGAATCTAGATGGATGAAATTCAGACGGTCAACGCCAAAAACACAGAGGCCGTATCATCGGCTAAAACTGAGATCACAGCAGCCAGGAAAGAGCTGCAGGCGCTGAATTTAGAGCTTCAAGGGCTTGTGGCTGCAGTAAGTGTTTGACTTTTTAAATGATGCATATTAAGATGTGTGATGTTGGCCAAAGCTAGAAACTTCTGACAGAGATGAAATGCAGTTTAATCAAGGTATTTTTAGTGGTGTTAAGATGGTAAAGGTGCTCAACAGTGGCAGTTCCCTTGAGAAAATGTGTTTGTCAGCAGTGTGAAATTCTGCAGTGCAGGTTCTCAGCATATAATAAACATCTCTTGAATAAATCACAGCTGTCTGAGACAGGAAACAGATGACATAGGAAGTGGTTGATCGATCTCAGCCGTTTCGTATTGGCTGCAAAAGCCCCAATGCCACAAGAGAAGCTGAGCTGCTGCAAAAGAACCAATTTCCCAGGCACCTCAGATGTTTCAAGACTTTTCTGACATCATTTACAATAAATGTAGTGTTTGAAAATAAGAGATATCATAATGCTGAAGAATGAGGTGGGTTTTTGCCACTTTTTATGAAGCTGTACAGTAAAGTTGTACAGTTATTCTGAGTAAAAATAATGAACTAATTATGAATAACAATAAAAACATTAGTCTTTGAAACATAACGTACACACCCTGCTAAAAAACAAACAAACAAAAAACAGCTAAGCTGGTTGGCTAGTCTTAAGCTGAAAGTAGCTGGTTTTAGCTGATCTTTCAGTCTGGTCAAGTGGCCAAAACCCCTATAAAACCAGCTGCTGACCAGCTACGACCAGCTAAAACCAGCCAACTACCTTGGCTGGTTTTGGATGTGTATGTGTATGTGTTTTTTTTTTTTTTTTTGACAGGGCATACCCCCATTCTTGAAGAATATTTGTTTCGAAGTCATCCAAAAGGAGAAAAACAATGTGTTTTTACAGAAGATTGTCGTTTACCTTTTCAGAACATGGCTCTGGAGCAGAGTTTAGCAGAAGCCCAGGCTCAGTCCAGTGTGGGTGTTGCTGAGTACCAGGCACAGATCGCAAGCCTCACATCAGCCATAGAAGTGGCTAAAGCAGACCTCCACAAACAGATCCTGGCATACCAAGAGCTGCTGGACATCAAACTCGCCCTTGACGTTGAGATCTCCACCTACAGAAAATTGCTGGAAGGAGATGACTTCAAGTAAATATGTCATAATCATATGGGTATTGCACATATAACATGTTAATGATTAATTAAACACCAGAATTTTAGGGTAAAATCTACATAAATTTACAGTACAAGAGAAAGTTTCTATTTTCGGTCACGTTTTTCACCACCCACCAACTGTTTCATCTACACTGTAAAAAACAATTTGTTGAGTCAACTTAAAATAATTTGTAACCTGGCTACCTTAAAATGTTAAGTTCAGTCAACTCAAAAAAAGTTTATTCAACTTGAAATGTTAAATTATACTAAGTGACAACTTAGATATTTGATTAGAATCAACTTAAAATTTGAAGGCTGCTGGGTTACTTACCCATCTGTTAAGTTTAGCAAACACAAATATCTAAGTTGTTACTTAGTACAACTTAACATTTCAAGTTGACAAAACTTATTTTAGTTGCCCGAACTTAAAATTTTAAGTCAGCGAATTATTTTAAGCCGAGTCAACAAATTTGTTTTTTATTTTTTACAGTGTACTATAGAACTCATTATAATTAGTGATACTAGGTGCGTTTCCATTACAGATTTGCACAGAACTTGACATATTTTATAAATGTCAATAAAAAACTACTGAGACATATCAGCGTTTCCATTAACCAATGTTATGCGACTAAAACGTTGTTTTTTCCTCTCGCGAAAAAATCATGATGACCAACATTGGTAGGTTTATGTAGTGTATATCACAGGCACCGCACTAGTCTTTATTTTAAATAAAAGGAGACGTAGATGTGTATTTTAAGCAAAGCAGTGCAGAGTCCACTTCTGAAATGTGCTGTGGCACGGCTGGTATAAACCAAAGACAGAAATACAAAGAAGGTTCACTGCTATGCTTAAAAGAATGGGAGAAACTGGCCAATGTGCATGCGCAGTCATGAGCGCGTTGTGGCTGCGCATGCACATTGGCTGAAAAATAAAATTTTTAAATGTTATTTGAGCATAAGACACATTCTTGGGCCAGATAATTTCAGATTTTGTTGCTGATGTGAAATATGCATGAGCGGCATGTATGAGGTGTTTTTTGGAGGTTATAATACAGTAAAGAATGATCACGCCAAGTGAGCTGTAAATGCGAAAAACCCCACTGTTTTCATTGCAGTTTTGCAAAATATTCCTTTTTCGAACTGCCCGAAAACCTACCTCATGCGAGCGTAAAAACTTTTTTGCAATATATGGGAGTTTTTTCGAAATGGATGATGGAAACGTAGCTACTGTCTACACTGGATGCATTGTGGTGTGACACGACAAATCCCGAGAGTAAACTGTTGCCTTCTTCTATTCATGACGTAGCCTACAAACACAAAGTTAAAATGAACTGAACTATCTGTTGCAAATAATTTTAAACTTAGTGTCAATACGTCAAAAGTAGAACGAAGCATCAGTTTACTGTTGGGGATTTGTCATGTCACATCCAGAGTAGACTGCATCAGTAGGTGTGTTTCCATTACAGATATGTACAAAACTTTGGTGATATTTTATAAATGACGAAAAAAAGTATTGCGAAATGACGCCGCTTCCATTAACTGATTTTGTGTGACTAAAACTTCATTTTTTCCTCTTGTGATAAGTCATGGCAATGGGTTTTTGTGGAATTTTGACGGATTTTGGCTATATTTAATGGAAAGGGGCATATGCGTGTATCTTCATAGAAGTGGCGCGGTAAAGTGTAAATAGTCTAAGCAATAATGGCAGGGAAAGCCGCTTATACTTAAGAGCGGCCACGTATTAAGTGTTTCTTGGGTGTTATAGTACACTGAAGAATGATCATGACTTTTTACATACACCATTTGCCCTTTAAATGCGAAAAAAAAAAAAACATTTCCATTGCAGTTTTGCGAAATATTCCTTTTTTGAATTGCCTGAAAAACCACCTCATGTGAGCGTGAAAACTTTTTTTGCAGTATATGGGAGTTTTGCGAAATTGACACGTTTCATTTTTTTGCATATTTTTAATTCGCAATTGCAATTTGCACATTATGAAGAGTAATGGAAACGTAGCTACTGATTATAATGGGTTCTATAGTATTTTGTCACGTCACACCGCGCCACATTACTGGCGTCCGCGTCCGTTGTAGACACAGAGTAGCAAACTGCAAACTTTATACAGTTGAGGGTGATAAATATAAAGATTTGCACTGTTTGCCACATTTTTTTCTATTTTTTCATTATTACTGTGTAACTTTCAGGGTGCCCGAGTTCACAGAGTCGTCCTACACTTTTTCAGGTGAGCTGCTTTTGTAAGTTTCAGTGTCTTTGACTGAATGGAAACCAAAAGCTGGTGCCAGTATAACAAAATGCAAGGAACCAAAGCAGTGAGCAGTAAGGTATCAAAAAGCATCAGGGACAGTCATCAGGGAGTTTCCTGACTGCTTTGGAAAGCTTTTGTGGTCAGACGGCTGTATCATATTGACTATTTGCTGGGTTACTGTTAATTACAAACTGTTGTATTTATGAGCATACATTGCATGACTGTCCAAACCAACAGAATGTGTTCGTTAGTATAGCTATGAGTTTGAATTTGTTATGACGAAGATGGCATAGAAAGAATTCCCTACTATCTGAGATAACAGAGAGATAGATAACCAAAGTTTCACATTTCTGTCACCATTTGCACACTCTCATGTCATTCCAACCCCCCTGTGACGTTTGTTTCTTCTGTAAAATAGAGAAGGAAGATTTCAAGTTAAAGTTATAGAATTAACATCATTATTCACTGATAATCACTGTGGCCAGATCAGATTTGTTTATAAATCATTTAGACAGGTTTGTCAACTGGAAGTGATTCATGGTAAAGCCTAGTCCTCATTCACTTTCATTATATTGAAAAGACTGGTTAAGATATTCTTTAAAATTCACTTTTGTGGAAGATGGAAAGTCATGTGGATTTGTATGTGACCCTTTGAATACGCCCTACTACTACGAAATTTGGCTTTGACGTAACAACAGATGGCATGATTGTTCTGTTTTCCCTTTTTATACACATGATGAAGTGACACAGTTGTTGACATCTGGATTTTGCTATTTCAGCTAAAGTGAAGATCTGTGGTTTTTATGAGGAAAACAGTGCGTTAATCCCTCACATTTTGATAAAATGTAATTTCACCATAGGATGTACTGTAGTTTTGATTATAGGGTTTTCTATTGAATAGTATAGTCCAGGGGCATGGGGAGGGGGGGCCCTTTCTCATCTGCGCTTTTCCGTCCTGTAGGGAGGGCCCTGCCCCACACCAGCACCCCCCAGGACTCCCCCAATAACCCTGCCCCAAAGGACATACAAACTAGATACCTCCTGACAGGCAAGTTTCACTTTAACATGCAAGGGCAGTGTAGGACAGAAACTGCTTCAGGTTTATAAAATGTTATGCATTTGACAAATACTTCAGCCTATTATTAGTGCCCAAGTCTTGTCTTTTTTCCTTCTGTTTATAACTGTGTTTCTGACGTCCCTTTTTCTCTACCAACAGCTGGGAAAATAAAGGTCAAAGAAATTATTACAGGTACATACGCAATCATTTCCACCATTTGATTTGAAGTGAACTTGTATTTGTACAGTTTTTGAGCTGCCCTTGCATTCGCCATGTGACTTTGCTGTATTCGTCAGTCATGAACGGTGCTGACATGTGACTTCCCTCATCTTTCCTACACAGAGACATCAGTCATCTCTGATGCAGATGACACTGAATCCTCTTGAATTCTGGGAGGCATCCAGTCAATGCAGTCTTGATGAATGTAGACCCCCAGCCCAAATGTGAGGAGTACCAATAAAGCTGCATTTTGGATGAAATCTTTCATTTTTCTCACTGTATAATGCTAAGGCATTCAGTATTAGAAAAATAGGCTTTATTAACACACACACAAAAAAAGAAACAGAACAGAAAAACTCAAAATTAAAGCCAGAGTTTTCTTTGGAGAATTATTTTTTTGTGTATCAGAGTCATCTGAATGAATGAAACTGGACGTGTCAGACCTTTCAACACTACATATGAGAGATTGGACTGTTTAGGATGAATGGATTGTGAATGATTTACTAAAATTTTCCTTCGATCTTCATTCGCACTGAAAAGAAATGTGGGACATAGGGCAGTGCAACAAAAAAAATGCAGGGCCTTGAGATGTGTTTTTTAAAAATGTAAAAGTTCTTTC
Source organism: Labeo catla (assembly GCA_012976165.1). Classification (NCBI taxonomy): domain Eukaryota; kingdom Metazoa; phylum Chordata; class Actinopteri; order Cypriniformes; family Cyprinidae; genus Labeo; species Labeo catla. The sequence goes on from VONZ01000192.1 coordinate 531,414, forward strand.
TTTTGGTCAAACATGTCTGTGTAGCACATTTACATAAAAAACAATCCAAATACAGAGTAGCACAAAAGTTACACTTATAGAGTGTTTTCACAACACGTCATCAATCGGCCATATTGGTAGCACTGAACGTAAACAATGCCACTGAACAGAACGAAACACATATTTTGCAGATTATTGCTGCTGAAAATTGCGGTTGGACTGGGAAAAACATTTGGAGTACTACAGACTGCCAAAATTTATAACAAATCAAGAAGAAGAGTGCAAAAAACTGTCTGAGGAACAAAAGGTGTTTGTTGTTGGCCAAACTAAACCAGGATTTCCAGGGCAAGAATCTTGACAACATTTGTGTTTGTTCTTATCATTTCTGGTCAGGTAGGTGAAATATCTTAATTATTACTGCTCATACATAGCTTTACCACCTATTATCTTTAATCTGTCAAAATATTGAGCCCTTTTCTGCTTACTAATTCCTTCTCTATATGATTTAGCAGCTCCCACACATTTTTTCCCCTGTGGTTTAGACAGCATAAATTAGCATAACATTCAGTAGTACATTTACCGTGCAATCCATGTTATTGTTTACATCCAAGTATCGCCAATATGATGGTGCATCCGGGAAACTGACTAAATTGTGATGTAGCTAAGCGCTAACCCTCTATAGTTCACCTCAAAGTAAAATTAATGTTGTTTACTCACCCTAAGTTTTTTCAAACCTGTAGTTTGTTTCTTCTTTTGAAGAAATGCTGCAGAATGCTGGTAACATACTTTGGAACTAAAATACTATGGAAGCCAATGGCCAATGTCAACAATATTTGTGGGGGTGTGTGTTTAGCGGAAGAAAAAAACTCACACTAGAGTTCACACTAATTCGTTTCGTTTAGATAACGTGAACGCTGTTTTCTGAACTTGGCTGTGCACCCGCGAACTGTACCCGAGTCCGCCCGTGGTACGGTTCATTCGAACTCCGGTAAGGTTCGTATCTGATTTGAACGCAATCGTACCGAATCACGGAAGTAAACCACTATCGTGGCTGTGGGAACCATTGAATGTGGGTGGGACAGGACCCATCTATTTTTAAAGACCTATGACATCGGATCCACCCACTTTTACCGTCTCTAATTCGGCGAAGTCAGTCAAATCCTTTTTACATGACGAATGCGCTAATAGAGTAAGCTCTATGCTCACGCGTTTTAACAGGCATCATCTGGGGTGGAGGAGTGGACGGAGCGGGCGCGGGCGCATCAGGCGCAATCATCAAACATATATCAAAGGAAGCGGGCGACACGGTCCTAACCGCATCGCTGTCTGGTGTGTTTAGGGAATGTTTGCATAGGATACTACTGTATATACTGTATGATACGGAGTACACTTGGGTATACCCTACACTACACCACTGCATGTGAATTAAACTCCATTTTTTATGTTTTCACTAGTTATTCGCGCATGCCGTACTCCCGAAACACAGCAAAGTAAACAAAGCATCTGAGCGTATCTGCTGCTCAGATACACCTAATCCTACCCCATACTTTTTTCAAAGTTTTAAATTATTTCCTTAATTTTTTATTTTTATTGAAAACAAATGCCTTTCCGATGTAAAATGAAATGCGAAAAGGCAGAAGAACAATTTCGGCAAAAGGCGGACGCCAACTCGGGTCGTTTGCATCAAATAAACACCAATTACTCGCTTTACTACTTACGCCACTGGAAAGGTGTTTGAAATGTTATCACCTTAATCTGTTTGGGGGGAGGACCCACCCACATTTAGTTTGCTTCCGATGCCCATGACCAATATTAATGACATATGAATAGGTAAAACTGTGTACATATGCGTTTACTCACTGGCTTTCCTGGAAAGCGTGACTGACGCGCTGCAGCAAGAGAGAAACTCTCCTTTCAGAGAGTAGATAGGATCTTTGAAGATTCACACTTGAGCAGTATGAACACAAACCAGCGAGAGCAGAGGGAGGGTGCGGCAGAGAACTCGGGTTCGAACCAGGCAATCCAACAAAGTGTAAAAGCACCATGACAGAATTTTAATTTTTGGGTTAATTATCCCTTCAAACAATGTCGAGCTACCGCTCGTTGGATGAAGTAGCTCTTTACAACGATAATGATATTGAAAAATAGTTAAATCAGTTACTCCACAACAGCCATTTTATGGTAATATTTTTTAAAATAAATGTTAGTGTGAACTTAGTGTTGTATTACTTCTTCTTTAGACACAATGATGCCATTCCTCAGAAGTCTTTTTGCTCTCAGACAGTTGTTTTTGTTAGAAGATTTCATGTTTGCTCTATCGAGAAAAATTGAGGAAGTCACGCTTTGTGAAATCACGCTGCCATCGTGTCATTTGTTTTTCTCACTTTTTTTTCCCCATCTTAATTTTTCACCTTACCACTGTGATGCCACAGGGCTCATGACATTATTAAAAACATCATGTGATTAAGAAGGGTATAATGGAAGTGTAGGTGCTCAAACAAACAAACCCAAATGGATGTACACCTCAATTTAACCTTATGTTTGAGCAAAGAGTTAACAAAAAAAGTGAGTGACTAATACTAAACAAACATGGCAGCTGCAGGTAAACAACCTGAAATCTTTCTGCATGTGTGAAATAATAGTATTAAAAACCTTTTTTGGGTTTCTGCAAAGTGTAAGTGAATTAATAAACTCTTTAAACTCAAAGCAACAGTTATGGGGGAGTGTGAGATTATGAGAGCTTTGTTCCTCTATATAGCCTTGTGGTCTTAGCATGTCGTGCAAATGTTCACCGCAGAATGTTCTCACTAGTACTAGGTACTAAATGACAAATGTTTGTCCTCATCTTGTCGTGCCACAACCGTTGCTAGGTAATTCAGGTTTGTCATGCAAACTGACATACCAAAAGGGACACCACCTATATTAAGCCAATTTTCACGTCAGTTTGCACTGATTTAGAGCAAGATGTGGATTGCATCAGCTTCTATTTACACTTGCCTACATCAGTGAGTGATCACTTTATGTGAAATAACAGTGGTGAAAACACCTACAGATAAGGAATGTGTAAGGTTAGCTGTTTTTAGCAGTGTTTAACACTGAAAGGAAGCAGTCTGACATGAATCACATGCTACCGCCAACGGTTTTTCGAGTTTAACCAATCAGGGCTCAAACCACAGTTTGAGGAAGGCCTAAAAAGCCAGATAAAGAGATATGTGTGTGTGTGCATGTGTTTTGTTTGACCTGGTCACTGAAAACTGCAAAGAAAGAGGAACATTTCGTGGTGGCTTGTGTAAAGGACACCTATATAGGCCACTAAGTTTAATTATAGACACGTAGAAAACGTAAACACCCTTCACCTCTTGTGACATACACCTTGTTTACATTTTCTCAACCGTTACCTATTTATGGGAATCAATGCACCCAATGAATTCTCGCACAGAAGGACAGTTTTTATCAATGCTTAACGTTTCTTTGGTCTTATCATGACTGGAAATGAGCGATAAGATTGAGCAAGCAGTATTGCATTCAGAAATGATGGCAACAGATCCAAGATAACCTAAAACGTATTGAAATGTTCTGAGCTTGTCATTTGCAAAGCCGTCCAATAGCAGAACCTATGCTATGCTTACACTTTCATATCACATATTTAATATATTCACACGTTTAATTATTCCAAGTGACCACGTGCTCTAATGTCTCTGACGAGATAAAGAGGAAATGTGTCCTTCAACGCCGGATATGGCTTAATAGTGAACATAAAATAAAGTGAAGTATGTGTCTGGTGAGACAATATAAATGATAAACAGGATGTCTGGGGCATGAAGATTCACACTTGAGCAAGGAACCATACACGCAATGACGACTTGTAAAAACAAATTAGCGTGAAAGATATCACCTACTTGTGTTGTTTGTGATGTGCGCAGACGTAAATGAATATGAGTAAAAGTTGAAGCATTATGCATGGCCAGGGTCAAAAGTTTGTGTGTGTATCATCTGTATTGCGCAAAAAACATTGGCAAAAAGTTGCTGTGTAACTGCTTCAATTGCTCAATTTCGTTGGTTAACATATGGTCAGTGTTTTGCTTGTGCTATAAGAATAAGGATCCTGTCATGTCACTGCCAATGTGACTGACCACACTGACAAACAAACCTTAGAAAAAGGGAAGATATAATGATAGTTACAGGTGCTTCCTAGTTTTTTTTTTAATGTATATTAATCAAGAGAGATGAAAACAAGAGTTCAGTATAGGGTAGACTAAAAATCTAATAAAATAATGTTAATAGTTTTTTGCACAAAAAAGTGGAAAATGATTATTACAACCCTCATTCTGACCCTCCATCTGAAACGACCTGATTTAAGGGGCGGGCCCTTGCTTGTTATGATTGGCTAATGTCATTTCATAGGAAACACTATCAGCGCCCCCTCGCTATTGCATGTGAATGTTTTGACAACATTATCAAAATAAAATGGTAATTTCCAGACAAAGCATTATGAGATAATTTACTTACAGTTTGTGATGCAGCTGCACTCAGATCTAGTATCGCTTCATCTTTCAACAAATGTTTCTTTGTGAACTCTCCATGACACTGTGCCTCGTTTACAAAACAAAATACTCCAAACAATTCTCTGACATGACCCGGGATCCGGGAACCTTCTGATATCTGTACAAAGACACAAACAAACTATTTAAACCAAACGCGTCAAAACGAGCGTTCTTTCACTCAATTTGTCCAACTGACGGCAGATTCAAGCGCATGGACTGTATCAGAAAGCGAATGTGCATCTGTATACGGTATCCAGTGTAGACAATATAGCAGTGATTGTAATTTAAATTTTAACACGACACTCGCATATTCCGGTGTCAACCATTCAGCGACTGAATGCCAGTGGGTGGGGCCTATGGTGAGAAGATGACTATTTGTCGATGTGTTACTCTGGAGGCGGTGTTTATGCAAATGAGGTAACCTGGCACCTCACATCCAAACCAGCCATTTTTGAACCTTGATTAACTAAGTGCTTTGTTTGTAATGAAGAGGCTGTTTTAAGCTATGAAACTTGGAGGATGTTTTAATGGTACAATGACCTCTTATAAGCCAAAAGATCAAGGAAAATTAGATTTCTCATGTCATGACCATTTTAAAGCGTTGATATGATTCTTCAGGGTCTTAATGAAAAGTCTATAACATGCTTTGGTTAAAAATTCTCAATGGTTGTGTAAAACAACACCCTTTTTACCTTGCCAAAATAAGCTCTGCAAAAATCATCTCATTCTGGTCGAGGCTGCTTTAAATGCAAATGAGCTCTGCTCGCCCCGCCCCTGAGGAGCCTGTTTACTTTAGCCGCATTTAGCCGCTAAACTTGCTAACTAGCACATTAATAGGCAAGGCGATTGCAAAGATTCATTAAAAAAAACTTTATACTCACTTCTGCTGTAAATGAAGCTGGATCATGAATGATTTGCGCGAACATAGACGGATATATGTAGATCGGGAGGTGCATTCCCTTCACAAACAAATGTAATCTACTGCATCTTCAGAGGCTCAGATGTCGGGAGTAAATGACGACCACTATGTCCATTATTACATCCAGCAACACAACATCTCAATCGCTCAATCAGAGATATTCTTGTCTGACTTACATCCTTGCTCCGGCATCGAAACAATGGAGGTCGGACTGTTACAGCTATTGTAGGACGGGTCTGAGGTAAGATGCTGTCAATCAACAATCGTGGGAGCGGCCCACGAAATCGAATGGCTCGATTTGAAAAAGGTTATATTATTTTTACAGATTAATTAAAAACCACTGCATTGTTTTTTTATTATTATAGGGTAGATTTGTACATACGCTGCCAACACACATTAATGTTCAAACAACATGTAAAAGTGAACTTCGCATCCGATGACCCCTTTAAATGAATTTAGATGTATAACACCTGAAATGAGTGAACAGGGGTACCAACATTCTTCCTAGTATACATGAGACAGTATATCACTCTGCATACACAATCTTAAGTTGGTTAATGTGCTCATGTAGGTGCTATTTAACTGCTTCTTTTTTTCCCACCTTTTAGTCTTTGCGTGCAATTAAGTATCACCCCAGATAAAAGTGCATGATGGTGTAATGATGTTGAGGAGCTTTTCCACACGTCTGTGAACAAGTGCATCACATCTACAACTTAGTAATCAGCCTACATTTTTGAGACATGTTCAAAAATAAAATGAAAACAATATAGTTTACATTGCCCTATGTAAAAAAAATGCTCATAAACAAACATCTCTGATCTGCTGCTGTGTTTGAAGGTGGATCTGTGAAGGAGGGAAATAAGAAGTGTAAAAAGAGTTCATGCTCTTGTGCGTCATTGTGGTTAAACCTCAGACCTTAAAAGCTTCTGCAAAACAGACATTTTCCAGACGTGTCAAAAACAACGTGAAAGTGAACTTAGCGATCGAGAACACAGCAGACAGCAGCTCATCTGTAGTACTACTGGTTTTTCTCAACAAACTTAGAGTAAGTATTGGCTTTATTTCATTTAAACAGACCAAATTCAAATTTGGTTGTGGATATTTGTGAATGTAATATTTAGTGTGCTTTGGCACAATATAAGTCAATCTGTGTTAATATGAGTATTTTTAATATTTATTACGTTTTTTTCTTATTGAAGAACAGAGAAGCTCAACAATGAATACAACTGAGTCTACAACCCTGATACCTGGGTTGACAGACTATGTAAGTGATATCTGAATATTTACATTACATGTATGCTATCTCAATGTTAACATCAACAAGACTGCAGTTTAAATCCACAAAATCAGGGTTAATAAAACAAAATCTAAGCAAGACATGTTTTGTCATTGCACAGGAGTATGAAGATTCTTCCACAACTATGGGTGATTATGACGATGGCTCAATATGCGACAAATCAGCAGTGCGAGAGTTTCGAAAGTACTATGAGCCTGCTCTCTATTGGATAATTGTGATTCTGGGAGCCATTGGCAACTTTCTGGTGGTCTGGATATACACCCACTTCAAAAACCGGCTGAAGGCGATGACGGACGTTTACCTACTGAACCTGGCTCTTGCCGACTTGTTCTTCCTCTGCACTCTGCCCTTTTGGGCAGCCGATTCCATCTCTGGTTGGACATTTGGCTCGCCACTCTGCAAAATCGTCTCTGCCATTTATAAAATAAACTTCTTCAGCAGCATGTTTCTACTTACCTGCATCAGCGTCGACCGCTACATAGTGATAGTCCAGACTACCAAAGCGCAGAACTCCAAGAAGGATCGTCTCCTGTACAGCAAACTCATCTGCGTGTTAGTCTGGCTCCTGGCGGCTGTGATGTCCATCCCAGAGTTTCTCTTCGCTCGTTCGAAAATGGACGATCAGGACAATCACTTTTGCATGATGGTTTATTGGAACAATGAAAACAATCGTACGAAAATACTGGTCCTGGCTCTCCAGATCTGCATGGGCTTCTGCATCCCTCTCATAGTTATGATCTTCTGCTATGCCAACATCATCCGCACCTTGCTCAAGACGAGGAACTTCGAGAAGCACAAGGCCATGCGGGTCATCCTGGCAGTTGTGACGGTGTTTATTATCTCTCAGCTTCCGTACAACGGCATGTTGGTCTTGGAAGCCACGCAGGCAGCCAATACGACCATCACAGACTGCAAAGAGGTCCAACGCTTTGACATCACCGGCCAAATTTTGAAGAGTCTCGCTTACATGCACAGCTGCCTAAATCCGTTCCTCTATGCCTTTGTTGGAGTGCGTTTCCGAAAAGATGTCATTCGAATTTTCCAAAACTTTGGCTGTATTCCAAGCTTAAAGAGCCACAAGTTATCGAGCCACAAGTCGCCACGCCCCTCTATTATGTCAGACACAGATACCACCAATGCGCTCTCATTATGATCGGTGACAGAACACTATCAGTGAGGCTTGCTTAGCAAAAGCATCTGTTCTGCTGCAGGTGCTTAGCATCTGAGTTTCAAAGCAGAAGTTTAGGGTTCCATAGGAGCATTGTGCATGCTTGAAAACGTGTTGTCTGGCGGAGGGTGAAGTAACCTGCTCACCACAGTGAAATAGCTACAGCCTTGACTATTGCATAACAAAAGTTCTCTGTTTGACTGGGCCCTTTAATACAAGTGTCAAATCCTGATCAAGTAATTGTGTTGTTGCAGGGAGAGTGCATGGATACTGTTCAAAATATTTTTCCATCTCTTGTTCAGCATTAATATTTTCAGTTCATCTAAATGTTGTATAACAAAATGATTTGTCACGTACAAGCACTGAATTTCTTCTAAAAGTGTTTATACGTTATATATATATATATATATATATATATATATATATTTGTCTTTTCATTGCTGCAAAAAAAAAAAAAACTGTGAATGTTTTATTCAAGATTTAAAGCCAGTTGTGTACATTCAAGTCATTTGTGTCTATTTTGTTTTTACTTCACATCAAAAAATAATGTATATAAGTATTTGCTGCTCATTTTTTGTAAAACGTCAACCAGTATATTAAATACAAAATGTAAATAAAACCTAATATACAGGCTTTCTAACTGTAGCCTCATTCCCTGTCTTTCATGCAAACACCTATGCATAAACACATTTTCTCCATCATGCATTGATTTCATTGTAAATGTAAGGACAGAACATCTTGTCACTGGGGTGGTACCCACAAAAGTACATCTATGTCCTTATCTACCCCTTATTCATGGCTAAATACGTAACTAAATAACGTGCCTTTCAGTCACAGGACATCCTTTCACACTTTCCCATCATGTCCCCTATTAATATAGAGGTGAGAATTACTAACAGCTTTTAAATGTGATGCTTGTCATTCGAATCTGGCAGACGGCCACAAGTGCGTACTGTGGCTAGGACCGTTGGGACTATGACGTTCACTATCTGTCTGGTTTACTCACTGTGGGTCTTGTGGGGAGACATATATACACTCACTAGAAAACAAAACACGTGCTTGCACACACCATACACAAGAACTTCAAAAATCAACCGACGGCAGTCAGAAAGTACCTTGAATTTAACGGGCATACAGGATGTGGCAGTGAAAATCACATAAATTTCCAGTTAATGTCAGTTTATTTAGATGCAAATTGATGCACAGTGTGTTCTTTTTGTACTTAATGTCTACGAATATCTAAGAATACCTTATGTACTGATGTAAAAACACTGCTGAATAAAATGTGGCCATAGCTTTGGCTTTGTTATGGTTTACTTATTTATTTTTAACGATTTAAAACATTAAATGCATTGCAGTTGCTTTGCTTTTGGATATATTTGTGCTGTGCAGTGCAGACAGGGTCAAATAACCACAAAGCACAAACACACCTTAAATCTGTCTGCCTGCTCTACTCACGAAAGGAAGTGGCAGACACGCTAACGTATGTTCTTTCCACTGTGTGCAGATACATGTGACTGATGTTGGCTTGTCAATCACTGATAAATCTGAGGTTAAATATATTACTTTCATTACTTTTTAAATTAAAAAGTTACATGAAAACGTATAATAAATAGTATAAACACTACACGCACGTTGTGACGTATCAAATCTAAAAGCTTATTTCAATATTTTGAAGACGTTTGTTTTTAAGAACCCCCTTTAAGACTCCCCCTAGTGATGAACGCGAACATTTTTCCAAGCATGAAACATGTTTAAAATATTAAACGTTTAAAAAGTTAAAAAGTGTATTTTATGCAATCGTCTTGCAGCGTTTTAAGCGTTTAGGAGTATCCTACCACATGGATAATAAAGCTAGCGCTATATACGTGGACTAAAAGGCACATATAAAAAATATACAAACTTATTTTTAATTTTTTTCCATAGCATTCACTCACAGTTGCTGCTGGATGTACCGGTAGCATCTCCATAATGACTTTTCAGGAATGTATGGATGTTGGCCTACGATGGCAGAGCCGGCGGCGTGAAGGGTTGCCATGGTTTCAGCATTCCATTATTTGTCTTGGAGGAGGAAGTCGTGCGGGCTTTCCTTTTTTTTTGTTTGGCAGATATGTTTACATTTGACGATATATAATGAAGTACACTTATCAAAATTCAGCGACTGTCGGAAACTTGGACGACGAAGAAAGAAGAACACTTGGAAGAACATTCCACATGTTCTTATCTGGCCGAAATAAGGATCTATGATTGTTCTATGGAAAGCACAAAGGATAAAAAGGAGAATGAAGAATGGCTTGCAGCGCACCTGTTTACCTGTCTACCTCGCCTACTGTAAGTGGAAGTAATATAAAGTATTAATTACACGTAAGAAAACAATCACAATTTAATATGTAAATAGAAGAAAACAACCAATCACCTTTCAGTATGCAAATTAGCCTGACATCATCGCTTACCTGTGAAGCGTTCTGAAGGTGTCAGTGGGAGACTTTTTGAGGTAAATCTAAATTAAACTGAATGGGGTCCTCATAGAGTATTATGAAAATAAATATGAGCGTTTCAGTAATGGACCGCTGACAAGAAGTCTGTCTTTACTTGTCATGTAAATTTGGCTTATGTATCGTTGTAGGGTAACTGGCGGGTCCAGAGCAGGTTTCTGACAGATCTTACACCACCACTTGAAGGTGAGCATGTCTAAATACATTTTTAATAGTTTCTTTCCAGGCTTGAAACGATGCTTCACCTTACGACCTTTTTTCACCCCAGGTGCCTTTTTATCAGCAGAGTGTGATAAGGTAAGAAGTTTATTTTTTATGAAAATGACCCTTTATATGACCCAAAAGAAACAGAGGCTTTTTTGTATAGCTTACATATTATCATACAATGGCATTCCATCAACTGGGGTGTTGCAAATGTCTTTTGTTTTCAACTTTAAACCTTACTACTTTGTCAAAAAAGGTTTCATATATTAATAAACAATTTGATCTCTGTGAGTGAAATGTTTTTAATAGACATATTACATATAAGACAGTGTGTCCACATAGGTAACTTTAGATGACATATCCTTTGTCTATTGACACTGTTGTTTGAATATTCTGTGTTCACAGGACGTCTACATTACTCAGTTAGTACAGCGACTGGAGAGTCTGCACATGTCTGCGGTAGTGAACACACAACAGGTATCGATGTTTCTTCTACATATGAAGTTACTTGAGCTGCCACTGTAACTGAGTATTATATGAAGAGTTCAGATGCAAAACCAGCTAAATGTCATCTCGGTCAAAATTGAGATAATGATACTGAGTGAATGCTCCTGACACATAGTATACGTCCATCAAATATTTTTACTTCAAACTTGCTAAATTCCAGCCTCAGCCCAATCAGAAGTACCAGTACTTACATAGAAACCTATACAAAGTAGCCAGAATGAAATGCTCATTTTAAAGAAAAACGTCAGATGGATTTAGAGGCTTTTGCATCTGAACTCTTATATATACAGTCGAAGTCAAAAGTTTACATACACCTTGCAGAATCTGCAAAATGTTAATTATTTTAACAAAACAAGAGGGATCATAGAAATTGCATGCTATTTTTTATTTAGTACTGACATGAATAAGATATTTCACATAAAAGATATTTACATACAGTCCACAAGAGAAAAATGACACCGTTCCAAAGTTTACATATGCTGGATTCTTAATACTGTGTTGTTACCTGAATGATCTACAGCTGTTTTTTTTGTTTAGTGATAGTTGTTCATGAGTCCCTTGTTTGTCCTGAACAGTTAAAAACAGTTTCTGTTCTTCAGAAAAATCCTTTGGGTCCCACAAATTCTTTGCTTTTTCAGCATTTTTGTGTATTGGAACCCCTTCCATCAACGACTATGGTTTTGAGATCCATCTTTTCGCATTCATATGCAACTATCACAGAAGGTTAAACGGCTCACTGATGCTTCAGAAGGAAACACGACCGGGGGTGAAAACTTTTTGAATTTGAAGATCAGGGTAAATTTAACTTTTTTTGTCTTCTGGGAAACATTTAAGTATCTTCTGTAGCTTCCGAAGGGCAGTGCTAAATGAAAAAATATGATATTTAGGCAAAATAAGAAAAATCTTCATTCCGTTCAAAAGTTATCACCCCCCTGCTCTTAATGCATTGTGTTTCAATGTTTGATATTTCATAACATTCAGTAACAGTTATACAATTTCATGTGTGCAAAATTTCAATGAAAATCATAAAGCATTTTATTTTTCAGGTATCTTTGGTAGGCGGCATTTCTAATGGCTGTACGGCACAGGAACCAACCACCTGTTGCAGCCAAACAAAATCATCCCAAGTGTAAGTAGATACTGACTTCTTACTGACCCATCAGACATTGCCAGCCAGATGACAGCCATCAGTGTGACAGGGTCACCTAAGTGTGAAGCATTTTAAAATATCAATCCTAATTACGCTAGCAGTGATGGTATTACTTGCAATAGGTGTTCTATTACCTACCTGTATGTTTTACACTTTGTGTTTAATGTAAAACTAATATATTAGAAATGTAGATCAGGACTTGGCACAGAGACTTACTGTGTTTGCCAGGAATCTTAACCTTTTGTTGAACTGAATGTAGCTTTGTATTATGCTGCAACACTAGACATCTCACACTTTGCCAACCTGGAACTGATACTCCAATGCTTGGATATCTATTGAAGAGGTTAAATGGCATCTAGGGAAAATACTCTTGTAATTGACATTTTTACATTAATTATTTTCTTTAGCTCAAAGCATCATCATAAAACCCAGTTAAGGATGCTGTCACACAGATGGCAGAGGCTTGGTCTTCAGCCTCCAATCCTCTGGGACACACAAGAACACAAACCTGAGGTAAAAACCAGACCAGAACTGGAAATCCACCCCATACAGGTCAGCCGCATTGTTTCTCCAAAAGATGAGATCAAGAAAATCAGTAATTCCTTTTGTAGCAGATCCAATATTGAACCTCTTGGAGGAAATGCTACTGAACCTTCAGTCGAATCTGAAAACAGTGACCTCTCTGATCAAGAGAAAGACAATAATCCAATACTAAAATGGGAAACTCCTGTAGAATTGGACCTGAGGCCAGACTCATTTGATAGAGATCTCGAACCTACAGAGACTGGAGAGCAAGTGTATCCCGAGGTTCTTCCACTTCCACTCAAAGATCTGGACTTTAGTCAGTTGCAGTCCACAGCGGATGATTCGGAGAGCCAGCGCGACCCTTGTCTCACAGCTATGGCTGCACGCTTGATAAAGCTGGAGAAACTTCAAACTGCGACTATACAGAAAGAACAAGGAAAAGCAGTCAGATCACGTCCAGCAACTGCTTTGATTCGAAGTGCCAATCGTCTGAGACGTATAGAAAGCCCTTGCTCTCAGGTAGAACTCTTGAGGACTAAAAGCAATAATTCAGTTTTAGAAGATGTAACAAAACTCACCCTTTCTTCAAGCTCTCATTCAAAGTCTACGCATCGCAATCGCCTTTCGCAAAATGAGAAGGTGTCAATTGGATTTCAGCAACCGTCAGCTTTACCTAAGAAACCACACTCTGCTGTGGTCAGATTAAAGACTGCTAAAGCCCTTGTTCAAGATCTTGTTCATTTGAACAGTAGTCCAAGGAGATGCAAACCCACAAAGAAAGCCATGATAAAGCCTCAGAAAACTTCTTCTGAAAAAACTAATGTTCCCGCTAAAGCTCTTTGCAGGAAAACATGATATAATTATTTCTAAGGGTTTTAATCTTGGGGTTTGACAGTGTGTTATTACCTGTGTGCACGTTACTGTATTTACTGTTGCAAATTCAATACAAGTCGAGGTACATCAACAACATTTGTGGCATGCTGTCAGTTACCACAGAAAAAACATCTTACACCGTTACCCAAAACATTTCTTCCGAAGCTTTTTGTTTTATTTGTGGGCTTTTGTCTGTTTTTTTTACTGATGTAGACAAGTGATAGGAACCACGCGCTAACCACATGCAGCAAAACTAACTGTGATACAGTGCTATCAATATATCAAAACAACTTTATATAGAAATGAAACCAGACGACGAGTCAATTTTAAAATTCACCGTTTATTAATATTCTTGTGCAATACTGGCTGTATAATCGGACACAAAATGTTATGACGTGCACAGATGTCGGTAATTTCCCCCATGAGTGGATCAGAAGATGGGCTCTTGAAAGGCACTTCAATAATAGAGCAGGACAGCAGCTGGCCGTCAGGATCTCTCTCACACTTGGAGTCACATGTGGCCATGACAGTAGGGAAAATTTTAACACTTACCCTGAAAACAGAATTGGAAATGGTTAGTTGCGGTTAAATGAAAAAGTTACTTTTGTGGATGACGTGCAAACTTGATTTGTTAAAAAGAAAAAGCATTACCTTTTGGTTAATAAATATGGCATATACCAGATTGTAACAATTTTATTTATGTTGAGTCATTAATGGTATATATGTATGGTGTATGAATCATAAGTATAAATTGCCTAAAAATTGCAAGTTTAGGAGGTATTTATTGGGTTTAGGCAAAAATTGGATTATACTCTATAAATACACCTGGATTTTGACTAAATTATTTATTTTTTAAAAGAACAAAATCAGAATCAGTCAAAGTTTATTATAGGCTAAATGAGGAACTACTATTCAACCACACAGTGTATTGTCAGCTTAAAATCAACAGCTTAATTCTCATAAGAGCTCGCTCTAAAACAGAAACCTTTTTCCAGATGAGATTTCCTTTAAGAGTCTTCTTTAACAGACAGCACCTACAATACAGAGAATAAATATACCAGTATCTTGGTACATTACAAAAAGCACACATTCTTGAAATATCCTGGGGAAATACACAATCATCAGTTGACACAAAAGGTCTAAATCAGGCCATTTAGGTCTTGAATAAAAAAACAAAACAGTCCCAGAACAAACCCCTGCGGTTCACACCATTGGATAAAGTCAATGCAAGGTCCTCACAAAGCTGAATATGAATAAGTTATTCTGTGATCAGACCAATAATAACACTGGTAGATAGAAATGATAGTTGTCAATATTATATTTCATTAAATTTTCACAAGCACAATAAAAGACCGCCCTTATACGCAACCAGTCAAAAGTTTTTGAACAGTACGATTTCTCATGTTTTTAAGTCTCTTCTGCTCACCAAGCCTGCATTTATTTCATCCGAAGTACAGCAAAAACAGTAAAAATTCTGAAATATTTTTACTATTTAAAAGAACTGTTTTCTGTTTGAATATACTGTAAAATGGAATTTATTTCAGTGATCTCAAAACTGAATTTTCAGCATCATTACTCCAGTCATGATCCTTCAGAAATCATTCTAATATTCTGATTTGCTGCTCAAAAACATTTGTTAAAAACAGCTTTCTTTGACAACTAGAAAGTTCAGAAAAAAAGCATTTATCTGAAACAGAAATCTTTTGTAACATTATAAATGTCTTTATAATCACTTTTGATCAATTTAAAGCATCCTTGCTAAGTATTATTTCTATAATTTCTTTTAAAAAAGCTTTTTATTTCAGATAAACGCTGATCTTTGGATCTTTATTCAAAGAATCCTGAAAAAAATTGTACTTAGCTGTTTTAAATATTGGTAACAATAACAATAAAATGTTTCTTTAACAGCAAATCAGCATATTAGAATGGTTTTTGAAGGATCATGTGACACTGAAGACTGGAATAATGATGCTGAAAATGTAGCTTTGATCACAGGAATAAATTACATTTTAATATATATTCAAATAGAAAATAGTTATTTTAAACATTAAAAATATTTCAAAATTGTACTGTTTTTGCTGTACTTTAGATCAAATGAATGCAGGCTTGGTGAGCAGAAGAGTCATCATCAAAAAACATTGAAAAATTTACTGTTCAAAAACTTTTGACTGGTAGTGTATTTTAGAAAAGCGTCCCTATCATCATATTTGAGGTCTTTGGCAAGTTCGAAAACCCATTGTCTGCTGTCAGGTTCATTGGTGTTGTCTCATATCTACAGCTCAATACAATAAAAACATTCATTGTTACTACAGATGAGATGGGAACATAAATCCCATAAGCATCAGCCCTCTGAACTGGCTGTTCATTTTTAATCAGAGCTTTGCTTTGTGTTGGATCTAAACATGCCTTTAGGAGTGACCTGGATAAAGGGCCTTGAAGTGGTCTTGTCCTTTTGAAAGCAGAGGCAGGCAGGAGGATGATGGACAGACATGTCTCCATTGGCCAGAGAATATACTCGAACACAAAGAAACAGTGGGAGAAACAGCACAAACAGCAGTTAGTGTTGATGAAACAAAACCCACCATAAGGTTCCTAAGACGCTGAATTATATTCTTACAGTGTTATTATGATTAAACTCGCATGAAATGCTTGAAAGACAGACAACTTGTGGGAACTCTAAATTCATGTTTTTTTTTTTTCCACCACAAAACAGCTTTATTTTTATATTGTTTAATGATAACAAATAATGTGAATTTACAGTAAATTCAAATTATTCCATTATCATGCAGGACAGGCTTTGCAAATAATAACAGGCAGATAATTCTTCCAGCATACTTTGGAACATAAGGAATTGAGATATGAATAAAGAAGCAATTACCGCTTGTAACAAGCAGATTCATAGATCAGAGCAGGAAAACCCCTGTATCAAAAGACAACATGGTCACAAACACAAGAACAGTCACAAAAAAAGACATCTAAATTGTCTACACATAGTGAAAAACACACCAGGTTTGTACAATAGTGCATTGGAAGCCATACATATAAGATATTCTCATGCATATTGAAAGCACTCAGTAGATTGTACAAAAACTATGACACGTAAGTGTGACAACTCTGAAAATGGTGAGGTATGTCTATCAGAGGCAGTACACTGAAGGTGCTTGGTCCATTGCAAACATTTGGATTCACTCTTACCCTTGACGTCAACCGTAACTGGTTCCTTCCGTTTTTGAGAAAGCGACTTGCAGTGTTTTCACACATACTGTTTTATCTCTGTGAGAAACACCACAAAAGAAGCTCTGTTCCAAAATCTAGTGAAGCTGCCTTACTGCCTATTCCATATTAAGGCAGCACCCTCAAATGTGAGATTTTGGAATGCTTTACATAGGCTCTCGACTGCAATACTATTTGAGCAAAATACACTACCAGTCAAAAGTTTTTGAACATTAAGATTTAGAATGTTTTTTTTTTTAAAGAAGTCTCTTTCGCTCACTAAGCCTGCATTTATTTGTTCCAAAATACAGCAAAAGCAGTAAAATGGTGACATATTTTTACTATGTAAAATAACTGCTTTCTATTTGAATATATTTCAAAATGTTATTTATTCCTGTGATTTCAAAGCTAAATTTTCAGCATCATTACTCCAGCCTTCAGTGTCACATGATCCTTCAGAAAGCATTCTAACATGCTGATTTGCTGTTCAAGAAACATTTTTTATTATTATCAATATTTAAAACAGCTACAGTACATTTCTTTCAGGATTCTTTGATGAATAGAAAGATTTTCAGAATGTGGAAAAGACATTTATAATGTTACAAAAGATTTCTATTTCAGATAACTCGGCTGTTTTCAACATAATAATAATAATAAATGTTTTTTTGACCAGCAAATCAGAATATTAGAATGATATTTAAAGCATTATGTGACTGGAGTAATGATGCTAAAAATTCAGCTTTAAAGTCAAAAAGAAAAAAATGCATTTTAAAATATATTCAAATGGAAAACAAATTTTAAATAGTAAAAATATTTAACAATTTTACTGTTTTGCTGCACTTTGGATCAAATAAATGCAGGCTTGTTGAGCAGAAGAGACAAATAAAAAAAAATACTGTTCAAAAACTTTTGACTGGTAGTGTAGTTTTTAATTTTACAGTTTTTGATAATACTTTTAAGTATTGTGCAATGTATACTACTGTTCAAAATATGCGGTCAAAGTTTTTTTTTTTTTCTCAGAAGAAATGATTACATTCATTCAGAAAGTTTGCATCAAACGGATGAAAAGTGACAGTAAAGGCAATTATGATGCTACGAAAGATTTATATTTCAAACAAATGCTGTTGTTTTGAACTCTCCATTTATCAAAGAATCCTAAAAAAAGGTATCATGGTTTTCATAAAAATATTAAGCAGCACAATTATTTTTCATTCTGAAAATAATAATAAATGTTTCTTAATCACTGAATCAGCATATTAGAATGATATCTAAGGATCATGTGACAGCGAAGACTGGAGTAATGGCTGCTAAAAAAAAATTCAGCTTTGCCATCACAGGAATAAATGACATTAAGTATAGAATTTATTTTTTTTTTAAATAAAGAAAGACTCCAAACATTTGAACTGTAACTTAATATAATGTTATACAATATAATAAAATAAATGATATATCTATGATGCCTCACTAGGTTTTGGTACAGAGCAAAAGGGTGACAAAGGGTTTGAATGCATGTCTATTTCTCCAAATTACATTTGTAAACATGCAGGAGAAGCCTAAAGAGCTTTGTGATGTCACTTTATTTGGGCTTGAAAAGAACGCAAAATGTTGATGCCGTTTGTTTTGGAACGATTAGCTTACCTTCAGTGTACCAATAGAGGTGTACAACCTGCCTTTACAGAGGAGGCTTTCCCTGCAGACCAGGTCAAGCAGGACCCAAGACCTCAGATTCAGCAGAAACACACCTAGGGCATGGGGCATGCCGTGGGCCTGCACGCCAGGTTGAGTTCTCACTCTCACACCTAAGGGAGGGGAGGGTGGATATAGACAGCATTTATGCTGGTCTTACTGACGTCACACTCTAAACAGTCCTTGGTGGTTGAGTAATATTTGGTTTACATCAAATTCTAGAATTGTACATAAAATATAAGGTCTGTGAACTTAGCACACAAATGGATATTTTTACATTCTGAACCTTGAGCATAATATCAAATATATTTGACATTATCATTATTAGCAAGAAGCTGTGTATAAAGCATGCCATCTGAACAATATAGATTTTCTCTTTACAGCTTATAGAGCGTATTGTAAGTTGTCTAATTATAATAATAAAATAAAGTAAATCTCCACTGTGTCCTGGTTCTGAAAAATCAGAAACTAAAATAAAATAGCATGGCAATAAAATATGCAAACGTCTTTTGTTGAGTCGTATCTGCAGATACAAAACCATCATGAATCTCTGAGGTACGCTGCTGATCATATCCTCTCCTGGATGAAAGGATGCTGTAATGCCTGGTTGATGGTGATCCGCTTGGCAGGATCCAGCATCAGAATCTGGTCCAATAGATCTTTGAGCTGAACAACCTTCTTACGCTGGTCCTCTGGTAGCGCTTGGCGACCCACCATGTCCATCGACAGGTCCTTAGTTGGGTTAATGGTACTCATGATTGTGATCTTTTCCTGTAGAGAAGACGACATAGAGGAAGAATGAAAAAAAGATCAAAGATTTATTATCGTTATTAGTAAACAGAATATGAATGGAACACTCACCCTCTCAGTGACCTTATCGACCTCTGTATACAAAAAGTTCAAGTTTTGGTCAAAGTGCTGGTCCTTGAACAGTCCTTTCCTGATCATCTGTAAATACATCATAAAGTATTTTATTTTTTTAGTATATTTTGTTTTAATTCCTAATATCTGAATAACTCTTACTTTATTAGGGAGTTTTCCTTTCAGGTCCATGGCTAGTTTCAGCATGTGGTTATTTGTCTTTCCTGGGAAAAGGATTTTCCCCGTGTATAGTTCGTAGAGAGTGCAGCCCACAGACCACATATCGATTCCGTAATCATATGACTTTCCGATGACTGCAAAAAGAGGAAGAAAAACCTTAAGAACAAGCATCATTTCAGATGAGTTTATCAAAACTCTTAATTTTCAGTCTACTAATATGGTTTAATTTGATTGGTTAAGCATTTACTTACTGATCTCAGGTGCCCTGTAGAAGCGGCTGACCAGATATGGTGTTATGTCATTGTCAGCCACATGTGACGCTGAGCCAAAGTCACACAACTTGAGGATGGTCTTGGATTCATTCACCTTCAGAGCATCAAATATGTTCATGTTATAAGACATAGATGCAGAAGCCATTTCTCATTTCTTTTTACGAAATTGATTCTTAAAGCTCAGGAATCTATTAGTCTAGCCTGTTTTCAGTTAATGAACGGAACATTGTAGCACACCTTCCATTTAATAAACAGCAATAAGCTTTGTGCTTTGTTACTTTTGATATGAAACAAAGTATCAGATTCCAAATTCTACCTATGTTATTACAGTATTCAAACAACAAATGCTGTTTTGCCCCTGTTTAATGTGGAGTGACAGATCGCGCCTCAGTGACTGTAGCGCCTCAGTTCAAAAGTGAACCGATCATCTTCTCTGCTTTAATACCAGTTACGGCACGGAATAAACATGAATGAACAGCCAAAGGTAAGTTCAACTCACCAAAATTTGTTTTTGTCTCATGTAATCACTCAATCAGCCTTTCAACCGCACATGACAAATATGTCACAAATATGTCACATTTATCTTAGAAAAACATCTTTGGTGACCATAAACTCATTGGTCAGCTAGAAAAATTAACTCTAAAGAACAGCATTTTGCTAAATATATCCACTATATAACACATCCATTATAATTTTTACTATTCTTCAATGTTTCATTTATGTTTGAATAAATCCGTCAAGTTTTTATGATAGCCACCATTTAAATGTTTATATTTTAACAAACGAATTGGAGTAGAGAACTGGAGTAGAAAGCGTTTGCATACAAATCAGTTCATTTTAACCTTCCACATTATAGTAATTTACCAACTGACTTTTTTTTTTTTTTAAAAGCATTAGTTGTGACCCTGGACCACAAAACCAGTCATAAGGGTCATTTTTTTGAAACTGAGAATAAAACTGAGATCTGAAAGCTGAATAAATAAGCTTTCCATTGTTGTATGGTTTGTTAGGATAGGACAATATTTGGCCAAAATACAACTACTTGAACATCTGGAATCTGAGGGTGTTCAAAAATCAAAATAGTGAGAAAATCACCTTCAAAGTTGTCCAAATGAAGTTCTTAGCAATGCATGTTACTAAGTTTTGATATATTTAAGGTAGGCAATTTACAAAATATTTTCATGGAACATTTACTTAATATCCTAATGATCTGTGGCATAAAATAAGTAATTTATCATTTTGATCCATACAATGTATTGTTGGCCATTGCTACAAATATACCTGTGTGACTTATGACTGGTTTTGTGGTCCACAAATAATCAATATCGAATCGAAAGCTTGTGAATCAGAATTAAATTGAATCATGAAATTTGTGTCAAAACCCAGCCCTAGAAGCCAGCGTCCAAATATTTATGGCACAAGAATTGTGACTTACTAGAATGTTGTCGGGTTTAATGTCAGCATGCAAGATGTTGCAGCGTTTGAGAAGTTTGAGGGCCAGGAAAAGCTGCTGGCTGTATGAACGCACAGCCTTGATGTGCAGCCCAACGTCCTTTCCGTACTTCCTCAACACCTCCCGCAGGTTCATGCTAAAGCCAGAAAACAAGAAAGTTGCTTTAAAAGACGAACTCATGCTGCTTTGATGCATGTGAATCTGTCGACTGTAAAGTACCTGAGTGGTTCGAACACCAGACATAGATGCTGCTTGTGATAAAAGTGTCTAAAGAGCCGCAAACAGTGGAACTTATCATCTGCATCGGCGTCATTTAGTTTCTTCAGAAACTCCAACTCTTTGAGGCCTGTCTTTTGCCTGTGGGATAAAACATGTGGTAGTCGGTCACATAAAGACCACATCGACACCTACTCTAAATCTCAGTTCCTGTCCAAATAAATCCCTATTACATTATTGAGAACATTAAAACTGTGGACTTAACCAACATCACACACTGTGGTTGGATTAGAAATCCAACTGTACCAGACAGAAGTGTTTAAAGGCTAAGCAGTCAGCTTTTAAGGGAAGCGTCTTACATCATCTCGTTGTTGCGTATTATTTTCACTGCCACTTCCTGATTGGCTCGAGCCAAGTCTCTGGCTCGGATCACGTTACTGAAGACACCCTGTCCAGTGTAGCCGTACACCCCGTACCGTTTGTCCAACACCTCGCCAATGTTCACACCTGAATACATTAAAAGAACAATCACGTCTTTGATGTCCTCTTTAACATGAGACCCTAGAAATTTTCAATCTTGTAAACAAGTTTTGGTTTCTGTAGATTTAAAGTAATACGTCACCCAAAAATGAAAATTTTGTCATCATTTACTAACCCTCATGTCATTCCAAACCTAAGTTTCCTTCTTATGTTGAACACAAAAGAAGATATTTTGAGCAACAGTTGTTGGTCCTCATTGACGTCCACAGCAGGGAAAGAAATACTATGGAAGTCAATGGGGGACCATCAACTGTTTGATTACCAGCATTCTCCAAAATATCTTCTTTTATGTTCAACATAAGAAAGAAACTCTTGCACAACATGAGGGTGGGTCAATTTTTTAGTGAACTATCCCTTTAAATACAACATTTGCTGTAAGACAACAAACTTACGGTAATATCCCTCTGCATCTGTCCAGTTATCTTTGAGACTTGGGTTCTCCTTGAAGTCCTTGCCAATGCCTGCGGCCCGTAACCTGGCACTCTGCAGAGAGATTAGATGTGGATTTGTCACTGTCAACATGATTGAATTCAGACAGTTGATTAAAATGTTCATTCATGAACGAGTGACTGACACCATAAGAGACCGTTTCAAAGTCTGAGGGGCCTCGAGATCCATTGAGCACCAGAGTCAGATTACCCACTTGAGAGAAAAGCTTTGAACAAAGTTTCCAGTACAGAAACAACAGCTTGCACAGGACTATGCAACTCTACCTGTAGAGATCCCCTTACATGGACAAATTCAATCAAATTCTGGGGCTTGCAAAGCCATTGACCTATGCAACGGAAAGCAAGAACTTGGCTACTCACGTCAAAGTAAGCAGCGAACATGTCATCTGACTCTGTGAACATATCTGGGGCTGGTGGCTTTTTCAGATTAGCACCTAAAGAAAAAGAACAATGATGCAATGAAAGGAACGTAGACTTGCTGATAATGTATCAGACCACCTTGCATTACAACAGAGTGAATATTTCATGTCTCACATTTCAATTACTTTTTCTTTTTGTCTTCCTGAACAACTGACATGAGAGCCATCTTACACTTTACACTGACACCTGCTGGCGTGGATGTAGTATTAAGCAAATGTTATTGTTAACTAGTCACAAAAATATCCTCGCAGGTGTGTGTATTATAAATGTTATAAACTACTAAGAAATTGTGAAAATGTTACATTTTAAGCAGATTATTAGATAGCAAAAAAGATTTACAATTTTATGATCACTACATATGAATCAGTGTTTATGTTACATAATAATCAAACAAAAAAATAGTTTACCAACAAATGAACATTCTGTCATTAATTATTCACCTTCATGCCGTTCCAAACCTATAAGACCTTCGTTCATCTTCAGAACACAAATTAGGATACTTTTGAAGAAATCTGAGAGCTTTCTGACCACGCATAGACATCAACAAAACTGATACGTTCAAGGCCCAGAAAGGTAGTAAGGACACTGAAAAATAGTCATGTGACATCAGTGGTTCAACCTTACTTTTCTGAAGCTACTGGAATTCTTTTTGTGCACAAAGAAAACAAAACAAAAAAAAAAACAACTCTTTTCAAGAATTTCTTCTCTTTCCTGTCAGTCTTTGATGCGGGTTCACGAGAGTATCACAACGTATTAGTGTGGTGCTGCTGACGCAGAATCCGGCGTACTGATGTCACATGGACTAGTTCAACAATGTCCTCCCTTAATACCTTTCTGGACCTTGAATGTGTCAGTTGCGTTGCTGTTTATTCAGGGTCACAAAGCTCTCGGATTTCATCAAAAAATATCTTAATTTGCTTTCCAAAGATGAACTAAGGTCTTAAAGATTTGGAATGACATGGAGGTGAGAAATTACTGACAAGATTTTCATTTTTGGGTGAACTATTCTTTTAATTTGTAATACATTTCAAAGTGGAAAGTGCACTTTTAATTAAAAGATATCTTGCAGATGACGTACCATTTTTTTCTTGAGAGACAAGGCTATGCTTGGCCTTCACATTGTCCTCGAATGTGTCCATGTTCTCTTGCTCGTAGGCTTTGACATCAGCAGCCACACGCTCGAGGATGTCATCGGGTGATGGCGATCGGCTGTGTGTGCTACTCTGAGGACTGCCGTGATCTGAGAGTCCTGACATGTTACTGTCCTCATTTACTGGCTTGTATTTCTGTAAAGGACACATAAACACAATCACATTACATACTCTATTGTTCAAAAGTATGGCGTACATATAACAAAACAGTTGTGCTGCTTAATATTTTTTTGTTGAATATTTACAATTATTTGATTAGCAGAATGCTTAAAAGAACATATATTTGGAATAGAAATGTTTTGTAATATTATAAATGTCTTTACTGTCACTTTACTCACTTTAATGCATCCTTGCTAAATAAAAGTATTCATTTCTTCCCCTTATTCATCCCAAAATGTTGCACATTTGTGTACATCTGAAACAAAGTAAAAGCTGTACAAGAGATTAAAGGGATAGCTCACCCAAAAATAAAAATTCTGTCATTAATTACTCACCCTTATGTCGTTTCAAACCCATAAGACCTTTGCTCATCTTCAGAACACAAATTAAGATATTTTTGATAATATCAGAGAGCTTTCTAACCCTGCACAGCAATGTAATTATCACATTCAAGGGCCATGTTGAATAAAGTTATTTTTGTTTTCTTTGTGCACAAAAAGTATTCTCATAGCTTCATAAAATTACATTTGAATCACTGATGTCACATGACTATTTTAATCGATGTCCTTACTACATTTATGGCCCTTGAACGTGGTAAGATGAACAAAGATCTTACATGTTTGGAACGACATAAGGGTGAGACATTAAAGACAGAATTTTTATTTTTGGGTGAACTATCTCTTTAAAATGTTCTGACCTGCATGATGGCCAAGCGCTGAAGTCTTCTCTGCTCTATCAAAGCCTCCTCATCTTCTTCATCAACGTCATAATCCTCCATCCTAGACACATTAGTATTCATAATCAAGTCCAAATATGATCAGCAACATAAAAGTGAAATATTATTTTGATTAATACTCACACTTCTTCATCCGTGTCCTCCTTCTCAGGCTTCATTCCTTCAGACAGACTGCCCTTAAACATGTCCTCTCTTTCCCGGCTCCTTCTTCTCCGCCTATCCTTGGATCCCGAACGCGCCTGCTGTCTGCGCTCCATCCTGTCACGCCCCCTAGATATACACAATATTAATTCCTTTTTAACTCTACTGAGAAATATTAAAATGAGTAAATTAACATGCAGATGTAAATGTGATGCTCCTTGTTCACTTCTAGAACAAAATTTACAGATAATTTTGCACCCTCTTGTCATCCAAGGTGTTCATGTCATTCTTTTCCAACTTCAAAATCATCCTACATCACTGTTTTACCTTTTTTTGTAAAGGGTGTTTGATCATCTTTGCATGTTCACTTTGTGAACACTGGGTCGGTACTTCTGCAGCGATGTAGCAGCATTTTGAAGTTGGAGGAGAAAATGAGATGGGAGTTTTTCGACATACCCTAACTGTATTGAACCGGAATACACAGAGTTCACGCAGAGCTAGATAAGACCCTTCGTCCTCTGCTGGGATCGTTTAGAGTCCTTTGAAGCTGCATTTAAACTGCATTTTGGAAGTTCAAACTCACAGACACCATAGCAGTCCACTATGGAGAGAAATCCTGAAATGTTTTCCTCAAAAAACAGAATTTCTTTACGAGAGAAGAAAGACATGAACATCTTGGATGACAAGGTGGTGACTTATCTGTAAATTTTTGTTCTGGAAGTAAACTTGTACTTTAAAATTCTATTGAAGTTCAAGGAGAGCAAACCAAATCCATTTAGCACTTCTCTGTGCATTTACTTTTAGCTCATTGAAGCTTACTGGATAGTTGTAACCTCTAAAGGAGGAGTTGTTGCAGTTTTAAATGCTACCGCACACCACAGTCACCTGTGTCTGAGAGGAGACCTGCTGGTTCGTCTCCTGGGAGAACGGGACCTTCGTCTGACAGGCGAGTGGTTTAACCTTCGTCTGGAGTTCAGAGAGGGACTCTCCTCGCTACGGCCTCCTGCCACATCATGAGATCGCATCCTGCGAACATAACAAAGCAATATAAAAGTGAGTTTAAAGTTTAAATCCGGGTAACAATAAGAAACAAGAACCTAGAGCTAGAACCTGTCATTGGAGAGTCTCTGTCGTTCTTCTTCTCTCCGTCTCCTCTCAACCGATCGAGATCGGCCTCTCCTTGGAGGGGATCTGTTGTGACATGAAGATCTATCCTGCCTGGATGCTCTGTCTGTGCTTTGGGCAACAGGTAAGTGTTCGGGTGAGCGGTGGCTCCTGGGCCGCACAGACAGACTGTGCTGTTCTGGACCTTGTCTCCTGCTAGGAGATCGATTCTCTTTTCCAGATGAAGCTTCTTTTGAGGTTGCTTTCACTGACTTCTTATCTCTCTCCCCGTCAGCTTCTGGCAAGTTTGTGTTTCTTTCTTTAGATCTAGACTTGCTCCTTCTTGCTGAGGATCTGTTGTCTACATTTTGCTCCTCAGACTGCGTAGTTGATTTTTTGTTGCTTGATGGCAAGCCCTTGGATTTCACAGGAGATTTAGATCTCCGTCCACTGTCTTTGGATCTCTCAATGCTCCGGGATCGTCTCCGCTCCCTCGCTTGGATGGGATCACTAGGTCTCTCACTGATGTTATCATCTAAACCAGTCTTACTAACTCTTTTTTCTGATTTATGAGCCCGGATGGCCATCTCATCAGACGTGCTTTTGTCTTCCAGACGGGAATCAATTTTTACATCATCTATGTAATCCTGTCGAGATCTTCCAGCATGATCATTAGAACCTTGTCTTGGTTGCTCACCATTTTGCACAGCTTCCTGGACCTCGCCATCCTCTTCTGAATCAGAGTTATAACCCTGTAATATCAGTCCCATACCTGATTGCACAGCCCCTTCCATCAGCTCATTATCAAGCTCTGCTTGAATCATGGCCCTCTGTTTCTCCAGATCCTCCAGCGCGGCAAGGTCATCAAGTCTAGATCGCTTTGGAGAGATGACTGCTCCTTCATAGCCAGCAGAACAGTCTCTATCGTCCCGGAATGAGTCTCTGTGTTTCCGCTTATGTTTGTGTTTGTACTTGTGCTTGTGTTCCCTCTCATCTGGTGAGGGGTATTTATGTTTTCTGTGCTTGCTCCGATGTTTGTGTTTTTTTCTTTTGTGTTTTTCCGCCCTGGCAATGTCCATGTTATCTGCTTTTGTAGCTCTGTCTTCACCAGGTACATATTCATTTTCCTCCCCACTGTCAGAGCTCTCCACATTATCTCTGGAAATGAATAAATTACAATAGAATAATAATAACATACTTTCCAAAGAGAACAACCAAAACTGGTTTTGATAAATGACCACAATTATAAGGTATTCAAGACGTATGTTCCATTGTTGTTTAAAGTATATACAAAAACATACAACTGGTTTACGTTGACCACAGAGACAGAGAACTGTGCTAGAACTGATACTGACCGAAACTACATGTCAAACAAGTTGAACGGAAACGTTTTGATTTTCAATACACGTAACCTACATTTATATATCTAAATACGAAAATAACGCGATATAAAGTGTGTAAAGATGTTACTTACACATAATCCTTCGCTATTGTTTTGGCTAACACGTCCATATTCGCCATTTTGATTGTTCCTGCTGAGTCGTTTGACAAAGAGAGTCGATTCACAATTCAGTCCAGCTGTGATACCAGTACAAACTTAAAAATAGGCAGTCAAACTGTTCTCCAAATGTCAATTTAAAATAAACGTACAGTTTAAAGAAAGTACACTGAAAAGTACAGTGGCTACAGCAAAAAGAATTTTAGACCAAATTGACTGAATCGATAAATCAATCGTTCGGAGCTTTAAAAAAACACGCATGCGCAGTGTGTATGAAACGCAGACGAACGAACAGGAAGGCAGGGATCTTAAAAAATTACTTGGCTACGAACAGTCGTCACAAAAATATTGTTCACTATTGTTGCCCACATACTTAGTTTAAACCAGTAATAAGTTATGTCTGTACATGAGAATAGTGTTTATGTTTGTCAGTACTTTGTAATATAGCAAATGGCAAATTTTACGCTGTGTTTGTTCATGGTAATTACAGGGTGGTCCCTAAATCACGTTTACGTTCGCAACACAAGCTAAGTAATTTAAAGACAACGCGGTTTGATGCAGGTACGCACATAATTTATACATCGTTTACATATATACATCAACTGTGAACGATTTAACAGTTAATTCACAAATATAGCTTGCTTTCTGAATGATCTGATGAGTTTTGTGTTTAATGCATCTTATGCTAGTCGTGCTAGTGGATCTGATGCACATGTTGTGTATGTCCACATTCTACATGTCTAACTTTATCATTGTGCTTCAGAGTGTTCTGCAATAACAGACGGTACAATAAAACGTATTAATTAATTAGCTGTCATTATTCAGTCAGTATTCATATTCAGTCAGTGTCCAAAATTCTTGATGAAGTGCACAACACTGAATGTTTTATACTTCAGATGATTTACAAGACTGTCTAACTTATCTATTTTCCTCCTTCTCCACTGTTTCTAGGAATGGGTGGATTTAAAGACACATACCAAGATGTTCAACCCGTAACCCTTCGACTTGCAGAAGAAAATGTCACTTCCAGTCTCTACTGCAGCTCAGCCGAGGGCATTGAAGCTCATGTGTCTACTTTAGTGGAAGCTTTCTTAGTTGAAGTATACCGATGTAGAGTCTGTCAGTTTACCAGCAGCCAAAAAGCCAAGATTAGCCATCATGTCTTGGAAAGACATGATCCGGTGTCCCCATGTCCCCATCTGCCATGTCTGGAGAAAGAGGATGAAGAGAGTTTGGGTGTAGGAATGAGGGTTGATGATGAAGAGGACGTCGACCACAGCGGCTCGCCATACGACCTAGAGAGTGATCTCCATTCTGGGTCAAAAAGCAACGAGGATCATATGGACATGGAGCGCATGTCTTTCCTCCTCCCGATGTATGGCATGTTTCAAAACATCAGCCCGCGGTCATGTGACATTGGCCTGGGCTCCAACTCTGATGGGAACTTGCATGTGGCACAAACTTGTGAGGTGACTATAAAGATTCTTGCAATAGTCCACACTCACCCTCATGTTGTTCAAAAATCTGTATGACTTTCTTTCCTTTGTGAAACATAAGATATTTTGAAGAATGTTGGTGACAAAATGTATTTTTGTCCATGCAATGAAATTCAGTAGGAACTGATTACTAGCATTCCTCAAAATATGTTTGTAATGACATGAGGGTGAGTAAATGATGACAGAATTTTCATTTTAGATGAACAATATCATTTAAAATTTTGAAATGTGAGAAAATGTAACTGTAAATGTTGGTTTTATGAAGGTAAGCACACTCTTTGAGGAGGATAGGCATGATGAGGACAGCGAGGAGGAACCTGTGTTTCAGCTGGAGGATGCTAACACAGATCTGACTGTTCCTTTAAACAGTGGAATGGACACAGAAATCCAGGATGAAGAGATGGCTCAGTCGGCTCATCTCATGACTCTTGGGTTGTGCAGAATTTCAAGCACTAAGTGTCAACCTCAATCTGCGACCTCAGCAAAAAGCCTGTCCCATCCAGAAGCTGAGCAGGATGCTGAAATGCAGAAGCCATCTGAGGAGGAAAGTGGACTGGCCTGCATCCTCTGTCAGACAGTTGTATCCAGCCGCAGCATGCTAGAGGTGCACCTGAAATGCCATTGCGGAGACCAAGGCTTTAGGTGCCCTCGCTGTGGTTGGGAATCAGAAGACTGGGTTGATATGGAGCAGCACTGGAGAGGACATGGAAAAAGAAAAGGCTCAAAGAGGCATAAATGTAGCGTTTGCCCCAGGACATTTAGGAGAGCTGATTCTCGTGACGCACATGAAGAAAGGCATAATCAGCGGCATCACTGTCGGTCTGAGTCTGGGGGTCTGATGCAGTGCTCTCTGTGCCTGGAATGGTGTCAGTCCAGGAAAGAGTGGGAGATACACCAACAATGTCATTTTCAAGGAGGATTTAAATGTTTACACTGTGATTTTAAAGGTACAGATTATTTTTTTCTTATTAAACGGAGTGTACCTCGTTTGGTAATTGGAAGTTTTGTTTTGTGACAAGCTATAGGTTTGAAAGTACACCTTTTTGAAATCATAGTTATATAACTGGTTAAAATTCCAGACATTATCGGCATAAGTGCAACATGTTTGTAGTATTTGTCAAGACCCAAAAGCTGTTAGATTTTTTTTAAATTCAAGATTTGATAAAGTTTTTTTTTTTGTTTGTTACAGTGAAAATCAAAAACTAGTTTAACCTAAACTAGTTGTGTAGCACAGGTATATTTGTAGCAACAGGCAACAATACACTGTATGGGTCAAAATTATAGATTTTTCTTTTATTCCAAAAATCATTAGGATATTAAGTAAAGATCATGTTCTATGAAGATATTTTGTAAATTTCCTACTGTAAATATATCAAAACTGAATTTTTATTTATCTGAATTAGTAATATGCATTGCTAAAAACTTCATTTGGAAAACTTGTGATTCTGTCAATATTTAGATTTTTTTTTTTTGCACCCTCAGATTCCAGATTTTCAAATAATTGTATCTCGGCTAAATATTGTCCTGTCCTAACAAATCACCCCACAAATTACCCTTATTACTAGTTTTGTGGTCCAGGGTAACATATTTCTCTTAAAATTTTTAATTTGTCTTTTAGAGAAGTCCTGGAAGAAAACCCTAAAACATATTCACACTCAACACAAACAGGCTGATATAAATCAAAAGAAACAGGTTGGTCACAGTAGGTAAGTATTGTTATTATCGAAATTAATTTTTTGTTGTCTAATTCAAATTGCTTTAAAACAGTGGTTCTTAGTTGGGGGTTAAATTCTCTGGTTAACAAAAGTGGGAACCCTAAAGAACATTAACCTCTTCAAACATCTGTAATTCTGAAATTTAATTTACAGAAACTTTGAGTGTCTGTAGATTAAAAATATTCAAATATTGTTAGTCAAAAGCCATTGCCCTCATGTTGTTCACCAAAAAATGAAGATTCTGTCAGTAATTACTCACCCTCATGTTGTTCAAAACCCATCAGACCTTTCTTCATCCTCAGAACAAAAATTAAGATATTTTTGATGAAATCCAAGAGCTCTCTGACCCTCCACAGACAGCAAGGCTCCAACAACGTTCCTAGGCCCAGAAAGGTACAAGCATGTGTTGTGGTACTCTCGATAACTGGTGGAAGACACTAACTCAGGGGAGAAGAATTGTTGAATAAAGTCTTTTTTTTTTTGCACACAAAAAGTATTCTCATAGCTTTATAAAATTACGGCTGAACCATGATGTCGCATGGACTATTTTAACAATGTCCCTACTACCTTTCTGGGCCTTGAATGTGGTAGGACCCTTGCTTTCATCAAAAACATCTTAATTTATGTTCCGAAGATGAATGAAGGTCTTATGGGTTTGGAACGACTGAGGGTGAATAATTAATGACAGAATTTTCATTTTTGGGTGAACTATTCCTTTAAAGAGTATTTGGTGAGATGTTGAGACCATTGTTAAATAATTTCTTCTTTGTCTGTACTTAGAGAAAACCAGCAAGTTGACACATCCCTCAAGTACCCAGAATGCCTTAGAAGGATGAAGCCAGAGTCCTGGTCCCAGGTTAGGAATAAGAGGGTGAAAAACAGGGTTGTGGCTAGGGAAAAAAGCAATGAAGGAGGAAAGGACAGAGTGGGACACCTAAAAACTGACACGTCTGTTGGACTCACTGTTTCTAGAAGGAAAGAGTTCTGCTGCAACCTCTGCGACAAGTACGAGAATGATTTTATTCTTTGCTGATTTTTTTTCCACACTAGACAGAAATTATCTTAACCAAAAGACTGCTATTGATGTGTAACATCTTAATGTGTATTTTATAGTACGATCAGTTCAAAAGTTTAGAGTCAGATTGATTTTTGAAAGAAGCCTCTTTGATTTAAAAAAAAGATCTTTCAGAAATCATTCTAATATGCTGATTTAGTGCTTACGAATCATTTCTTATTATTATCACAGCAGAAAACCTAATTAGTTAACCATGATACATTTATTTAAGGTTCTTTATAGAAAAGACGATTCTAAAGAACAGCATTTCTTTGAAATGAAAATAATTTGAAACATTGTAAATGTCATTGGTATCGCTGATGTTTCCTCTTGTTTCTTGAACAGCAAACCAGCATATTAGAATGATTTCTGAAGGATCATGTGACACTGAAGACTGGAGTAATGATGCTGAAAATGTAGCTTTGAAATCACAGGAATAAATTAAATTTTAAAATATAGTCAAATAGAAAACAGTTATTTTAAATAGTAAAAATATTTCACAATATTACTGCTTTTGCTATATTTTGAATCAAATGAATGCAGGTTTGGTGAGCAGAAGATGCTATTTTACTGTTCAAAAACTTTTGACTGGTAGTGTATAACTTGTCTCTGTCCCTGTACAGGAAGTTTTCTACCAAGATGACAATGCGGCGTCACATGGGCATTCATCAAGGAGATAAGCCATTTAAATGTCCACAGTGCCATTACTGTGCTCGTCTGAAAGCCTCGCTCATACAGCACCTCCGCGTCCACACAGGTGCCGTTACAAACACATTGCAGATATCTTTTTTTAATATTAAACATTTTTATGTATACATATTTAGTGCAATAACAATAGATCATTGGTTTAGAATTACAGTGACACATCTTGTCCACCTCCTTTATTAGCCCTGGTCACTAAACAGAAATTATGATCAGAGCCGAGCCAATAAATGACTTTCCCATGCTACTTTAATTAGAAATGCAGCAAATATATGGAGAAAGACGGTGACATGCAGAGATTTAGAGCTTTGTGGAAGTCTTTCAAAAGTTGGTTCTCATGGAACAGTTGCCATGACATTGCACTGCCTGAGTGTGAGAATTCCAATGATGTGTTTTTCTTCTTGCTTTAGGTGAGAAGCCATACAAGTGTTCGCAGTGCTCCTATGCATCTATTGACAGAAGCTCTCTGCGCCGACACTTAAGGACACACACGCAAGAAAAGCCTTACCGCTGCCAGTACTGTCCGTACAGCAGGTACACGCACTCATCTGTCATAAAGTTGCCAGGTTACACTTATTTCATACTACATCTGTAACTAAGAATAAGGCTCTGCGTTTCACTTCAGCATCCAGAAGAAGAGCTTAGACCTTCATTCACGGCGTCATCACACTGGAGAGTCATTCCCTTGTCACCTGTGCCAGTATTCCACACCAGACCGCCAGCTGCTGGTGCGACACAAGAGGAAACATCACAGTGCCGAACAAACTGTAGCAGTGGGGCAGAGGAACAGCTCTGGTTCTCAAACAGCACCTTCTCAAAGAGCACGAACATCCAAATGATATTTATGATTTCTAATAAAACTTTTAAATAACATTTTAAAAGTACTGTTTTGTTAATTACGCAAACGTCTTGTAATAATTCAGTAAATTCCATGTGCTATTGCAATTGGAATATTATGTCATGGTTTTAAATAAGAGTACACTACCAGTCAAAAGTCTTTGAACAGTAAGATTTTGAATGTTTTTTAAAGAAGTCTCTTTTGCTCACCAAGCCTGCATTTATTTGATACCAAATACAGCAAAAACAGTACAATTTAATATTAAAGTACTATTTAAAAAACTGCTTTCTATTTGAAAAACTTTTATTTTGGATGCGATTAATCATGATTAATTGTTAGACAGCACTAACTGTCAAACGATTAATCGTGATTAATCACGAGCTTAAGCTTTTGTTCACACAATATATATGTACTGTGTATATTTATGTATATATAAACACTATGTAAACAAAAAACTTATTTTGGATGCGATCGTGATTAATCGTTTGACAGCACTAATTTGAATTTAAAATGTAATTTATTCCTGTGATCAAAGCTACATTTTCAGCATCATTACTCCAGTCTTCAGTGTCACATGATCCTTTTTCAAATTATTCTAACATGCTGATTTGCTGTTCAAGAAATATTTAATATTATTATTATCATCAATCTTAAAACAGTTGAGTAAATTTTTTTTCATTTATTCTTTGATAAATAGAAAGATCCAAAGATCAGCATTTATCTTAAATAAAAAGCTTTCGTAACATTACACACTATACCAGAAATGACAGAAATTAAGAAATAAAGAAATCATAGAAATTAATACTTTTATTTAACAAGGATGTTTTAAGTTGATTAAAAGTGATGATAAAGACATTTATAATGTTACAAAATATTTGTATTTCAGATAACTGCTGTTCATCTGAACTTTCTATTCATCAAAGAAACCTAAAAAATGCTACTCAGCTGTTTTTAACAAAATAATAATAACATGTTTTTTGAGAATATTAGAATGATTTCTGAAGGATCATGTGACTGGACTAATGATGCTAAAAATTCAGCTTTGAAATCACAGAAATAAATTATGTTGTAAAATATATTTAAATAGAAAACAGTTATTTTAAAGAGTAAAAATATATCAGAATTTTACCGTTTTTGCTGTTTGCGGATCAAATAAATGCAGGCTTGGTAAGCAGAAAAGACTCCTTAAAAAAAAACATTAAAAATCTTACTGTTCAAAAACTTTTGACTGGTACGTGTAGATCACCTCAGCATTGACACAGTAATTCACGTCATGGTTTAGTAAGTTTGGTGGAATGTAGGTGAATCTTGCTCTATTTCAGTGAGCGGCTAATTATAGCATTTTAAAATAGTAAGCGATTAAAGGATTGACCCATGATGCAGCATTCGTAACACTAATCTTAAAACGACAAGCAAATCCCACTACCAATCCAATAGAAACTGGATTATTTCACCTGTTGCTCAACGCACGATCATGCCAATTTATATTAGCAGAGGACTAGAAGCTTTATTTTGTAATCTTGTTTTGATTGAATGTTTCAAGGCTATCGTTACTTTTAGCAACGTCTTTTGTGTAAACATATTTTAAATCAAAGGTCTCACATTCTTTCCACTGAGTGACACTTCTCACCCCGAGCTGATCTTTAAGCAAACGAGCAGCGGCACGATGTCGCAACAACCAATGAGATCGCAGCTAGTTACTTTCCGCCTGATGCCATTGGATACTGGGGCAGAATAGGAACGCCCACTAGCATCCAACAAGAATAACAGACTGGCGAAACTCCATCGTTTTCTCCACTGAGAAATTCCTAATTTTGGAGGAAGTTCACAGGGAATGTGCACAAATGGAGCCTTCAGGGCTCAGCAGGCGAAGAGGAAAGCGGGGGAGTTTGAAGTTTGTTCAGCTCCTGTCAGAAGATTTGCGAACTTTTATCAGATAATAAGCCAACGATTTGCGTTGTAATTTCGCCGTTTTGCAACTTCTTATTTCGTCTTATTCAATTTAGCATATGATAATTCATTTTTAATTAATATTTAATGTGTTTATGATACGATTTAGTTATGGCAGGTGTTAATATGGAAACCTTTTCTCGGCTGAGCGTAAATGACTGTTGGGTTGTTGGGCTTGAGCGCTTCGGTGTTGGTGCTGCTGGAGAAGAAGAGGAGTTTTTCGAGATTAGGACTGAATGGTCTGAAAAAAGCATAACATATCTGCGAAGGAGCTATCCTGATCTAGTGAAACTAGTTAGGAATTTCAGTATATCATTTCCAGACGACAAAGGACTTTTGTCTCAATCAGGGATGCTTAAGGGTATGACATTTGTTTCATTTGAAATAAGTGGTCATTTAACTGATAACAGACTTCATTATTGTATGTGTGTGTGTTAACAGCACTACAGAGGATAAAAGAAGCAGAGGAAAACAATAACATTCAAACCAGGTTGGATGAAGTGGAAAAACTATTGAGAAATATAATCAAAATGCCACAGAAGGTACTTCTTTTGACTAGCCCATAATGCCAATAATAGATGTATTGTACAATAATCGTCCAAGTAATCTATTTTCCAGTTCTCTCACTCTGAAGCAGTTCTTACGTTTTTCAAGACTTCTTCTCTTGACTACACTTTGAAAACAATGTATGAACCAATCCAGCCTCTCTACCAGAGTCCTGTCACTGTGGCTGGTATGTGTTCTTCTGTTTCATTGCTCTTAAACTGATACTTGATTTTAAACTGTAGTTTTTAAACAAATATATTATGCTTTTCTACAGATGTCAGAAGGGCCAATGGGTTTTGTTTGGCCAATACAGAAACTGTACTTTTTGATGCGTACTTACTAGCACAAGGGGCAGAACCATCTTCTAAGTACAGGTAAATATCTGACAAATCCTAATAGTTATTCTTCTATCCACCTTATTTTTCCCATAAGAGTGGGTGCAGCCATTTGTAATTTTTTTTGTGTCTGGCATCCACTTCCAGCTATTTTTAGCTGCACAAAAAGCTCATTTTGCTGCTTGATATTGCAAACTGGTGTGTCTTACCATATTATTTTAATGTATTATCTTAATTATGAACACACTGGTTTGTAGTGCAAACTGTTTTACCGTTTACTGCACTTCGATATTCTTCTCGTTATTTCCCTATGATTACGAACCGGACGTGTAACACATTACCAGAAAACAGCTTACTTCCGCATTAAAAAAATAAGGTGGATATCTTTGACATATGTGGAATCAACATGTATGAAATCAAAATGTATGCGTCTTATTTCATCACATCCAGCTCTGAGATCAAGTCCCCGATGTGGACCGGAATGAGAATTCCAAATGGGATCAGATGCGTCAAGAATACTGTGCACAAACCTGGAAAGGGCTTTATGACTGGTGGTACCCCTGAAAGTAAAGACACAGACAGTCAACCTAAAATATCACAGTCTACCACCAGCAATATGACCTACCTCCACCTACAAGCCTGTGAGACAGACATCCTTGAATAACATAATGCTCTTGACAATGTCATTACAGCTTTCTAGTGTGGAAGTCCACAGAAATATTCATTTTTAAGGTTTAGCCTGTAAGAGTAAAAATAAACTTTTTTAAGTAAAATAATAAATTTCTAAAGGTTTTAAAAAATGGATATGAATAGTATATTTTTTAAAGTTAAAGGAGAAGTCCACTTCCAGAACAAATATTTACAGATAATGTCCTCACCTCCTTGTCATCTAAGATGTCTTTCTTTCTTTAGTTGTAAAGAAATTGTTTTTTTGAGGAAAACATTTGAGAATTTTTCTCCATATAATGGGCTGCTATGGTTTCCCCGAGATTGAACTTCCAAAATGCAGTTTAAATGCGGCTTCAAACGATCCCAAATGCGGTTGTAAGCGATCATCCTACATTGCTGCAGAAGTACCGACCCAGTCTTTGCAAAGTGAACATGCAAACACCCTTAACAAAAAAGGTAAAACAGCGATATAGGATGATTTTGAATTTGACAGAGAAATTTGAATTTGGAGTTTTTCGACATACCCTAACTGTCTTGAGCTAGAATACACAGAGTTCAGGGAGAGTAAGACAAGACAAGCATTTAAGATTAAAAAGTATATAAATTGTAAATAATTATTTTTATGAAAATAACCGATCGTTTCGCAAGGTAAGACTCTTCTTCTTCGGCTGGGATTTGATTACAACCGCATTTGGGATCGTTTGAAGCCGCATTTAAACTGCGTTTTGGAAGTTCAAACTCTGGGCACCATAGCATTCCATTATATGGAGAAAAATCCTGAAATGTTTCCTTCAAAAAACATCATTTCTTTGTTCAAAGACATGAACATCTTGGATAGCAAGGGGGTGAGTACGTTATCTGTAAACTGTTGTTTTGGAAGTGGACTTCTCCTTTAAGACTAACTGTAATATTAATAAAAAAAGTTAACCACATCTTATGTGAATGAATGTTCTTTGGTTCAGTTTCTAACATTTACAAATCATATAAATTGTCTAGTTGATGAGTGATGTCTTGAGGTCAGTTATTGTGAATTATGGAAAATTTCCTGCAAGGTTGTTTTACACTTTAAACCCAAAAAGTATGTTGACACCCAGAGGTACTGCATTACAAGTTACACAAGTTACAAAATCAGATTACTTTCAGGGTTGCCAGGTTTTCACAACAAAACCCGCCCAATTGCTACTCAAAACTATCCCAAAAGTAGCCCAATTGCGTTTTGAGGAGGGTCTCCCGTTTGCATTCCGGGGGGAAAAATGCATGTTTTTTGGCGGGGTTCCCCTGGTAGAATTAGCATTCCAGGGCCTAAATATGAAGTTATTGGGGTCACTTCAACCAGTGGACATGAAAACCTGCGGCAACAGTGTTAAAGTAGCCCAAGTCAATTTGGCAACACTGATTACTTTTTTCAAGTAACTAATAAAGTAATGCATTACTTTTAAAATTACAAGAGAATATCTGAGTTACTTTTTCGAATAAGTAACGCAAGTTGCTTTGCTTTCCATTTATTTACTGACACCTCTCCTGCCCACATGTTGAAAGAAACTGGGAGTAAGGCAGAGGCACTTCCTTCAGGCTGAGGCTTATTAGTTTTACTTCTGGTGTGAAAGGGCCTTTACAGTTGCCAGAAATATGTCTTTTATTAAAAATAAATAAACAAGCCTAGTTCAGGTGACAAAAGTGACGCAAAAGTAATGTAATGCGTTACTTTTCATAAAAAGTAACTAACCCAGCAGACACAGGACATCAACATCAGGTTGACGTTGCATTTTGATTGAGAATGAAAATCGGGCTGACGTCAGTAGTTGATGCCAATTTGACATTGGATTTTGGTTACACAACCTAAAAACAACAAATATCAACATCAGCTGACATCAGTATTGGACATCAAATTAACATTGACATTAGACTTTGAATCAATATTAAATTTTGGTCACCCAACGTTGCAACCAAAATGTAACCAAATATCATGGTCTTACGACTTTGTGTGCCTCCCGGAAGGTAACGCAATTAGTTACTTTTTTATAAAGTAATGCAATATTGTAATGCATTACTTTTAAAAGTAACTTTCCCCAACACTGTATATGATTGTTAAGCTTTAAATGTCAAAACCTTTGGAATTAATGATTTCCACAAGTCCTCAAACATGTCTGTGGGAATATGCTCCCAACCAGACATGTGTCAGTGAGGTCAGACACTGATGTAGGATGATGAGGCCTGGCTTGCAGTCAGCGTTTCTGTTTATTCCACAGGTGTTCAGTGGGGTTCAGGTCTGGGCTTTTGTGTAGGCCTGTCAAGTTCATCCTCAGTAAAACATTAATTTATGGCCATTGCTTTGTGCACAAAGGGGGCATTGTCACACTGTAGGAGACAAAAGGCCCTCTCCAAATTGTTGTCACAAATTTGGAAGTACACTATCCTAAAGAATGTCATTGTGTGTCAGAGTATTTTTGAGTTTTTTTCTTCTTGGAACTGAAGTGCCTTGCCAAAACATTTGCCTATTAACTAGAAACAGCATGTTCACATACTTTCTGCCGCTCACTAAACTCAAGGTCAAAACTATATTAAGTTTTAATAACGACTGCTGAGATACATTCATCTGTTTTCTTTTTCGAAAGTAGGTCAAGTTCTTCTCGTGAAAAGGATTGAAGGCTATAGGCTGATCATTATTTAACTAGAACATACAGGGAGAATCATTACAGTCCATGTTCAGGTCAGTGAGCAGTTCCCATGATGAGGGATGCTAATCAGTCCTTATTGGAACAGTCATTGTGCTCCACTTTCACAATGCATAAATTGATTTGGCTCCCTGCATCCACTCAAACAATCCATACACCCTTATTTTTGGTCAAAAAGTGCTTTTTTTCCACCAGCATCTGCCCTCATTTACTTCTCTAAATAACAAACAGTGGGAGTATCTTTGTAGTTAATGACTTCTAAAATCGAAAAAGCTTTTCATGGTCTACATTTCCTCCTGGTGACCTTTTTACCTCCCACAGGGTTATCTAACTCACTGCTAGCATTTCAAATGAAACATTCAAACTTGAAATAATGTTATGAAAATAGGGTCTTTCTATATATCAGTGCCATTTATTATCAATATTATACGTCGTTTTAGCTCGTAGTCTTAGGGTAAAGTTTACCAACATTTTATACAGATCCCTTACCAAAAAGTATCATACTTCAAGTTTATTTTAATAGGTATGCTTAAGTAAAGTTTATTTATTTTTTAAGTATACTTTATGTAGTAAGTATACAAATATCAGTGTACTACTAGTATACTTGTAAGTGTACTATTTCAATACACCTTGGGACTAAATTGGCCCACTTTCTAGTATATAAAAGTATACTTTTAAGTGTACTTAAAGTATAACAGTAGAAAACTTTGAGTATACAACTAGTTTACATTTAAGTTTTTAGTTTGTACTGTAAGTACACTAATAGTGAACTTACAGGTATACTGATAGTTTACTAATTAAATACTTGTAGCATTTTTAGTACACTTTGAAGTATAGTCTCAGTAAACTACTAGTTTAGTAGTTTCATACTGCTCGTAAGTATACTCGTAAGTTTTCTTTAAGTGAACTTTACATCATATTTTACATATACTACTATGTCCCTATTTAGGTTTTATTTTTGTATATATTTTGTTATATGAATATCTGAACATACAAGACATCAAAAGAAAGAACAGGGCATCTGGCTGTAAACATTTTATTCTATCTTCATGCAATATTTTTTTATAAACATTTGAATGAGGGTAAGTTTCATAAATAAAAAATAAACAATATTTTGTACTAGATTCAGAATGATAATCAAAACGTAGATGGAGTTGATCAACACCCCAAACCTTGACAGTCATCATTACCTCTTCATGGGTGGACATTTTATTCAATAACGTTACACAGTTTTGATCTTTTTTTTTTTTGTCTGATGATCGTGTTAGATGCAAGCGTCTATTGTCTTGTTTTCTTCGCTTGTGTTTTGGAAATTCTGTACAGAAGACATGTAATAGTGCCCCCTACCGTTTAACACTCAAAACATGGATTCTCTAAGCTTAGTATAGTATAGCTTAAAGATATTTAGAACTTTTCTAAGTATAAATATACTTAAATGTCATTTTAAGTATATCTCTGAGAAGTACTTGAAAATTAGCCTGAAAGTATACTTTCCTATTTTTTAGTTTAAAAGAAGTATACTAATAGCACACTTGAGTAAACATCTTTTTTGTAAGATGTATCTTCTTATAAAATAAAGACTAATGCAAAATTGTATTGAAAACACAGTTGAGTTCAAGTTTACATACACCTTGCAGAATCTGCAAAATGTTATTTTACCTAAATAAGAGGGATCATACAAAATGCATGTCCTTTTTTATTTAGAACTGACCTGAATAAGATATTTCCCATAAAAGATGTTTGCATATAGAGAAAATAATAGTTGAATTTCTAAAAATAAAGTTTACAAGTTTGCTTGATTCTTACATAGTTAAATAGTTAAACTGCCTGCTGTTCAGAATAATCTTTCAGGTCCCACCCCACAAATTCTATGTTTTTTCAGTATTTTTGTGTATTTGAACCCTTATTTGAACAATGACTGTATGATTTTGAGATCCATCTTTTGATACTGAGGACAACTGAGGGACTCATATGCAACTATTACAGAAGGTTCAAACACTCACTGATGCTCCAGAAGGAAAAATGTTGCTTTAAGAGTCCAAATACACAAAAATGCTGAAAAACCACAGAATTTGTGAGATCTGAAGGGGGACTCGTGAACAACTATCACTAAAAAGAAAAAAAAACAGCTGTGGATCATTCAGGCAACAGTATTAAAAATCAAGCGTATGTAAACTTTTGAACATGGTGATTTTCTGTAAATTTAACTACTATTTTTTCTTGTGGACTATATGTAAACATCTTTTATGTGAATTATCTTATTCAGGTCAGTACTAAATAAAAAATAACATGCATTTTGTATGATCCCTCTTATTTTGGTGAACAATTCACGTTTTGCAGATTCTGCAAGGTGTATGTAAACTTTTGACCTCAACTGTAGCAACAAGTTCAGTATGATTTTAACAAGGTCAAAATATTTAGTGTTTTTTTT
Organism: Labeo catla; assembly: GCA_012976165.1. Lineage (NCBI taxonomy): Eukaryota > Metazoa > Chordata > Actinopteri > Cypriniformes > Cyprinidae > Labeo > Labeo catla. Next base: position 573,565 of record VONZ01000192.1, read on the forward strand.
TACCGTAACCATAGGCCAAGTGACAATTTTAGTCCATTACAGCAGGCCAAGTAATGAACTACTTACTGATCAATAATAACTTGGTGGTGCATTGATTAGTATATAAAAAGCTAATGTAGGGAGCCACCATTCACAGACTGACACAGAGAGGAGAACAGCACTGTTTATTATTTAACACAAGAATTTAACAGCTCTCTTCAGTTCTCTTAACAAAATAACGTTAGTTTTGTATACAATAACTTTACGACATGAACCATCACTCATGGAGAGGGCATCATTGTCCCCCTGGAGACATCAACTGCACTGCAGGTTTTAAGGAGTCACTAGGCAGCAGAAGCTACAAGTTGCTTCATGTTCCTATCCATGGGCCGACCCACAGCCACCACCACGAGCCTCCACACCCGTTCCCCACCGTGGATGTTCCTGACCATGCCCACTACATCATCGGCTCTGTCATCTTAATAGTCGGCATCACCGGAGTGATTGGAAACACGCTGGTGATCTACGTTTTCTGCCGGAGCCGTACACTACGCACGGCAGGAAACATGTTTGTGGTGAACCTGGCTGTTGCTGATTTCTTCATGTCCCTCACCCAGTCGCCCGTGTTCTTCGCAGCCAGCCTGCACAGGCGCTGGGTGTTCGGTGAGCGCTCTTGTGAGCTCTACGCCTTTTGTGGTGCACTCTTTGGGATTTGTTCAATGATGACTTTGACCACCATCGCTGCCGATCGCTGCTTAGCCATAACTCAGCCTCTCGCCCTCGTGGGCAGAGTTAGCCGACGCAAGGCAGGCATGGTGTTGGCCGTCGTGTGGCTCTACTCACTAGGCTGGAGCCTTCCACCATTTTTTGGCTGGAGTGCTTATGTTCCAGAGGGTCTTCAGACTTCCTGTTCTTGGGACTATATGACCTTTACTCCATCCGTGCGTGCATACACCATCCTCCTTTTCATTTTTGTGTTCTTCATCCCACTAGGCATTATCGCCAGCTGCTACTTCGGAATCTTTCAAGCTATCCGAGCTGCGGGGAAGGAAATCCGAGAGCTGGATTGTGGGGAAACGCATAAGGTGTATGAACGCATGCAGAATGAATGGAAGATGGCGAAAGTTGCCCTCCTGGTCATTGTGCTTTTTGTAATATCATGGTCGCCCTACTCCGTGGTTGCCCTTACTGCCACGGCTGGGTATTCCCATCTCCTGACGCCCTACATGAATTCAGTACCTGCTGTGATCGCCAAGGCCTCGGCCATCCATAATCCCATCATCTACGCAATTACGCATCCGAAATATCGGGCAGCTATTGCCCGTGTCATTCCGGTACTACGCTCCATCCTGCGTGTCAAAGAGAAGGATCTCCGTTCTTCTTTTAGTTCTGGCAGTGTCAGTTCCCGTCGTCCGACTCTCACCAGTCAGTGCTCTCTGGGGGTCAGCATCGGCAATGCTGCGCGAGCTAATGGCCGCTGGGGGAAGACACGCTTGTCTTCTGCTTCAGATAGTGATTCTTGTTGGACTGAGAGTGAGGCTGATGGTTCCAGCGTCAATTCGATGACCTTTGGTCGACGCGTGTCCACCGAGATCTCTACAGATACTGCCATTCTCTCTCCGGGGTCGAGTACTAACAGCTCCAGTGGGCAAAAGCCGGAGAAGACACACAAAGTTGTAAGCGTACCAGTGCCATCTATTACTTTTGAAATGGATGCAGCTGAAGGCGAGTCTGTGTCTGATGGGAAGGCTTTGCTCCTTGGGGCAGAACCAAGGGAATGATGCAGTGCTTCAGAAAAAATTTGGTAGTAGTAACTTGAGTAGTAGTTGCTTTGACCTATTGTTTTTTAATATAAATATATAATCATATGTCTTTCTTTACTCAGCACATGTTGTGAACAGCCCCTGTCTTGTCAGTTTTGTGAACTGTTATTCAGGTTATGTGTGAATTTAGCAAATGCATTTATTAATATATGCAAATGCAATTATTAATATATTTAATGTTTTTCTTCAGAAAATGTAAGCATTTGTTAATTTCTTTCTTTTTATTAAAACCGTAACTATTTAGATTTTTTCTGGTTTAATCTGATGATATTCTGGCGTGGATTTTAATAGTTGAGTAAATGTATCTAAATAATGTTTGGCATAATTTTTATTTAAATAAAGCAGTATATGCAAATGAGTAGTCCTGTTTATTTATAACATTCAGTGTATTTCTAATTGTTGTGAAGCCACAATAAAACAAATCCAGAAAAAATGTAGTGCTTTTTCATGTTTTATACCTGGGGTCAAAATTGTAAGCAGTTTTCAAACAGGTCTTAAAGGTTATATATTAAAAGTTTTAACCTCTCATTTAAAGTGGATATGAGGTCACATTTTGGACAGGAAAAATTGTCAAATTTGGTTGAGGAGTAAATTGGGCTTGTCTTTAACATGCCTGATTTATCAGTGTTTAGAAACTGTTTAGTACCAGAAATAGAGGATTTTCACAACGCATCATCAACGGCCATGTTGGCGGCACTGAATGTAAACAGTGCCACTGAACTGAACAAAACTCGTATATTTTGCTGATTATTGCTGCTGAAAAAAAAACAGCTAAACCCAGCCTAGGCTGTTTGGCTTGTTTAATCTGGAAGTAGCTGGTTTTAGCTGGTCTCCCAGCCTGGTTCAGCTGGTCAGGCTGGTTTTAGCTGGTCGTTCCAGCTGGTCTCCCAACCTGACCACCTAAGACTAGTGGCCAAAATCCTTCTAAAACCAGCCTGCTGACCAGCTATGACCAGCTAAAACCAGTCAACCAGCTTAGTTTTAGCTGTTTTTTTCAGCAGGGTTATTGTTATGTTTTGGGCTGTACTAATCGCTCAGCATGGGAAAAACATTTGGAGTACTATCGACTGCCAAAAGTTATAACAAATCAAGGAGAAGGGTGCAAAAAACTGTCTGAGGAACAAAAGGCGTTTGTGTTTGGCCAAACTGAACCAGGATTTTCAGGGCAAGAATCTTGACAACATTTGTGTTTCTTCTTATCATTTCCAGTCAGGTAGGTGAAATGTTAGGCTAATATCTTAATTAATACTGCTTGTACGTATTTTTATTTTTTTTTTACCAGCTATTAACTTTAGTTTGTCAAAATATTGCGCTCTTACCTGCTTACTAAGTCCTTCACTATATGATTCCACGCATTTTTCCCCGTGGTTTAGACATCATAAATTAGCAGAACAACCATGCAATCCATGTTGTTTACATCCAAGTATCTCAAATATGGGTAACTGACCAAACCGTGACGCAGGTGCAAACTGTTTACATTAATTTTGTTTCATATACACAACTTTGACCACAATAATTGTTTAATTTCGTACTCTCGTTTTATCTAGAGTGGCTCTAAAAATATTTAGACACTTTAAACACTTGAAATGCATCGATTTAATTGTTTCGTTGTAATGTCCAACAGTGCAGTCTCAAAACGTGCACTTTATATTTGACTATGAAAAGTGGTAACTTTTTATATAAAACAGGATATATGTTGTTTTTATTAACAATTGTTCATCTTTTAGTAGCAAGTTTGGTTTGAAGGTGCTTTTATTTTTAGGAACGCGTTTTATCCGTAGGGACCTTTATTTTGAATTTGTCTGTTACTTGTGCATCGTGACCCGGATGTTGTGTGAAACAATGGCACGCTGCTGTTTCCTGCTTCACTCGTGCTGTATTATCGTGCATTGCCCCTGACTGTGACTGTCCTTTCAGTAGCACAAGAGCAGTGTAACGCGACACTTTTTTTTGTTTTTTTTTTTTAGTGAATTATTAATGGCAGACAGACGATTGTGCAAATAATCGTCAATATGGGGGATGATGGTATAGACTACAACATAGTTTTTCCCGAGGCACTGATCTCAGGTAAGTGATGTTCCGATGCTGACAGCAGTTATGGGTTGCCTTGTTACCCAATTGCTTTCTCCTATGAATTGAAAACTGCAAGCTGTGTTTAAAGCTTAATTTAGAGATGTTACACTGGAAAGCTTTAGTAGGAATAGGGCACTCATTTCACATACTGTAAGTGCGTATCATTGGAACAGGGTGTTTGGACACATTATTCTTGTCTTGACAGAGAAACACTGGCGCGGATCAAAACAGCCAGTCGTTATTCTTCTAGGCTGGGCGGGCAGCAGAGACAAACATCTTGCCAAATACAGTTCTATTTATAATGAACAGGTGAGACATTTCCTGTGCCTTGGAAATATACACAGTGTTGTTGTTTTTTCAGTTATGGTCACTTTACCCACTTTTATAAAATAAACTCTATAAAGAGCACTTGCTAAACTCACAATGATATGTTTATTTTTCTACAAATATAAAATAAAATGTTGTGTTTTCTGTAATTTTCTAAATCTTTTTCACAACATCTATTATGCTTTGTATTTTCTGCATTCAATTTTAATTGCATCAAATCAGACAATGTTTCATTTATTACATATACCTACAAAGAAAAAAATATTTTCACAATTACATTGGAAATGATGCACACAAAAGTTTGGGATCAGTAAGATTTTTATTTTTTATTTATTATTAATTTTTTAATTTGAAGTTGATTATGCTTATCAAAGCTGTATTTATTTTGTTTAAAAATTCAGAAAAAACAGTAACATTGTGAAATATTATTTCAATGTAAAATAACTGTCTTCTATGTGAATATATTTTAAAATGTATTTTGTTCCTGTGATCAAAGTCAAATTTTCAGCATCATTACTTTAGTCTTCACTGTCACATCATTCTAATATGCTAATTTATTATCAATGTTGGAAACAGTTGTGCTGCCTAAAATTTTTTTTTTTGGAACCTGTGATACTTTTTTAAATAAAAAGTTAAAAAAGAACAGCATTTATTTAAAATAGAAATATTTTCTAACATTATAAACTATCATTTAAAAGTTTGTGGTCAGTACATTTTTATTCTTTATTATTATTATTTTTTTTTTTAGGAATTTATACTTGTATTCACCAAGGATGTTAAACTGATAAAAAGTGATAGACTTGATAGAATTGTTATAAAATATTTCTATTTAAAATAAATGCTGTTACTTTTTATTCATCAAAAAGAATCCTAAAAAATCAAAAAAAAAAATATATATATATATATATATTAAGCAGCACAATTGTTTCCAACATTGACAATAAAAGTAATAAATCAGCATATTAAAATAATTTCTGAAGGATCATGTGACACTGAAGACTGGAGTATTGGCTGATGAAAATTCAGCTTTGCATCACAGGAATAAATCACATCTTAAAATACATTAAAATAGAAAACCATTATTTGAAACTGTAATAACATTTCACAATATAACCGTTTTTGCTGTATTTTTTTGATTAAGTAAATGCAGCCTTGATGGGCATAAGAAAATTCTTTGAAAAAAACATTAAAAAATCTTACTGATTCCAAAATTTTGAAAAGCAGTGTATATGTAATATTTTTATATTTTCAACATAATCTCTCATGTTTCATATAGAGCATTGTAAGAATTGTGGGATAGTCTGTACTTGCTGTTTAAATATTTTTTACACAATAAAAACTGTCATTTAATTCAGTCTTGGATCATCATAGGTGTAATATTAATTGTAATAATATTTAGTAATATTATAACTATAAAAAGTTTTAATAATCATTCTACGCGCAGCTGTAATGATAACGACACAAAGGACCAATATTCTTGAAATCGCTATGAGACATGCACGTTGACAGCACACGCTTATAATGAACAGAACATTATAATTTTTTACTTTGGGCTAATATTGTTATCATTATAGTTATCACTATGGTTAGCATTCTTTGTGTGAACAGGCCTTGAGACTTTAAAATCTGTATATAAATGTCATAAAAAAAATCTGTTTTAATGTGACCTTAATAAAGGAAAATATGAAACCTGATTATTTTAATAAAAGTCCATGTATTTTCTTTTCTTGGTAGGGATGTGTGACTCTACGCTACACGGCTCCTTTGAAGACAGTTTTTATTTCAGAACCACTGGGCTACAAGGAACTAAGAAGCACTGCACACAAATTACTTGAACTTCTGTTTGACTACGAGGTGGAGAACAACCCAATTTTCTTCCATGTGTTCAGCAATGGGGGTTTCATGCTTTACCGGTACATTGTTGAGTTATTGCACAGTCACAAGCAGTTCAGCACTCTGTGTGTGGTGGGTACGGTTGTGGACAGTGCCCCGGGCAGTCAAAACGTTATAGGGGCACTCAGAGCGCTCAAAGCCACCTTAGGGCCCAAAGTTAATGTGCTACTGCAGTACTTCCTCCTGGCACTGTTTGCTGTGGCCGTTTTCCTTCTCAGGATTGTTTTGTATCCTATGACCAAGTACTTTCACAAGAACCACTATGATGCTATGATGGAGCACCCGGCACCTTGGCCTCAGATGTACCTCTATTCCAGAGCAGACCGGGTGATCAGGTACAGGGATGTGGAGAAGATGGTTAAAGTGTTGCAGGAGAAAGGACTGACAGTTGAAAGTTTCGATTTCATCACCCCAGCTCATGTGAGTCTATACAGAGACTGTCCAGAAGACTACTCCAGCAGGTGCAGGACGTTTCTGACCCGCTGCATGAGTTCTTCAGAAGAGACCATGACGAAAAAACGCCTTCAAGTACAACACTGATTATACAGTTCTTGACCGGCTTGCTGATATACACACTGTAAATGTGCACCACCCATCCTATTTGTTAAATAATAAGCACTGCTGTTTAATAAATTAAACAAATTGTTCTTAAGCCCTACATGAAGTTTTAACAAGATTAAATTTGTACCCTAACTTCTAATGTATTTGTCTTATGCTGTGAATTAAAATGTAACTTAGGGGGTTGCTGATTTGGTACATTATTGAGATTTTTTAGACATTGTGAATGAGTACGTTTGTGAATTTAGACATTGTGAATGAATAAATTATTGTATTTAACTAATGTGCCTTTCGTAAATAAAAGCTTCTGTTGAATAAACTTGATTAAATGTAACCTTTTCAAAGGGAAATCAGTGCTACTGGTAAGCTGGCTGGTTGTTTGAACTTTTAGACTAGTTTTACACAGGTCATAACATTTGTTATATAATGAGTTGTTACGTAAAACCGATTTGAATCCGAAATGAAATCGTTCTCTGATTTAAGTGCAAATGGCCCATGCCCCCTGCTGAGGAAATAAAATAAAATAAAATAAAATAGACACCATCAGAAAATTTGTAATGGTTTTACTGGTTATAATGGGACTTGTATTGTTTTTAATGGAAACTGTGATGGACCCTGTGAGTTTCCACTGGTAATTGGTCGCCTTCTATTGGTGGCTTGTTAAAACCACTAAATCCTAAAGGAATATGTCCCAAAACACACTAGAGTGTGTTTTAAATGTTTTAATGGTTAAAAGTTGATGGTTTGTAATGTTCAGAATAGTATTTGTAGTGGAAACCATTCGAATTTCCTTTCAGCAGGGCCCTTAAGAAAACTATGATTTTACCACTAATAAAACCAAAAAAAAAGAACATGGTTACTATCCACCTTTTTCTTCCCGTAAAAGTGGCTGTGTCCATTTGTAAATTGTATGGGTCTGGCTTCCAGTCTTATCCACGTCCAGCTATTTTTAGCTGTACGAAACAGCTTGGTTTGATGTTTGATATTGCAAATTGGTGTCTACCATATTATTTTAATGTTTAATCTTAATTATGAGCACACTGGTTTGTAGTGCAAACAGTTTTACCGTTTACTGCACATTGTTATTCTTCATTATTCACCTATAGCTGATAATGAACTGGAAGTCTCACCCAAAGGCTTACTTCCACGTTGAAGGAAAAGGTTGACAGTTAAACCAAGGTAACCACAATTTAACCATTATTGTTGGTTTGCTACATTGCCCAAAGTTTAACTATGGTATTAGTAGTAAAACTGTGGTTTACAAATGTTAATCAATCCGCCAAAAAAACAAGGTTGCTACACTTACTGCAATAAAACCATGGTAGATTTTCGTAGGGGAAGGGAATAGAATTTTGAAAATACCGGAAATTCCAGTTTGTGTGGGTAAAATGAAACTTTCGAATCAAGTGCGAATCAGTTGAATCAATTGCAAAGTGATTCACTGTTTAGAAATGCTTGAAACTGCACGATAAGGACATCTGCTGGTTAGTGAATTGTAAATGCAGCGAGAACGCTACAAAAACTGAAATTACATGACTTGGTCAGTATGATTAACGCTCGAGCCACTGATTCGAAACAAACAAACAAAAAAAGGTTTGTAAATAAGGCTTCGAAGCTTCTCCCGTCTTTCTATTTATTCTCCGCTGCTGGTCTGCAATATCTAACCTGAGAGTGAATGCTACTGTGAATGCTATTGCAAGGGGTAAAGATACGTGCGAAGATTATTAATTAAGATATTAGCTTAAATATTACCTACCTGACTGGAAATGATAAGAACAAACACGAATGTTAAGATTTTTTGCCCTGGAAATCCCGGTTCAGTTTGGCCAACCACAAACGCCTTTTGTTCCTCAGTTTTCTGCACTTTTCTTCTTGATTTTGGCAGTCTATAATGTTTTTCCGGGTCTGACCGATTAGTACATCCCAAAACATGACAATAATTGAGCATTTTCAGCAGCTGTAATCTGCAAAATATGTGAGTTTTGTTCGGTTCAGTGGCATTGTTTACATTCTGTGCCACCAATATGGCCAATTGATTATGTGTCATGAAAACACTATATTAGGCTAATATCTTATTTAATACTGCTTGTACATATTTTTACCACCTATTAACTTTAATTTGTCAAAATAATGCTCCCTTTTCTCCTTACTGAGTCCTTTTTATATGATTTAGCAGCTTCCACACTTTTCTTCCCTGGTTTAGACAGTATAAATCAGAAGAACAATGCATTCAGTAGCACATTAACCATGCAATCCATGCTGTTATTTACATCCGAGTATCGCAAGTATGGCCACACATCCGGGTAACTGACCAATTTGTGATGTAAGTGCAAACCTTCTATAATTGCAAACAGCATATGGGTCTTGAAAATTCATTATTCAACCCTAAAGCTGTAACTACTCAGTCTGACTGGTCACTCAGTACAGCAACAAACAAATCCGTTGAGTTACAATGCTTCTTTGTCATCATACTGTAACTTTGCCCAGTGTTTACAACACAAAACCAGTTCCTTGTGCTCAGCTACCATTGTATCATCACAGTTCATCCTACATATATAGATCTTCAACAGCAGTGCAGTACCTCCACTACCCTCGTATTTGTCATAGAGAGATATTTCACTTCCAGGCAGGTAAAATTGGCCTTTGTCAATTTTGACAGTCAGCCAGTTTGTGATCAGGAGGGCTTCAAATTGGTCAGGCAGAGGTTCTCGTGGCATGTCTCCGACTGTCACGTCTGACATTTCAGACCGAGTCATTGGCATTTGTCTCTCTGGAAAGCCGTCTGTGGCACTTCATTTATCATTTCAAGCTACTGATAGGGGAGAGAGAAAGAGAGGAGTTTATTTATTTATTTAGACAGATGAACATCGCTTATTGGAGTGCATCATGAATGAACAGCTTTGTCTGTTTGGTCAAGATGGTTGCATTGCTTATGTGTGTTTTCTTAAAAAAAGTTTCAGGACTGACTTCAAACTAACTTTTTTTTTGCAAATATATTATAGAATATATATTAAATCACACTAACAAAATGTCCCCACAAGGTTAGTAAAACCTTAAATCCTTGACATTGTGGGGCCTGGTAACCTCGTTTGTCTGGATTCAGCTGTAGCACATTAGTTTCAGTAGAGGGCAGCATTTCACCAAGATTCACCTACTGTTCTTTTAACATAGTACCTCTCAGTGTCCCTTTGACTTTGAGTGTTCTCTGTGATAGCTGTTTTTTCACAGATCTAGCTATAACACCACTGTTTACAAGGCTTGTATGTATGAGAAGCATGTATGAGAAACAATTAAGCATAACTCAGCTAATATTATTGATCACATCTGATATGTTGCTGAGATCAGGAGTAAAAAGCGTTCAGTTTGAGGTTAGCAAGAGAAGATGACCTTTTGGCTTTTATAGAACTTTTATCATTGGATTTCTTTTAAGCAGCAGGCTTGTGTAATTGACAGCACACTGTATAATGACAACGCCTGGAAAAAGTCCTGAAATTGCCCTGAGAGTTAATGAAGTCGCACAGTGTGATGAGGGAAGATTGTGGTGGAAAGGGGTCAACAGGCCTCTTCAGCCCTCTCGTCCATGGAAAATGGCTGCTGTCAGCCGCCGAACATTATGGGAATCTGAATGCCCACACAGCACACTCGCCCAGAGATTAATGATTTCAAATACTGCCGTTTGGCAGATGAGCCTCGTTTGCACTGTAAGGGACAAGAAACATTGAGAAAGAAAATGAGTCTCCTAAAATAGTTGTGTAATTAAGTGCATATTTTTATCGTTTACATTAAATATACACTAACAATCTTCAGTTATGTATCTACGTAAGACACTAGCTACGTTTAGAGTGCAATACTAGCTTAAAACTCACTACTCAGATAGCACAGGTACATCTGCAAGATGTCTTTTAAAGATCACTTGATCTGGAAAGCATCTGATGTGTACAAACATCTGACAGACATCTGTAAGATGTCAGTTTTACATACATTCTAAATCTTAATCTTGAAGACATCTAATAGACGTCTATTTGACATCTGATAGGAAACATCCTATAGACGTATTGCAGATGAGCAAACAGTCTAAAAACTACATCTTGCAGATGTAAACGCAGACGTCAAATAGACGTCTCCGAGATGTACGTGTACTATCAGGGTAAATACTCAGTGTACGCTGCATACTATTTTTAAATAACAGAATCAGAATTATTGCAATATTTAATACACTGTTGTCATACAATCTCAGCACATTGTGTGTTCAGTTATTCACCTCTAAAAGTGGTTATTTTAATCCAGTTATGTGTCCAATTATCTTTGCTGATCAAATAATGAATAAAGAAAGATTAATAATAATCCTTATGTTTGTTCATTAGACATTGTCACTAGACATTCACTAGACATTGACAGTCACGGTAAGTGCAATGCATTGTGGGATACAGTACCCCAAGCAATAAGCTTTGTTGTATGCTGCACATTTTAGGAAATATAATTTGCATCGAGTTCATGCAGTATACATTATATATACATACTATACGGGAATTTTAAGAGTACTATGGTAGTATTCTATTCTGAACGCATCCATGACTGGGGTGTGTATGTCCAATCTTAAACAACAGATGGCAGTATCAGCCAATGCAGCACTAAAAGATAGAGCCTTAAAACGATGTCCCTTAGTAAAACAGCCGAGTAAATCACAGAGAAAGCTCTAATTTTGTGTCTAACAAAACCCAAAATAGACTTTACTTAACACAAAAGTGAAAGTCCTGTGGCTTGACTTTTACTTCTGTTATATGTTTCCAAAGCAGCTGGTCGGAAATATCCATTCAGCTGTCTGCAAAAACAAAAGAGATACAGCTATAGATACAGAATAAGAGAACTGATTTAAACAGATTTATTTCAGATTTTTTTGTTTGTTTGTTTATTTTACAATTTTAGTAGTAGCATATTTGCTGATGAAGAGCTGGTGATGCTCTCATAAAACAGAAGATATTTTTATTTTATTTATTATTATTTTATTTTATATGTTTTGAAACATAACCAGGAATTAAAAGATAACCTGAAGCATTGGCATTTACAGTCAATGGCCATCAAACGCAGAGGGGGATGTCTGTGAATTTTCCTAAATCTGTTTTGGGATTTTGTTACTGTCACCCTCTTTTACTTTGAGTTTAATGTCAAATCGTACATCTGTTTTTACATGCATTGCCCTTTGGATAACTGAGATAGACTGCTTGTGAAGATATACTGCCATATACAATCGCCATGCACTCAGTTAGGTTCATGCTCCATTTCTGAAGAGCAATATCTGATATGATATTGTTGCCCTTATCCAAGGAGAAATGGGTAAATCTGTCATGACTGCAAGTTATTAGATAGCCCAGGAAGAAGTTTCAATATTTCATAGGATTTAAATGATCAAACCACCTTCCCGATGATCAGAAAATTGATAAGATTATACAAATAAGAAGTGTTTTTTAATATAATAGAGCTGGATAATTGTAAAAAATCAATAGCCTATGCCAGGGGTGGCGAACGTCGGTCCTGGAGAGCTGCAGCCCTGCAGAGTTTTGCTTCAACCCTAATCAAACGCACCTGAACAAACTAATCAAGGTCTGCATGATTACAAGAAAGCTACAGGCAGGTGAGTTTTAATTAGGGTTGCAGCTCTCCAGGACCGGAGTTCGCCACCCCTGGCCTATGCCAAGGACTAAATGTGAATATAAAAATAATTCTTAAAGGGACTCTGTGACAATGGTGAACTAAGAAATGAGGGGGCTGGATCTAAATGCATTTTGCAAATGGAAATTTGCAAATCCAAAACTGGATAAAAACAGAAAGCAAACAAAAAAACAAACACCAAATAAGTACAGACAACCAAGACCTACCCAATGGATCCAGCACATAAACTTTAATATTTTCATCAGACTGGTTCTTGTTTTGTCCTGTTTCTTGTTTATCTTCATTATATTAGTAGGGCCCTATTTGGTCATAAAAATGAAATTTAAGGTATGACTCAGAATGTCATGGAATTTGCCAAATGTTGGATGAATAAATCAAAAGAAGGTCAGTACACTTAAATCAAAACGTGATATGGACTAGTGTCTGTGAATGTTAAGCCACAAAAATGCTATTTAAATATGTATCCTGCAGGTTCTGCGTGTCTCTGTCACAATAAAACCCACTCAATTGCTACTCAAAACTACCCCAATCACGTTCCGGAAGAAGTTCCCCGGTAAAAATCGCATTCTGGGGGTAAAATACATGTTTTTTGGTGGGGTTCGTCTGGTAAAATTCTTATTCCAGGAGTTAAAAAGCACGTTATTGAGGTCGCTTTAACATGCGGGCATGAAAAACAACCCGCGGCAACATAGCCCAATTCCACGGGAAAACCGCAGACTTGGCAACTCTGGTCTTTGTGTGAATGAATGGCGCAGGCACGCGGTTTCGTTTACTACGCACATACGGAAGTGGCCATGACGCTCGCTGTATTTTCTGTCTCTGCCGACTCAATATTTGAGTACATGAACACATAAACAGAATTTCTAGAACTGCTCTGAGAGTCACTTGAGCACATGAGCATTTTACCGTTTCGTGTTACAAAACCTATGGTCATATCATAAACAAACAGAAACTCAATGGTCTTCACAGCGACCTGTCAAAATAAAAGTTCGGCTGAACTTCACCCTTTAACGGTCACCATTCCCTCTGTGGGACGCCTAGGTTTTTTATTTCACCATATTACAAATAAATCCTAATCTATTCATGACAAACTATACATCGTTGGAAAGGTCTAAGACTCCTAAATATATATTTTACCATATTTTTGTATTACAAATTATGTAGGAAAAGTAATAGATTAATATATGTAAAGAGTGCAACTTAAAAAATCTACATCATAACATGGGTTCTGACCTTTGTCACAAAAGACTGTCTTCGTTGCCCTTTTCACTATCACAATTTAGAAATCATAAGAAATTATATATCAGTTCAAAACTGATATATACTTTGAAAATCTCAAAATTCATTCTTTGAAAGGCATTTTAAAGTCAGACATTGCATTACCACGGAAAATATACAAATCATATTACAAAATGTTTTCATTCATGAATTATAAAAATTTAAGTCTGGATAGTGCATTTTTATGTCTGTGGTCAAAAATTTCATATGGCCTTAGAAATGTAATTTCTATAAAGAAATTGTTTCCCCTTGTTCCATGGTAGATATCAAGAAGATGTTTTTGAAAAATGTCCTTTTTTGTCCACGCAGACCAAAGCAAAACATACTTTTGTGGTATACACCAGAATAACATTTTAGTTCATTTGCAAAAACAGATAACTCCGTTTTTAACAATTTTTAAAAATCATGTTTTTTCATTGTGCATTCCAATTAGTCTCAATCAAACTGCAGTTGGGTTATTTTGATAAAGTAAAAATAACTAAAAAATACAGCTAACTAACACAATAAAACAAATTTTTGCAAATAAACTCTTCATTTTTCAAAATATCTACTTTGACATAAAGGTGAATAAATGATGACAGAATTATCATTTTTGGTTGAAAAACCATCCATCTCATGAAACCTCTGCTGAGATGTTTTCGAATTGAAGATACTTCCAGTCCAGTCAATTCTAAAGCCTTGTTGCCCATGCCTGGGTTACGACCTATCCTTCCTGAAGCTGGTTGCGTCAACAGTGTTGTATTTTATGCAGTGTCTCAGGTTTAGAGGTTAACCAAAAGCCGATGTCTCCGTCTGCTCTTTCCTCTTCCATCCGCTGTATTTGTGTCATCTTTTGTTTTGCAGCTTTGGATGTCTGGTGTCAGGAAACAGACACATCACATCAGCCCATGTTTGTCCTTCCGTCTCCTTCACTCCCCCGCTTTTTTGGCAGAGCGACCCGCGGCGCTTACAGTAAGCCTGCAGGGGCCATTCCGGCCCGCTGGCCTTTTCCTCCACACCTGTTTCAGAGGAGACATGTTGTGTTAGAGCTTCAAGTCCCTTCCACTAATGAGCAAAGCGTCCCACCGAAAGGAACATCGAACGTCGGCCCCCCTCCCACTCGGGATGAAAGCGCGAGAGAGACATGACCAAAGTCGTCTGCGCTTTGACAAACATGAAAAGCTTCCCTGGTGTGTAACTTGAGGAATTGGACACTCAGAGAAGAGAGAAGGGCTTCCAGTCGGACTAGGCTTGCAACCGACCTCTCCAACCCCCCTTGCGAGTTTCCACTTATGAGAGCGAAGAGAAATGAAGAAGAAAGGGTGAGGGAAGAGAAAGGGGCCCTCAGCGTGCAAACAGCACCTCTTGGAGCGCGGCTTGCACGGGATTGTTCAAAGTGACTGTGCTTCACAGAGCCCCTTCAAGAGAACATCTCCGGCTCTTCACAGCAATCGCATCTGACAAGCAGCGGGCTCCTGTTAAAAGCACTGTCGAATTAGATGTACAAAACAAACCGGTTCTACACTCAAGGTGGACTTGGTTCGAGAGCGCACGTGTTTCCATGGCGCATAGTTGGAGCGATTGAAAGTGTAAAAGTGCGACGACACTGGTCCCCGAGCACGCGTGGGGTGTGTTTAATTTGACTGATATAGGGCGCCGCAGACGGAAGTATGTCTAATGAAGGGGAGAGATGTACTCTTGTGTGACAGCCCTCCAGAAGCAAGGGCTCACAAAAGCTCTACAGAGGCGCAGAAACAAAGCAGCGGGCTTTTGATTTTGCCGTACAGCTGACACTTCAGCTTCTCTTGTTCTCTAAGGCAAAAGTCCCTTTGTTATACATTCTGTATTATTGAATTTTCAAGTATATAATACTCAGATATAAAAGCAAAGAAATATATAGTGACCCTAAGAGTGACTTTTTTTTTTTTTTTTAATATAAAGCATTAAATTATAAACCAACAGATAAATTGTCTATGGCAAAAGTATTCAGACACTTTCTGGTTGTTCATAGTTAATGTGTGTGTTTATTCCTCCACCACACACTTGACTAGCTGTTCATGGTGCAGCAAAGATGATTGTGTGTCTCCCTGCAGCTCTTATGTCTCAGTCATATAAATGTAATTAATAACAATAAACTCTTTCTGTGTTTACTGGTAATTGTATATGTTGTGTACAGTGGGTATTATTTTATTTTATTTTATTTTATTTGATCAGCAACACAAATTAAGTATACTTCCTTTTTTTTTGTGAATTTCAGGATGCCTTAGTATTTGCTCTGTCTTTTAGCACTAGAGCTGACATAAACTCCACAAATTTGC
Organism: Labeo catla; assembly: GCA_012976165.1. Taxonomy (NCBI): domain Eukaryota; kingdom Metazoa; phylum Chordata; class Actinopteri; order Cypriniformes; family Cyprinidae; genus Labeo; species Labeo catla. Next base: position 589,463 of record VONZ01000192.1, read on the forward strand.
TTTTTGAAGTCTTAAATATTTCATCTTCATTTTATATTTAATATTTTGTTTAAAATTTATAAAACAACAACAGCAACAACAAAATGCCATAAAAAATGTGTCTATCTACTAGCGGTCTCAGAATTTTGGACCTTATTGTATATAATTCTTAGTTCTTGTATATAATAATGCATGTATGTGTGTGTGTGTGTGTGTGTGTGTGTGTGTGTGTGTGTATATATATATATATATGTATATATATACACAGTCACACACACATATGTAGTTTTACATATATATAATTTGTATGTTTTTTAGCAATTACCATAATAAAAAAAATAAATCAATATCAATCAATAAGTAAATAAATACTCAAATGTGAAACTAACAAATTTACAATTTTATTACAACACACACAATATTTTTACTCAAAAATAAACAAGCAATGCCATCACAGCCTGCTGGTTTAAGTGTCCAGACTGAAGCATCTATAAATAAAAAACCAAAAAGGTCTGCATGATGTGCATGATGTACATGATGTTTCGGTTAATTAATCTGATTAATTGCAAAATAAATTTGACCATGAAAATACCCACAAATAAGCTATTTTGTGAGAAAGTATCAAGTAGACATTATTGCAGCTTTAGAAAGAAATATTTTATTTGATTCAACCTAAAATTTATTAAACAAACATTTATGCTGCAACGCACCTAACATAAACTATGGAACATAAAATAAGATAATCTGAGAAACATCTCAGTATTTTTTGTTCATAAAATGAAAGTCCCTGGTAACCAAAACAGCTTTGTTACCAACAATTTTCAAAATACCTTTTTTATGTTCCACAAAAGAAAGGTTTGAAATGACATGAGGGTAAGTAAATGATGACAGAATGGTGAAATATCCCTTAATGTTCATTATTATTATTATTATTATTTTATTTTATTTTTTCTATTAAATGATACTCCATATAAAAAACTAAATCTGCCAGTAGGTGGCAGTAAATGTCTTTATGAGTCATTCATTCATTCTATTTGTTTAAATGGCTGATTTATTCATGAAGTAAATGGTTCTCTTTATGAATGGGCTTTGAATCATTGATTCACACAATTCTTTCAAAACTCAGATTCATTCAGAAACTAAACACCGCTGTGCTCTGAGACATGCAACAATTCTGTTATGGCTTCAAAGGTAATATGTTCTCTGCAAAATTGAAAAAAACCCCCACAATATTATGTGTTTAAAATATAACACAATATCAACTTCTTATTTACTGAACTGTCATTTTATATTGCTCTTGCTGCCTGTGTGACATCATGTGATATGTAATATAAATATGAGGCAAAACACGCATTAACGCATTACATTAAGTACATTAATTAAGTTAAACTATTATATATAAATACACTGCCCTTCAAAAGTTTGGAAACGCCCTAGAAAAGTTGGGTTTTGGACAATATTGGCATGAATCCTTTTTAATTTGTGATAATTTTGCACTGATAAGGGACAACATAAACTACAAAAACATATTTTATTACATAAACGGTTTATACATAGAAAAAACGTAAATTTTCGATTCATCAGAATATCCACTATTAGCAGCTATTACAGCTCTGCATAATCTAGGCCTAAATTCATTGTATTCTAAACTTTATTGGCAATTAATTGTTGAAGCTATTAAAGTGTGCTGACCCAAAAATCTTTTAACAACCTGGGCCAAGTTTAAACCAGTAACCAGGCATCACAGCTGGCAAAGGGGCATGTCTGACTTTGACATGTATATATTGCCATTATTATGTAATCGAAATGAATTTTTCATGTCAAGTTACTTTAATGTATGTCCACCAAAAAATGATAAGGATTTATGCTGATATCGTCCAAAACCACACTTTGCCAGGGGTGTTTCCAAACTTTTGGAGGGCAGTATATATATATATATATATATATATATATATATATGAAAGTGTTGTTCTTGGATTTGCTTCAGCTCTTCTCTCTCATCTATGATAATGAGAGGCCCTTCAGCATTGCATTAGCCTGAGTGGGCATTTTGACATTATCCCACTATTACAGATCTGGACTGAGCAGTGGTCTCTGTCTGCCCTCTGCGGTGTCAGGTAGCTAAGCCAAGAGAAAACCTTGACATTTTGTTCAGTGACTCAGCTGAATCACGGGTTACTCTGTTTTATTTTTCGTTATAATGTTTTTCATCTTTTTAATTAGTATGTTAACCTATTATTTTCAACAGCAGTGTGCACTGCATAGCCAATGTGTTGTGTTCTGAGGAATACCTGTATATCAGTCCTGAAAAAAAAAAACATAAATGAGAATGAAAAATGCATACATTTATTTAATTGAGAAAGAATTATTTTTTTTAAAAAGATCTATTGCCATCTTACAATTTGTGTGTGTGTGTTTTATTAAATGGGTTATATTCCTGTAAAAACAGCTCGTGTAAATAACAGAGGCTCCTGGGGAGCAGCAACCTTGACATCATTATAATAATCTCTTTTGTGTGCTTAAGAGGGTGGGACTGTGTTTAGCTTTGGTCCCATTAGTAAAAATCTTATGATTTATGCAGTTGCCGGTAGACTAATATCTTTAAAATTTTGCCTGGGACAACGATTCATCTTAAAGAATGATGAGAGGAGGTTGCTCTCTATGCAAAACGCATTAAGGCTAAATGAGGAGTCTATTACTCAAATCTGGCTGATAATCTGTTAGACCTCGCCAACTAAGCAGATTTAGATATGTCACCACGATGATGGGCCCCACCACTTCAGAACATCACACCAGCCTGATGTTTAAAAAGAGCCCTCTACAGCCACCATTTCTCTTGGACACACATCACTTATCAGGATATCTGTTATCGTACCGGAATTAATCTGCTCTTCCCCTCCCACACAGGGGTTCAACGCGTGCGAGAAACACTCAGGAGACTCATGACAACAGCCGTGTTTGTGTGGGAAAAGCCTGTTTATCATTGGGTTAATTAACACGAAGGGGTTTACTCCTCCACCACACATGTGACTAGCTGTTCATGGTGCAGCAAAGATGATTGTGTGTCTCCCTACTGCTCTTTTGTCTCAGTCATATAAATGTAATTAATAAAAATAAACCCTTGCTGTGTTTACTGGCAATTATATATGTGGGTTCAAAAGTCTAAGACGGCTAGTGGAAATGCCTATATTTTGCATCTGTTGAGTTTAATCTTTTTTTATTTTAATTTATTTTTTATTTTTTAATACTACAGATATTATCAGCAACATAAATTATGTTTTTTTTTTCATTTTAAAATGTACATGAATTTTAGAATGGTTTAGTATTTGCTTTGTCTTCTTTTAAGCACTGGAACTGACATGAACTCCATCAATATTTCTTCTTCATTTTATATTTTGTTTAGAATGAACAAAATAACAATAAATATACCATAAAATTTTGTATATTTATTAGTAGTCTTAGAATTTTGGACCTCACTGTATATAAAATACATAATATAATGTACATTTAATGCACTTTTTCTGAAGGAAATACAAATGCATCAAGATAACAGTGTATTTATTTGGTAAAATGACAAAAAAAAGCTCATGTAAAATATGTCCAACCGTAAGTGAAGTTACTTTGGAAATGTAATAGGTTACAGATTACAAGTTACCCTATTTAAAATGTAATAAGTAGTGTAACGATTTCAGTTACTTTATTAAAGTAATGTAACTGATTACACTTGATTACTTTTTAAAATTTCTAATGAATGTTTTCAACTGTTTATTATTTTCAAACATTTAAACCAGACAGGGTCAAAATCCTTCAACGCTTGAATTAAGATGATAATAATTTAATTTTAAAGCACAGGCACCACAAAATCAGACTTTAACACCTCTTTTACTTTGAGATTGTTCTGAGGTTAAATATAGATTTAAAATCACATAATAGTTTATTAGCTATGATACTGTTTTGGCAATCAAATCTTTGCATAGCTATGACAGGAAACACTAACATTTATTTGAGGAAAAACATTAATCTTAAAAAATTAAGCTTATACATAAATCCAAATAGGAAATAAAACAGTTATCAGATAAGCATGTGTCTGTTCTGTGTCCTAAACCCCTGAAACATTAGTGTCTCATATTTCATATTTTCCCCTTTGTAATCATTAACTTTTTCATAATTAACTGTAATTTAATTACACATTTTTCTCCGTAACTGTAACAGACTACAGTTCCATTTATTTTGTAATGAAATTACGTAATTCCGTTACATGTAAGTAGTTACATTGTCAACTGGTCTCTATTTAAGAGCTTGCGTAAAAATGTGTCTTGTCTGGCGGTAACAAACCTCCACGGGGCGATAGTTACGTTCATAATGTATTATTAGCCCAGATGTGCTATTAATCAGGTAACTTGCTATAAACATATTTAAGTTATTTTCTTTGATGTCATTCAAACTGTTGTTCCGCAAAGAGGATAGCTGACCCAAAAGAGAAAACTGACAGTCAAAGACGAAATTTATATTTATGTACTGTAGCGCACCTTGCGGAAGTGCGGAGAATGTAACGCGGACCATTTCGGAACGCAGCGACGCAAGAATGCGGGATTACGTAGCTAATACACGTAGCTAATGTTTACGAACCTGCGTCGAGTAGTCTTAATGGGGCAAAAAGCTAATACCAAACTACTAAAAAACAAAAATACAACTTATGTTTTAATGTTGCGCAGTAGTTCGTGTAGCAGAAGGAACTTGTGATAGAAACGTTCTAAACGGAATTACTGAGTTGAAGAGTTCGGCGGACAGTGTGAGGTAATGAGCGATTTCCTGGCATGAAATCCAGACTAATTAAACGCAACGAATTACCTCTTTATAATAAAAATGACGTAATATAGATCAGTTTGGCTCTCGTCCTGAGAGAAAGCAGAGTTTTGCATGTCCTGTGATATCAATATCGGCTGCTGTCATACTTTCTTCTTGTTTAAATGGACAGTTTGACATTTCTTGGAAAAAATTTAAAGTAAATGGGAGAGAAGTACAGGGCTGAATTACCATATCCGGGGATCTTAAAACCATTGTTTGCTTTAGCAGTACAGGACACAGCACAGTTATAAAAGTATCAGCCGTGTAAAACATTTCTATTCGTTGTTTTATGCCTATTGGTAGTCTAACTATCTTGCTAAATGATTTCATGTTTTTTTTAAAGGGGCATCTTTTGTTCATTCCAGCAGACCCGTATGTCATCAAGATTCAGGTAAGAGTAAGCTGAAGTGATAGCTGAACGTGTATATATTGAGGTCTTATTCATTTTACTCAAAATAGATATTTAAAGGTGGACAAGTAATTTCTGTATTCATTAAGGTGTTTTACAAATAAATAGAGAGTTTTCACTTATGTCACGATTTGGTCAGTTACTAGGGATACTCGGATGTAAACAACAACATGGATTGCACTGTTAATGTACTAGGGAATACGTTGTTCTGCTAATTTATGCTGTCTAAACCACTGAAAAAATGTGTGGAAGCTGCTAAATCGTATATAGAAGGACTTAGTAAGCAGGAAAGGGCGCAATATTTTGACGAACTAAAGTTCATAGGTGGTAATGATACGTATGAGCAGTAGGGATGGGAAGATTCCCCGATTCGCTCGGTGCATCGGCTTGAAAAGTTAACGATGCGATGCATCGGTTTAAAATGTGTGCATCGGATACAAATTGGCATTTGTATCGCGATGCATCGTTTCTATCGTATCTGCATCGGTAAAACCCGATTTATTTCTTTATAATTATTAGTAGACATACTATACTTTCATTATTCAGAAATTGGAAAATATTTTTCCACTTTCCAGATCGTTTTCTCCCCTCTAAACTGTTTCTCAAGCACGCCTCTCTTCACTGCTGCGTGAATATGACGTAGCCTATCACAACACTACAGAGACCGGGGCGTGTCCAGAAAGTCACATAGAGCATAAATTAACATGGCAGAGGTAGAGGAGCTGCATCCTCCACCAAGTAATTACAAATCCTACGGTGACCGGGAGGGGACACCTTCGGTTCACTTAAGTTTGTCGTGGCCACGACATATCAACTCGTGGGAACGTGATATTATGTCGTGGCCACGAGATCATTTTGTCGAGGTAACGACATCCTTATGTCGTGGCCACGAGATGCTATGATGAGGGAACGACATCCATTTCTCGTGGCCACGTCTTATTATGTTGAGGAAACAACATGCGCTTCTCGTGGCCACGAGTTTAATGCGTAAACAAACCTGCGTGACCATAGTAACCCGGGATTATGGATTTATTAATATTTTATTTTGAGTTAAGGAATTATTATATTCATTATTATAGAAATGAATACATTATTAAATGATTATATTAACAACAGGGGATGCTGTCTATGTGAATGCTGTCTGTGCGCGATGCATTCGAAAGAAGTTTATCATTAATAAATATTACCCAAAGTACAGCAAATAAAATAGGCCTACAAGATAACAGTTATGAAATAACTGTTTGTGAAAGGTTTTTTTTGTACTTATTATTATTGGTTATGTCAAAATAGCACCTGTTTTCTGTTCACTGAGTAAGCCTGTCTGCTGAAAGCACATTCATCTGCTAGCAAGTTATGGAACATTTCTTCAGTTTATCTCTGAGCAGCATCCTTAAATTGTTTCACTGTTAAATGTTTGAGCTGTTAAAAGTTTAAGTGGAGACAGAACAGGAAAAAAAGCATTTTGTTTTATTTAATCTTTTTTTTGCTTTACCAAAGCCTATTTATGTAAGTGTCATGCACTACAAATCAGAAGGCACTTAAGTTAATTTATGATTTGTTGTCTGAAACAAAGAAATGAAAGTATCTGTAACATACTGAAGTGCATAGCATCATATTTGTTTCATTGCATCATACTGCATCGAATCGTGTTGAATCGAATCGAAATCGGATTGCACTGCATCGTAACAGGGGTGTATCGTATCGTATCGCATCGCATCGCTAGCTGCTTCATGTATCTTTAATGTATCGTATCGTTGGCTATGCATCGAGATGCGTATCGCATCGGCCTCAGTTATGGAGATGCACATCCCTAATGAGCAGTATTAATTAAAGGTCCCATATTGTCAAAACTGAAATTTCCATTTTTTCATGATAACTGAGGACTAGAGGCTATGTAACTACCATATAAGTTTCAAAACAGTCAATCCACAGTAAAATGCACACAGCCTGCATAAAGTAGCTGTGCCTTTTCACAAGCCACTGTGACTTCCGTAAAAAAGTGATGTCCGAACTACTCAGTCACCGCCTTTAGTCACCAGCCTGAGCAGCAACCACCATCCCACCCTCCTTTTGCCAAACCCACAGACAACATCGTGTCCATGCCATTGCTGAGCAACAACAGCACGGAAACTAGTCGAGAAAACGCTGTTCAGTCGATGGATGTCAGGAAACTACATCATTGTACAGGCTTCCGAACAACATTAATATAAGAAACCAGTGGCACGTCAGCTTTAGCCTCTTTCACACAGCGATTCCGGAAAATACACAGATAATGTGTCCCATGACTTGTTCCGGAATTGTTTAATTTAGTTCATTCACTCAGTGATTTTCCGGAATCTGTGTGTGCTTTACACACAAGCCATAAAGATCCAGTAAAGAAATGTGACGTGTAATGCGACGCGTATGTTGCACTAAACTGAAACTAAATTGGCGAACGATCTGCGCTAGTTACCTGTGGTTGGCCTGGTCGTGCGTCACTCAAAAATCAACAGGCCAATCAGAAGAGAGGCTCATGAATATTAATTAGACAGACCAAAATCGTCCTGTTCTTGACAGAGCTCCTAAGAGAGAAGCTGTTAAAATATATTGAGATATAGCACTTATACCATAAATATATATTCTTAAGGACATCAACAGCTAAAATAAACCTCCAGAAAGGTGTACAATATGTGACCTTTAAGATATTAGCCTAATATTTCACCTACCTGGCCAGAAATGATAAGAACAAACATGAATGTTGTCAAGATTCTGACCCTGGAAATTCTGGTTCAGTTTGGTCAACCACAAATGCATTTTGTTCCTCAGACAGTTTTTTGCACTCTTCTCCTTGATTTGTTATAACTTTTGGCAGTCTATAGTACTCCAAATGTTTTTCCCAGTCCGACCGATTAGTACAGCCCAAAACATGACAATAATGAACCATTTTCAGCAGCAATAATCAGCAAAATATGCATGTTTTGTTCATTTCTCATGAAAAAACACTCTATAGTAATTTTTAAAACATGAAAACTCAGCAGGTTCAACCTGCACAAGTGCTAAGTGCATCATTAAATGTTATTTGGTAACTTTCAGAAACTGGACTGAAAGTGATTTCATGGGGTGTTTTAGTACTACTAGAATAATTGCTGTGCAGAATTTTGTAGAATTTCTTTACTGTCAAGTTGCTTGGCAAGTGACGGAGGTAAAACCGCCGCCGTTCAGACCTGGGCAAATGGGCGACCTGTACAAGGCAGATCTTGTTTTGAACGGCCGTTTGGTACTAATTAATGGACTGCGGCCCATTCCTGGCCTGAAGTTAAACATAAACGGCGTGAATTAAACATGGGCATTCCTCATCTTGGCACTACTTAAACTCTAGGAGACAAAACCCAATGGAACGACTGTGACCGCGGCTGCCATTGGGCGCTAAATGCATGCCGATGTGCACTTCACTTCACCCCACCCCCTGTGCATAAATTGCCACCTTCAGCGGCTGCCAATGGCATTAACACCCAACAAGATCACCTCGGCTGACAATAGTTAATTTGCACTAATGATGCTTTATTCTTCCCATTACATTAAATCATTTCCCTCCACTGCTCAACCTTTCCGTGTGCCAGTGTGATTCCCTCCCTTGGACAATGTCATTTAAATAATAGAAACATGATCTACAAAATATTACCGCCACATTACCTGATCTGAACAGTATTTACCTGACCCCTGGCTGGGAAGAAGCTATCGGCACATTAAAGCGCTAATTTCACATCCGCAAGCCATCTGGAGATGTGTTTTGGCTTCTGAGGAGGAACATGTTTCAAAACTTTTGCCAAAGTGTTTTTTCTCTCGGGAAAAGTAAAAGTTTTATTGCACTCGAATTTCATACTGTCAGAAAATAAACTATATTCTAGTCTCAGTAATAGAACGAGACTGGTCAGCCCTGCAGCGCTGGGTGTCTTTCATTTAAATGACACTAGTCTGAAAGAATAGTCATAAGTACTGCGAAGAGATGGCATTTTCAGCACTGTTACATCACTTTTAATCGGATAGAGGTGTGTAATTGGTACCGTATAAGCATGAATAAGTTTTAAGAATATTACACTAGAGGAAAGAGTGTACTCTAATATTGCTTTAAGATAAAGTACACCAATGGGGGAGCATTATCTTTTTAATGCTAATTTGCACCACTTGTCTTACTGGGAATTATCTCCTTGTACTACTTTTATCCTGTATTTAATTAAGTTTACTAAAAAGACTTAGGCGATGAAACTACCAAAAGGATTTTTTAGTGCACTTATTCAGATGTAGTACTTCCTTTCCTTGGTTTGTTTGGCATTACTTTAGTTTACAGTTTTAGCTTATTGCTTAAATAAAATAGAGCCTGGTTAAAAGAAATCAAACAGGTAAAAAGTCTCTCCTTAAAACTGTGTCTATGTTGCTGTTGTTCCTGTAGGCAGTAGTTCTGATGCAATATATTCATTTATAACTTTTACTGTGTATAGTAGTGAATCTGGTGGAACTTTTGATGCTTACTGGAACTACCACAAAAATGAAGCAATGTTTTCTTCAGTATTTATGTATTCAGTCTGCTTTACTCGACTGTAGAGCCTGTATAAATGAAGACTGTATCTTTGTGAAAATGGCTATCACAACCTGAGTAAGCAGGACTTAGCCCTGGTCAACAGTAAGGCTTCAATCTCATTAGCAGTTGATTAATGAAAGAGACTGTAACATCATATTAAACGTAGCAGCACATTCGCGAAGAGGCAATTTTACAATTGGTCTAGAGTTATGGGTGCATATGTGGAGGGATCAGTTTGAATAAGGCAATGCTCATTCGTTATCTTTAATTGTTCCTGAGGAAGCTTTTAGTCTGGGTGAAATATGATTCTATTAGAAAACGATGCTTTCCCATTTAGAGCAAACAGACATGAATTATCTCATTTGGACCCTTTTCAGGACTGTGCTGTGTTATAGTGTGGGGGTTTAAGAGCCTTACCGTTTCATGCTTCCATTTGAGGACAGTGTGTGTGTGGAGGAAATAGAAGAGATTGTTCCCCTGCAGTGGAAATGGAAGGGAAGTCTGAAGGACAGAACTGAAATCTTTTTTATTTGTGACCTCTGTGAAGATACATGCTCCAATTTCTACATGGTATAAGAAAGCGGGCTTCATAGTGTTACGTTTACATAAGTTATTTTAGGTAGGGATGACTTTAAGTGACTTTAAAAAGTTTATGGGTTTTAGCATTGATACTCGTGCTTTAGGTTTAAATACCTGAATGTTTTCAATGATCATGTTAATTCGCTTCTGCAATTAAAAGAAGTT